>JACBFG010000011.1:509889-582135 GCA_013435955.1 Diaporthe sp. HANT25 | reverse complement strand
GGGGGGGGGGTAAATTGGTGGATGAGGGTAATGAGGCAATTGGGGGCAATTCGTCATGACTGGACACGGATATTCTGTCTGTAAATTTCATGAAGAGATCGGATATTCGCACCCGCAGGATTGGATGGTACACCAGTATTACATAACTTGCTTGCCCACAGCCAATTCACATACCCACCACACACACTCATATGCAACTAGACCTAGCACACTCACACGCCCAGACCTAATACACCTAGACCTACTACACCTAGACCTAATACACCTAGACCTAACACACCCATACCTAGACCTACCTAGTTAACACATCCACACACCCAGACCTAACACACCCACATACTCAAACCTAACACACCTGAATACCCAGACCTAACACACCCAGACCAAATACACCCACATACCCAAATCTAACACACCCAGACCTAACACACCGTTGCATCACCATTGCTGAACCAGGCTTGCGACGTTACAGGCTTTTAGACTGCTGGGTATTTCCAATTGCGATTGGAAACTACTGATCTTTTGGCCGAGAGGTCTGCTTTGCCAGCAGGAAGTAAATTCGTCTCAAGGTAGAGATACACATACCTATGCCTGACTCGCCAGCTCATCAATTTACACATCTATATAACTCTTAGTTCTAGGTGTTAGGTCTGGGTACTGAGTCTGGTTTTAGGTATTGGATCTGACATGTGAGTTGGCTATAGGCGCGTAATGAGTGTGTAGATTAGCTATGAATGAACGAGTTATTTACTGTGCACCCTCCGTTTTCATAGGTGTAAATATTTAATTTAATTTAATAAACTGTATCTAAAACTCATATTATATATGTAGAGCATGATTCAAAGTTATTCCTTTCTTAAGGTAGAAGGCTAGTCAAAACTCCGCAAGTACGAAGTCTAAAGATGTCTAGACTTTCTTAGAATTATTTTATACAATATAGTTACTTTTTAGGAGTCGTAAATCATCAATTTGGGGCGGTAGCTCAGCGGCAGAGCATAAGATTGCAATATTCCAACTATCTTGGGGTCCCGTGTTCGAACCACGGCCGTCCCTTTTTGATCTTATTTTTCCTCTTTTTGGAAAAGGTGTTAGGAGGGGCAAGGATTTGGAGTGGGGCAACTGCTGCAGAAGTGTCTAGACATGGGGAGAAACACCTGTGCTTATAGTGTTCCAGGTCTGAAAAACTTTATATTACTGCTTTTATGCACTTAGAATTTTAAAACTTATTTTTATATTAAATTTAACCTAGGACAACTTTTACTGAAATAAATATAGCTTTTTAATAATGAAAGTATTAATGTTTATAAGAATAAAAAGTATATTAGTATATATGCTAATAATAATCTATATACCTACTGTATACTTATAGCTAATTTATTTACCTATATAAGTATATTAGGCTAGTAATGTTATGTCTAGGTATTTAGGTATTAAGATAGTCCCTACGCTTGAATAATATGAGTACACAATACAGCTGTGAAGAATGGTTAATTCAAATCTAGAGTTACCTAAGGAAAAAGGGAGGAAAGGCAAGAGCTGCCTCAAAGTGAGGAGATCTTGGTTTTGGAGGCCATGTGGGCTGATAAGAAAAGCCCCAGATGGCCCAGTCACTGACTAGGCCTAGTGTGACGGTAAAGTGCTGAGCTTATATACTGCTTGAAAAGCAACCAATTGAGACTGATTGTTATCTGATCTTTTGGCTGAGTGGCTTTCCTTGCTAGCAGTAGGTCTGCCGTCTCACCTAGCATGCAACCAGCCCCATGGCCCTGACAGGTATGCTAGGTCTGGGTGTGTTAGGTCTGAGTGTGTGTGAGTGTGTGAAGTCTGGTTGCGTGTAAGTGTGTGAGGTGAATTGGCTGTAGGCAAGCAGGTTGTGCAATGGTGTACCATCCAATCTCACGTGTGTGAATATCCGATTTCAAAAAGAAAAGTCGAGTTTGAAATTGTAGAAACGCGCGCACACATACACACACATGAAATGATAGTTCACTGTACCCCTACAAGTTGTATTGGCACGCCTTCTCTCTGCCTGTAACATATCAACCCGCTGGCAGTTAACCAACTCCCAGCAGTGCTGTTCTCGTTTGATGCTTCTATACGATTAAGCGCAGGGGGGCGGGGATGAGGGATGGAGAGCCGGTTCATTGGGAATTCAATCACTTGCTCACAATTCTCATCAAGGAAGGCTTATATGATCTAGATAAAGAGCTGTTATCCTCTTCACCAATGCCTACTGCATGATCTGGTCACTACTTGGGCGAAGCCTTTCTATAAAACATTACAACCTACTATGCTCTGCCTCCAAGTCACTGAAAAGGCATCGTGGGGCTCGTATTAAACTCTTCTCTGCGATAGTGAATTATCACCCTGCAGTGTCCAGCCATGACCGAGGATAATAGCGCTGGAGATCGTAATAACCTGGAGAGCAAGGATCGACACTTCGGGCTACACGACTCCTGTAGTAGTACCCTAGCGTACATAGAATACGAGAGGAAATCCAAGCAAGCGAACGGATCAAAGAATTGGCCTGTACTAGTCAACCTTGCTACGTGATGCCTGGGCTATGACCATCATGGTTCAGGTGAATAGTTTGATCTTGCCGGGCCGCGATCATGGATCAATGGTTTGTTACCCTCAACCATGAGCGAAAATAGCTGTCCTCATGGATATCATAGCCAAGATTATCCTAGCCATCCCATCTATCAACCACTTGCCACAAACATTTGACGATGGTCGGTATTCGAACAGGTTATCCTGAAGTCGACGAAGTGCCATGTGATATGCTGGCCTAGGTAACAACGCTCACGAGACATCGCGTACGTTATTTAACAGACTTGAACAGTGTCATGACCAAAGAGCTGGAAGTAATTGAGAGTTCTTCCGCCTATTCCGTTGCAGCTCTTTCCTTGGAGGTCGATTTACACACCATGGGCAACGGGGCACAGCACTAATCAGTGCATCAACGACTGGTAGCAAGGGTCCATAGAAACGAATCTCGACAGAAGGAAAGTCTGAAGACATACGGAAGCTGCTCAACAGGGACGCGAAACAAATAGTTCGATCTGTTGCATTCACAGCTTACGGACGGAAGTCAGAGTGACAGGCAGTGACAGTCCTTCGCGTCTCCTGGCTAGCCACAAACACTCAAGGTGCCTCAGAAGTGGCCGTTGAAACTTGCATGTTTCCCCGCGACTCACCTGTGTTAGCTTTTATGTGACTTGACGGAGTTTTGGGTGAAAGCACCCAACATGTTTCTTACCCAATATGCCTTCTCCCAATCCTGATATGCTGTGCCTCAGTCTTGCAGCCGTGTCACTTAAGCATAAAACAATGGTGGAGCCGGTGATACCTATCGCTGGACGGTGCCTCATTTGCGCGAGCCAAAGTGGTAAAGACCGCTTTGAGCAGGCTGAGGCCGCTCGTGACAAACTCTGGTCGCTGGTCCTGACGGCACGCGACTCAAGGAGAGGGAGGCAGTGCACCTACCCGCAGCGACACACCGCCGACAGCAAAACGCGGGAAGAGGAGAGAGGGAGCGTCCCATCCGGCAAGCTGGAACCTGCCAGCCATCGTGGCACCACCCACCCGGCAAATCCGAGCAACGACCACCACGGGAAAGCTAGGCTGGCTCACCACTCGACGGCGACGACGACGTTGGGGGGCCACCTATCTCTGCACAGAGCAACCGCGCCAATCTCAAAATCATATCTTTTACTGAACTCTTACGAAATGTGAGCTATCCCATGGCGCGCGACTCATGGCACGTACAGGGCGGTGCCAAGCTTTTCCTGGCAGCTCGACCCAGCATGCAGGTAGGCGAAGTTGGCGGCGATCACACACTGGCGACGCCGAGCCCGGGACGGGGGCTGGGCTGGGCAGGAAGCAGGAGCGGCCGCGTGGCGCCCCGTGCTGTCGAGCCGAACGGCGCTACAGCTGCGCGGGGGCAGATGCGGTCAATGTCGCCTGTGATCTTGCGAAGACGGTGGGAGCCGAGAACCGAGAGCGAATAGGTAGGTGGTGGGGCGGAAGGGGGGCCAGTTGTTGGGTAGCACGTAGTGGTTGTGGTTGTTTTGATGTCCGTGTGGAAGGTAACGTGGTGGGCGCTGTCATGTGTTGCGCAAGCTACGGGTTTGCTCATCTCGGTGCAATATGAGGGCTCCTGGGCCTTGGGTGCGGTAAATGGGCGCATACGTACCCACTTGGTCATCTCTAGGAGTTATCTTGCACCCGCTGCCCGCGGGAGTCTGCTGTCATTTGTTGCATGATTAAGTCGGGTTCTCGCCGGAGGGTAATTGGCGCTAGTTTGCCATTAATAGTCTCTAGGCATAGCATGACATATTGTAAATGTAAAGGGGATGGGGTCGAGAGGATGAGTGAGCGAGGGAGGGACACAAAGAGAGAGAGGCCTGCGTATGGAGGAGAGAAGGGGAAAAAAGTGGCCTCGTCGAGTCAGGGGACAAAGTGAGGGCTGTGTAGCGACATTGGCTGTCATCTTTAACCGGCTAGCTCCATGCTGGGAATGAGAATAGCATCAAATGAGTGCCGGAAATAGGTGGTGTTTTGTCGAGGGCGGCAAAATGGTCAATCAGCCAGTGTTCCATCCTGCCAAGAGGAGGAAACTGTGGTTGGCGGGCGGGCGCGATAGTGGCCTCTGGAAGATTCCCCCTGGACGTGGCAGCCAGCAGTCTGACGATAGAATAAGATGGATGATTGGAGCGTGGGTATTGCGCACAGAGATGCTGGAGATCGGTCGTGAGCCGAGCAGGCAACTTTAGTTCGGGTCCCTCCTTCTCTCCCCCTGTGTGGCCCCGTCCTATACGCCCTCACCTCGACTAACAGGGGACACCCCACAGCCATCCCGGGAGCTGGGCCAGGGTGCAAAAAAGGGGAGGAGCTGTGGTGATTGGCCGCGTCGGCGCTATGAAACGCGTTTACAAAGCTTGGCACAGCCTACCTGCCTACTGCTGCCCACATAAGGCCCGGGCTGGCTGTGCCGGGCTTGACAGTCGCCCCTTTCTCATTTAGACGCACCCATGCGTACCGTAAGAGCTGACGCACATCATCCGAACTTGGGGGTCCTGCTGGCCGGCAATGCTATTGTTGAGCCCTGTTTTTCTATCTATCTGCCTATCTATGCTCATTCTTTGCGCCCGAGGATTGACATTATTGCAGGCTCGTCTCGTGATGCCCTATCGGAGCCAATCATTATCGACAGGGTCTTAATCTTGGGGAGGGACAGCCCCCTGGCCTGTGTTTGCTAGGCGCCGTATCTGTGTGCGGTCCGACCTCCTTCAAACAGACAGGACAGGCCTGACAGGGAGACAGGCACAGACACAGGCTCAGGTACAGGCACAGGTACAGGTAGATTTGTAAAAGTAGATGAGTGCCGCCGAGTACCGACCACATGTCTCCGAGACATCATGTCTCTAGCTGGAAGCTGGCTGGTGCTAAGTGCCAGTGCGTGTACAAGTGCGAGTGCCAGTGCCAGTCGGTGTGTGGCGGGGGAGGGAGCAGGAGGAGGAGGTGAACATCAGATTGTGGTCAGACAGACCGGTGCACAGGCGTGCGGGATAGATACAGTACAGATTGGCCCCAGATTAACAAGACCGTCGTCGCATCTCCGTCTTGTATCCATCTGGTGAGGCACTAACCAGCACGACTGACTGACGGCTCTTTTGCCAGCTCTTGCCAGCCCTGTCAGCGCTCTGGTAATGACGGGCAAAACGAACGGGCTGCTCATCATCCGGTCTGGTCGGCGACGTGGTATATTGCAAATTGTGAATCGTAAACCGGTGGATGCATCTCTGATTGTTCTCACTGCTGATCAGCGATCGCCAGCTGCCCTCTCCCCTGTATTCCCCAGCCTGCCACGCCTGCCCAGTGCTGAGCGCCCAGCTCCCTTGGGCGGTGGGAATTTAGATCTTCGTGGCCGACCCCGCCAGCCCCCTTGACAGACCTTCCTCTCAGCCTGTGATCCATGCCCTTCCATGCCCATCATCCCTTTTCTGGCGGCACGTCTGAGTCGCTGCGCACCCAATGGGAGCACACGTGCCTGCTGCTCACCTTTTACGTGTGACAGCTGATGTGCCGGGAAAGCAAGGCAGGCAAGGAAGCTGGATGAAGATCGTGAAAAATGTGCCTGGTTGGTCATGCCACGTCCCTGTGCAACCATGACTACGTTTTGACTGAGGTAAGGCAGGCAGGAAGGAAGGAAGAGGAGAGATCTCTCTGGCGCTGTCTGTCTCTCGCATTGCCCCTCCGCCCTTGTACCACTCATGTCACTCAATGCGCCCGACCCGCAGCCGTGGTACATTCGGAGGTACGCAATTAAACTGCATCTCTCTCGCACCTCGTCTCACCCATTGGCCCGTACTATGGTGTAGTGTAGATCACTGCGCCCCGGCACGCAGGTACGCAGGTACGCAGCCAGGTACAGTCGCCTTGAGTTACAAGTCCCGAGGCCGGCTCGACCAATTAACTTTATCCTGCCCCAAGCGGCTCAGGATCTTGCCCGACGCCTCTGCCCTGTCACTCTGCCCTGTCCCTGTCCATCAATCAAGGGGTCCCTCCTACCACACCAGATCAATACTGGCCGATCTTCAGAAACAACCACAGACGTCCGGAGCACCCTGGAGGAAACACATCCTGGGCACACCTTTAATTTATCTCGTGTACACCAGCCGCCTAGTGAACGATGCGTGGCATCACCACTCGATTGCGATGCGATACGATACGATGTGATGCCCCGCGCGGGCAAACGACGACAGGCAGCAACAGCGCCAGCTGGTGGCCTCGAGTTGAGGTCGGTCGGTCGGTTTGTGCCATGTCTCCCCTTTTCCCGTGTGCGCCTCCTCCTGTGTCCCATCGTGTGTCCACCGTACTAGTCCTGTCTGACTGTGCAACAATGGCGGGCTCCTGATTCCCTCTGCGATGCCAATGCCAATGCCATGCCATGCCGTGGATGCGAGAGGGAAAGTGGGAGTGCGTGCAGTGCCGTTCGTTCACCCCGTCGTCCTTCCTGGATGAGGCAAACTGCCCGTCCGGGATAGTTTACCGTGCTGATGGGTCCCGCTTGCTGCCCGGCCCCCCCATGCATCCGCATCCACATCCCAAGCCCTTCCCACTGCGGATCCCAAGTGCAACGTCCAGGGTACGATGTCCTCTGAGAGGTGTGAATGGCAGGTGTTCGTCTCGTCTCCTTTACTCCCCACTGCACTACGCGAAACGGAATGAAAATCGCCCCATCCTGCGCCCCGTTGTTTCTTGTCTTGGGCCTGCTAAAGTGTGTCTCTCCTGCCCTCCTTCCATGACTTACACCCTCACCTTCCTCCGTTTCTTGCCCCCAGCTCCTCCCTTTTGGCATCTCCCTCTTGCCAAATTCTCTGGTTCAGGTGCACCCCCGACGGTCTCTACCCTTTCCGCTCCTTCCCACTCACTCACTCCACCCCTGCAACCCAAATACATTCATTCACTCTTGAATAAGTCGGCCGCCCCCCTTTTCTCCGAGGTAGACTTCTTCTCTCACCCACAACGCTCTCTACCACCGACCGGACGGATAACCGTGACACTCCTTTGTAAATCCAACCACTCTCCTTACTTGGCCCTTTCTAAAAAAGTATTCGTTCGTTTCTAAGTGTTGATCGCATCACTCAGTTGGGAAAGTTGAGGATTCTACTCCCCCCTTGGTGGAACCAGTCTTTTCGGGCACGACCACCAGAATTTGAACTTCGGAATCTTTGAGGAAGAAGGAAATCGCGGCTGTTCAGTATCCTTACGACAACTACCCTTCGACGTGGTGTTGGAAACATACACAATTGTTGGCGCAAACGAGTTTGAATCTACCTACCCGCCGAACCCCCCTGACATCCAGTTTGGGAAGCATCGATCGAACCGTCTCCGACCGATTACCGGATCGCATTATCTGAAGGACTCTCTGGCAATTTTTGGGCGAACTTTCGAAAGACAATCCGTCATCGCGCTTTGAGGAGGTTGGACTACAACGGCTTTGTCTCAGACTCAGCCACCACCGCACAAGCGCCGTCCACGACGATCAGCACTATCGAGGTCAGTACTTGGCTTATGGACGACTTCTGAATTGTTTTTATCCCTGTTGCCCTATGAGTTGGAGGTGGATCTGGAGTCTAGGTGCATTCATGTTTGTGGTTGAGGGAAGGAATTAGCCATCATTGTCTGATGATCATGATGATCTGTGCCTCATATGGGGGTCACCAGGCTGGAAAGCTGCAATCTTCAAGTGGAGGAGACCCTGCCATGACAGACTTATTAGGCCCAAGTGGACTGGAAGAGCATCGCAGAGACTGTTGCCATTGAGGTATCAATTGTCAGTCCTTGTGTTGAGCTCTGCCCAGCAGGCAGGCTGGTCTTTCGCACCCAAGCTGTCATCCCCCCAGCTTGCTTCGACGGCAAGCTTGGGAATCAACACACAGCAACCCCTCTGCCACCAACCACCCACACCCCCGAGCATCAACCCGTCTTTCTGTTCACGATACACTTTGTTCCCCAGACCCTCGCCCCGGTCAATTTCCCTGACACCAATCAGAGCGCAGCTGTTGAAGTGGACGCAGTGTGCACACTTTGGTCCAACCTGCACCTCTGCATCTTCTCGCATCGCAGGTTTGTCAGTCCTCTTGACGCGACAACAGTCACAGCCTCCCTTTTTTGGACATCATCACCATCATTCTTATTGTCATACGTTGGTTGTGTTGGTTCACTTTTGATTTCGCATTCGTTTCCATTGAATCAATTGGTGCGGTACTGACCATCAACCAGCGCTTCCAAACTCACTCGCGTTTAAACGCAAAAACATCAAGATGAACTCCAAGCAGCTGCGTTCCCTCAGCGCTACGGTCGCCCTTTTCGGCGGCCATGCTGCTGCCTTTTGGCGCATGGAATGCCGTGGTGTGACTGGACAAGCTCGTATTGACCCTCTGGTTAACCCAGGAGTGGTCGCCGACCACGCCCACGAGATCTTCGGCTCCGGCGGTGAGTTTCAATCCCTCATGTTTTGGTGAGGCAATGCGAGCGACAGGGCTGACGAAACATGGCGCAGGTTTCGGCGAGACTACCGACTACGACTCCCTGGTTAACTCTAACTGCACCTCGTGCATTGCTACCGAGGACAAGTCCGCCTACTGGACCCCCATCCCCTACTTCAAGAGTGATTCTACTGGCGAGTACGAGGCTGTCGGTAATGTCGGCGGTATGCTCGCGTGAGTTGGACTCCTATCCTTCGCAAGCCCATGGCCGCGTGACTGACGTGACTTTTTAGGTACTACTTCTTGAACGGCGAGGATATCAAGGCTTTCCCCAAGGGCTTCCGCATGATCGCCGGCGACACCAACCGCCGCAACTACTCTGTCGGCAACGGTGACTACCAGCAGCCCGACCCTGACAAGTCTCTCTGGGCCTCCCTGAACCAGGTCACCCAGACCGACCTGGAGCAGCGTGCGCTTGGTTTCAACTGCCTGGACTACTCCAAGGCTGCCGAGGGCTCTCTGTACCGTCACTTCCTGCCCTCCAAGGACTACATCGATGCCAACTGCCCCGACGGAATCCGCTTCGAGCTCATGTTCCCATCCTGCTGGGATGGCAAGAACCTGGACTCTGACGACCACAAGAGCCACGTTGCATACCCGGATCTGGTTATCAACGGTGACTGCCCGTCCGACTACCCTGTGCGCCTGCCTGGTCTGTTCTACGAGACCATCTGGGACATGCACAGCTTCAACGACAAGGATGGAATCTTCGTCATGTCCAACGGTGATCCTTACGGTACGTACTCGATACTTTTAAAGAAGAAACTTTACAAAGACTAACAAACATTGCAGGTTTCGGCTACCACGGTGACTTCATCATGGGCTGGGAGGAGAACGACAACTTCAAGCTTCAGGACGCTGTCGACATCTGCACCTCGACCTCAGGAACAGTTCAGGACTGCCCTGTCTTCACCCTCCAGGACCAGCCGACCATGAACGAGTGCAAGATTGATCTCCCCGGCGAGCTCCTGAAGGAGGCCGTTGAGGGCCCCATCTCAAGCCTTCCCGGAGACGTTCAGGTCTTCTGGGGCCCAGGTCCCGCCTCCGTCGACTCCTCCGAAGCGACCGCTCCCAGCTCTATCGTCCTCCCCACGCTCACCTACTCTGCCGGCTCAACTGCCTCCGTCAACGGCAGCTTCGTGCCAGGAAATGCCTTCAAGGCCGCCAGCACGCCCAAGCCCGAGTCCGTGCCCATGGCCGATGCCGTCAAGGGAGCCGCCGTCGTCACCCCTGCCCCCGAGCCCACCGGCACTGCGGATGAGATTGTCACGTCGACGGCCTACGAGACTACCACCCTTGCCGATGGCACTGTCATGGTCAACGAGGTGATCTACGAGGAGGTCATTGACTACGTCACCGTTGCCACGACCACCACCGTCTACGTGGACCCCACCGCGGCCCCTGCGGCTCGTCGCCGAAGCGCTCATGCCCACCACAACCGCCACGTTCATGGCCGCGTCCACTAAGCTCGGACAAGCTGTTTCTGGTCTGATGGACATTTGACCGTTTTTTGCGATCTTCCTGCATACTGCATTCGAAGGAGCGTTTGTTTGGCCTTATTCTGTACACAAATCTGCCGATGAGATGAACTCCCGATTTGAACTTCGATTCTTTTTCCTTTTCCCTTGTTCTTTTGCGCGACCATTTCTTGTCTTTTCTTTCACAGGCCATTGACCGTGCCTCACGGCCGGATAGGCTGGGAGGCTCAGGCAGTTGCAGGCATCTCGAGCCAGGGTTCAATGGCAGGCAGATTTGTTCATCTCGTGGAGGGATCGATCAATGGAGGCTTTCAAGAAAATCCATTCGGCAGAGATCAAAATTCACAACAAGTACCCACAGAATAAGAAAAGCGGCCAGCTGCCTCCGGTGCAAGTAGCATTGACTGCGAACCCATATGAGGGTGGCCAAACCGGCGACAAAAAAATATCTGGGAAGGGATTGTTCTGCTGTTTCCGCAATTGGCGTTTCACGACGAGAGGCATCAGGCAAGGGCGAGCATCCGTGGTCTGGTAGCATTTCTTGCATTGCACGACGACTTGATGAGATACCTCTGATACCTTCGATTCATAAAATGAGTCTGGCGTAGCACTTCCGATTTCTTCCTACTAGTAGGTAGATCAATTGAAGCTGCTTCCACACGATCAAAATGAAGATTTCCGATATGCCTGTAGATGTAGAAGTATTGACGTATGTGCCTCCCTCGGTGGCTGCAATCTCGGTGGGACCCGTCGAACCCTCGCTAGGGTTGAGGCGGGTGCGGGCGGTGGTGTAACATGGCCAAGGCTGAGAAAGCGAGGAAAGCTCAAGATTGATCTACTGCCTAACCCGCCCGACCTTCTGACCTTCCCAGACAACCGGTGCCCGCTGCGATAGGCAATCAGCATCGAGCTCAGCACACACATGACATGTGGTGGCGGCGGCGGGGGTTGGTCGCGGTCGACCCGTTTCTGGAACCCGAGAGTGTGTGGTAAGGTAGGTGGCCGTCACAACGGGCTGCAAAGAGTGTCTCAAGTGTCTGGAATGTCATCACCCTCTAGCAACGGTGCTCTGGCAACTCATTCCAGGCAGTCGCCCGCCCGACGTTGGGCATGACGGAGGCTGTTTATTCTTCTTCTTCTTATCTTTTCTTGTTGTAACTGCTGCTGCTGCCTTTCTGTTTTAATTCTCCCGGCCACACCATGGCGGACGCCTCTTCTGTCATCATCTTCATCTTCCCTTTGCCCCCCGAATTTCTGTGTGTGTTTCCCACCACCACCACCTAATACTACTATCCCCGTTTTGCTTTCTGTCGCTCTCTTCATTCTCTCTATTGTTTCTGCCTACTACAGCTGAAAGTAGTGCTGGTTCTTAAAACTACATCTATTGAACTACCCATCTCACGCTCACTTGTTCCTGTTGGGGTAGTCCGGCCTTTTTCAGCCCTGCCTACTTACTACTATACGGAGTGAGAATAGCCTCGCTTACCCGGAATGGCCTCCTGACTGGCCCACTGCCCTCACGGCTACCACAAACCCGCAGCAAATAGATCTCACCTAACAAAACCTAAAATCCTGTGGACAGCAGAAAGAAAAAAAATCCCAGGTGGCCTGGGAGGAATAGATAATCAATAATGGCGGACATTTCCGCCGCGGTGGACAATCTCAAGGACGACGTCTCGGATGCGGGCAGGCGCGTGGCGGCCGTGCTGCCGCTGTGGGTGATCATCATCATCGTCGTGGTGGGGACGGGCCTCCTCGCGCTCCTGGTCGGGTTGTGCTGCCTGTGCGTCTGTCGCCGGCGCCGCGGGAGGAAGGCGGCGGGGGATACCGGCGTCAGCGGCTACTCGGATATCGTCCACCACCCTGCCACGGCGCTGCCGTCCGACGGAGGCAGCCGCAGCAGCGAGGAAGGAGGGCCGGGCGGCCGGCACAAGCTGCGTAAGAGGCCGCCGTCTTCGTCTTCGTCCTCTTCGTTTGGGAATGATGAGAATGGTGTTGTTGTTGTCGTTGACGACAGGGGCGTCGAGGTCGAAGAGGTCGAGGAAGGGCACGGCCGCGGCGACCCTGAGTTCCGGAACATGGCCTCCGTGCCTGCGCGGAAGGCGAGCCTGCTGGCTATACCGCCGCTGCTGACCGGTGCGCTGAGGGCAAGCATTGTGACGATCGGTGGGGGACGGAGGTCAGCAGGAGGAAGAGGAGGAGCGGGGAGCGGCGGGCTGAACATCAACACCGACGAGGCTGCAGGACAGGCGAGCAACTGGCACGGGAGGCGGACGTCCGAGGCGTGGATCGACGACGACGCGCTGCACGGGCCCGAGGTGAGCCCCAGCAAGCGGTCGTCGAGGAAGAGCAGGATGAAGTCGTGGGGCGCCTCGATCCGCGAGAGCTGGCCGCTCAAGACGCCGAGCCCCACGCTGCCGCTCCTGCCAAACTTTGGCGGGCAGGACGGCAGGCAAGTTGGCGCCGGCAGCGCCGCAGAGCACGAGAGCGTCGCCTTGTTCCAGTACAACAACAAGAATTATGACGGCCCCGACGGCGACCGCCTTGTGCCCAACCTCCCGCCCCGGCTCAGCGCAGCCGCCAGGGAGCGCAACGGCCATCTCTCGCCGCCCAGGCAGCTCCCCAAGCCGCCGACCCAGGCCCTGCTCGCTGCCAACGCCAGCACCGCGGGCCTCAGGCCGGTGAATAACTTTTACGGTGTAGGATCGGCGGTGAGCAACTCTCCCCGGAACAGAGGGCTGAGCTACTATAAATATGAGGACACGGAGCAGCCGGTCAGGAGCTCTGACTCGCCGCACTCGAAGACGCAGAGAGGCGTGGGAGTGGGCACGGGGGTCGTGGGACCAAGAGGCAGGGGACCGTCGGCGGACTCGACGATGTCTCAGATCCTGAAGGACACGGAGAAGAGGTTGCAGGATGGCACGGCGACGGGAGTGGCCACGCGCAATAGGTCGGGAAGCAGCCCCTCAAAGCGCACACCTGCCCTGGGGCTCGGACCGGACGCAGTGACTGTGGCATTGGTCAGGTCCCGGTCGCGCACGCCCAGCCCTTCAAAGGCGGCCAGGATGCCGCACGGCGCGGCTTCATCTCATGTCCGCCAAGGCTCGCAGGCCTCGTTCGCGTCCGAGCCGGACAGCTTGTTAGACGAGGCTCCCCCCTCGCTCCCGTACCACGGCCTGACGAGCCCCAGCCGGTCGAAGCCCTCACAGCAGCTGTCGCCGCACAAGAGACGACCTTCCCTCGTCCCGTCCTTCGCAAGCAGCGCCTCGTCGCTCTCAACCATACAGAGTGAGACCGAGGACCCATTGACGCCCAACACCACGGCCCCGAATAGCAGTGTACCTTTCGGTTTGAATCAGACGGCTGGTTTGGGCGACCCTTTCATGCCATCGAAAAACTCGACGCCAGCAAGCAAGAAAGCGCAGAGCTCAACTCGCCATGGAGCACAAGACCCCGGGAACCATCCGTCCGCGTCCAAACGTGACAAGAACTTGCACGCCAGGTCAGGCAGCCCGCTGTCCCCAGTAACTGGGAACATGCGATCGTCCGACACGACGCCGATTCGAGGAGGCGCGCGCAACGCAACGGTCCAACTCGCAAACAAAGCCCTTGATCCCGATTCTCAGCGCAATCGCTCACCAGCGATCCGCGGCCCAGCTCCAGCTCAGGAAGATGACCGCTCCGGCAGCTTCCACAAGATGAAGCCGTCTGACGACGCGATACCGAACCTGTCCCTGACAATCCCCGGCGATAGAGGGAAGACCAACCCGTCCGTAAAGCGCCTGAGCGACCTGGCGCCGCCATTCCGCAACAGGGACCAAACGCCCGAGGTGGCGCACCCAAGCCCCGCGCTGTCGAATGCCAGGCTGTCGAGCGTGTACGATTTCTACGCCGACATGTCCGAGCCCCCGAACATGAATAATACTAATAACGATAACAACAACCGAAGGCGGGCGGGCGGAGAGGTGAGAATGGTGTCGTCGTCGGCGGCCTCCATATCGTCATCGCTATACTCAGACACCAGCGCGGCCGAGCGAGAGCGGGAACGGCAGAACGCAGCGCTCAGCCGCATCAGCATGCTGCTGAACCGGGACGTCACGGCGCCCAGCCGGCCCAAGCCCACGGTGCGGGTCGTGTCGAGGGACTACTACCCCCACGGGGCGGCGGCCGTTGTCGGCAGCAACAACGACAGCAACAACAAGGACGCGCGCGTGTCGGCGACGGTGGCGGAGCTGCGCCGCATGAACAGCCAGGTCAGCACGTACAGCACGGCTGCGGCGAGCACGTACAGCAACCGGTCGTCGACGGCCACGCTCGCTGCCGCCAGGCCCGAGAGCGTGGTCCCGCCCCGCAGGGGCGCGGCGGCGAGGAACTACCTCGCGCTGGGGAGCCCGGTCAAGAGCAGCCCGGACCGCGAGGTCAGGGGGAGGGACGAGGTGGGGGGCCTGACGCCGACGCGGAACAGGAGGCTGGAAAGTACGGATGAGATGATGGGCGGGAGCGGAAGTGGGAGTGAGGATGGAGTGAGTCTGTATGATCAGGATGGGTTCTATATCACGCCCGCGAGGAGGGCTGGGCTGAGGTCTTGATATGGCGGTTGGGTATACTCCCGTGGCCGATTGGATTGGCTATGATATTATAAGGTAGTTGTGACTGCGCCGTCTTCGGATATTTCTTTCCTGTACTATCAGCATTATACCATTCTGCAATGACTGAGGTGCCCCTAGGGTAACCTTGACAGTATTCTTAGATTGAACTCTGGTATTTTGTCTCCGGATGTGGTTTTGTCAAACTCAGTCTGCAATTTAACCCGAGTCCTCATCGTGAATTCTAATAGCCACTCCGTCAGTCTCAGAGCGCAGATATGTAACATGTTGGGCAGTCAATGGCTGGAATAAGACGGTGAGGAGGGAGATGAGGCGGAGTGGGATGTAGTCGAGGTTATCCGGACCGTCCAGGGTCTCAGGGTCCTGCAGCCAGGAAGAGGCTAGCGGGACGTGCGTGGACATGGCAGGGATTGTCGCAGTCCAAGCTGGGAGCACCCCAGCCGACAGTGCGTACAGTACGTACGTATTGTTGCTAAAGAACAGCTGGAGCTTCACATCGGCCTGCACTGGCAGGGCAACTTGTTTCAACAATACGGCTTTCGTTCATTCACCCTCACTTTACACAACGCTTCTCACCGACCTACCTTTTTTGCATTGCATATCAAGGTCACCACCATATGGCAAGTGAGAAGTGAGGACAAAATCTTGAAAGGAAAACCTCCAAAAAGCATCATGGCGAGCTTTCGCCCGCTGACCGTCCTGGTCGGCGTGCTGCTGTCTCACCTGCTGTTCGCCTGCGTGGCCGCCAAGGATGAAGCTGTCCTCAACGCCGAGATTGGCAGGCTGAACAACCAGAGCCTCCTATGGGGGCCATACCGTCCAAACCTCTACTTTGGTGTCCGGCCTCGTCTGCCTCACAGTCTGATGACCGGCCTGATGTGGTCCAATATCGACACATTCAACGGGCCAAAAGACAGTCAGTCAAGCCCCCCTCTCACTCTCATTGCACCAACCAGGCGTGCAACATCATTTGCTGAAGATTCCCGTGAACAGACCTCCGCTTCACATGTGAACAGCACCAGGGAATGGATGGCTATGGCTGGGACGAATATGACACTCGCCGTGGTGGTGTCCAGACCATCCACGATGCTGGAAACGGTGTCGATATCACTACCTCTTTCGTCAAGGTCCCGGGCGGCGGAAACGGCGGTAGCTGGGCTGCAAGGATCAAAGGTGTGCCTCGGTCCGGCGCCCCCGACAACATCAAGACTCAGGTTGTCCTCTTCGTCTCTCAGGAAGGCCTGGGCAGTGAGTTGGAGACGGAGGCTGACGGTGATGTCAACGGTTTCGCCGGAGATGTCACCCTCAGTGGCCGGTCCGACTCTCTTGGCGAGTTCAAGCTTGTTGTCACCCACGGTACTGGCGAGCATCCCCAGGGCGGTTCCGATGTCGACGACGACAAGGACTTCGACAAGACCGTTGTCCAGTCAATGAACCTCCCGCCCGAGTACCTGTGGCAAGCCAAGGGTGTCGCGCTCCGTCAATTCGGGGAGCGCATTCAAAGCCTTGTGGACAGTATCGACAAGGAGTCGCCGCCGCCACCACATCACATGTATGCTCTGCAGAACAGGCCTGGTGCCGGCAATGGTCATCTCATTCAGAAGGTCTTCGAGGGCGCCTTCGAGTTCGACATCCTCTTCTCCAGCAAGTCTGCAGGCAAGGACTTGAGCAGCGAGGACCTGACCAGGGAGATCAAGGAGACCACCGAGTCATTTGGGGAGCGCTTCACCAGCGTCTTCAAGCCGCAGGCTCCGTTCACCGCTGAGAAGTATACGAAGTTTGGTAGGAGCATGTTCTCGAACTTGATCGGCGGCATCGGGTACTTCTACGGCCAGCACGTCACCGACCGCTCCTATGCGCCCGAGTACGAGGAGGACGACGAGGGCTTCTGGGAGGCCGCCGCAGAGGCGAGGGCTCGCAAGGAGCAGAAGCTTGAGGGCCCGTACGAGCTTTTCTCTAGCATCCCTTCGCGTCCATTCTTCCCCCGTGGCTTCCTGTGGGACGAGGGCTTCCACCTCCTGCCCATCGCAGACTGGGACATGGACCTAACCCTCGAGATCATCAAGAGCTGGTACAACCTCATCGACGATGATGGCTGGATCGCCCGTGAGATGATCCTCGGCGATGAGGCCAGGAGCAAGGTCCCTGAGGAGTTTCAAGTGCAGTACCCACATTATGCCAACCCACCCACACTCTTCTTCGTCATCGACGAATTTATCTCCAAGCTCAAGAGCATTGCCAATGGTAGTGCGAGCTCACAGAAGGAGACTCTTTCTCAAGACCAGTTGCTTGGCACCGCCTATCTGGAGAACCCCAGCCTCGCCCTGGATTACCTCCGCCAGCTCTACCCTCTCCTCCGCCGCCAGTTCTTCTGGTTCAAGAAGACCCAGTACGGCGACGTCAAGTCATACGACCGCGAGGCCTACTCGTCTAAGGAGGCCTACCGGTGGCGAGGCAGGACACCCCGCCATATCCTCACGAGCGGGCTCGACGACTACCCCCGGCCACAGCCCCCCCACCCGGCTGAGCTGCACGTCGACCTGATGAGCTGGGTGGGGCTGATGAGCAAGTCCCTCATCAACGTCGCGGAGACGATCGGCGTCGCCGAGGACGCCGAGGAGTACAAGAAGATCCTCGACGCCATCGAGCACAACCTCGACGACCTGCACTGGTCGGAGAAGGAGGGGTGCTACTGCGACGCCACCATTGACGACTACGAGGAGAACGAGCTGGTCTGCCACAAGGGCTACGTGTCGCTCTTCCCGTTCCTGACGGGCCTGCTGAAGGCCGACAGCCCCAAGCTCGGCAAGATCCTCGACCTCATCGGCGACGAGGAGGAGCTCTGGAGCCCCCACGGCATCCGCAGCCTGAGCAAGAAGTCCGAGTTCTACGGTACCGACGAGAACTACTGGCGAAGCCCCGTGTGGATGAACATCAACTACCTGGCCGTGAAGCAGCTCTACGTGAGTCTACGATCCTTTTCTCTGTTTTTCTTACTGTTCAACCAACCCCCGCTTTCTTCTCCTAAAGACATGGTCCTCTCACATGAGATACTGACATCACCCCCGTAGAATGTGGCAAAGCAGGACGGCCCGCACCAGGCCAGGGCCGCGGACCTCTACAGCCGCCTGCGCAGGAACCTCATCGAGACCGTCTACAAGAGCTGGGTCGACACCGGCTTCGCCTGGGAGCAGTACAACCCGGAGACGGGCGAGGGCCAGCGCACGCAGCACTTCACGGGATGGACCAGCCTCGTGGTCAAGATCATGGCCATGGAGGACCTCGCGGGCTCCGGCCACGTGCGCGACGAGCTGTGACGCGGCGGTTTGCAGATGACGCCTATGCATCAGCAAAGGTGATGGACCCGACGGGGACCGGCTGGGCGAGCGGGTGGCTAAAACATGCTTCGGCCGCTCCTGTCCAGCCCGAGGGATGGATGGCATGTTGAATGTGGTGCAGGAAAGTGGTACCGCCTACGCACCTGTATCAAGAAAATGTCAACGTGACATATTACTCCAGATAAGCTATCAAGGCGCGTGGTAGCGACCACGGTAGAGTACGAGCAGATGAACAGAGCGCTATAGAAGAAAAATGGCGATGATCTCAAGTTTGGCTGATTGGCTGTTCTTATTGACAGCAGATGATTGCGTGATTATCAATACCTCTCATTCAACGTGCCGTCCTGCCGCTCCCACTCACTCACTTACCCAACCAACCACCCGCAGTCTCGAGTGACACACAGACATTCCGAGCAACATTCAACCACCGTCTCACATACTCGACTAAGATCCCCAACCTCCAATTTTCAAGCATATAAATACCAGCCTTCCCCGGGCCTTCCCTACCCTATTCTCCTTTCTCCCCTCCCCATATAAATATATAAGCCCACCGCCGGACGGGGAGTCTTGGTTTTGGTATTCTCCCTGCCCGGCCGGACAGGCAAATTGTTCGAACGGTGTTGCTGTGTGCTGGCTGTCAAAGTGTTTCAAAAACCAATCACCAAGTCATCGAATAACGCAAAATTTTTGGAACCTGAACTCTGAAGAGCGTCCTCCTAGGGTGCGAAACAGAGAGTATAATTTCAAAATCTACTTCCTCTTTTCGTTGTTTTCTACCGCTTGCGGTGGAGATGAAGAAGAGAGATAACAGCACAAGGCCAGACGGATGGGTGATGGATTCCCATGGTCATAAGGGGCGAGACGGACTGCTAAGTAGCTGGGTGTGTGTTCGGATCACACGGAACTTGAAGACAACGAACAAGACATAGAATAAATGCATGCATGCATGTAATGTGCTGGCGCGAGGAGCCCAATCCTCCCGCGATGATGCTACAGTTATCCCAAGCTACCTACCCAACGCCGACGCGACTGACTGCTATGGCGACCCAAGTGTACACAAGCCGGACCCAAAACAGGCTCGTTTATAGTAATCCAAAAAATGATAAAAGGTAAATGCCGGTGCGAACTTCTAGCCGCGTTGCCCTTAACGCGGCTTCGACAGGATCCCGTCGCCCTTCCCCGCCACCTCCTTCCTCGGGAGCACAACCACCTCCCTGCTCAGCAGCTTCCTCAGCTCCGGGGTGATGACCTTCTGCCGGCCGTCGGGGCTCTTCGGCTCGGGCTGCTTGCCCTTGTTCGCTTGCTGCTGCTCGGCGTTGTCGCTGCTGCTGCCCGAGGGCGTGGAGGGGCGGTCGTTATTGTTGTTGTTGACGGCCGGGGGCAAGAGCGATGGCGCGGCCGTGCTGAAGTTGAAACGGGGGGCTGGGAAGTTGTTCTTCTTGTCGATGGCTTCGATGAGCCGCTGGAATTTCCTGAAGAGCGCCTCGGCACGGATGAGTGTTGACTCGAGGTCGATACTACCGGACAACTCGTTCACTGCAATCAATTTGTCAGTAAACAGGTCTTCTAGCGAACCAATCAGTTTCAGATAATGCAACATACCGTATTTCAGCACCTCATCGAAGTGCTGAAGGTGCGTCAGGATCACGTCCCGATGTTTCTCCAAGATAGCCAGTGCCACGAACAAGTGGAAGCTGCTCGTCTTGTAGTCCGTCCACTGGGCCTCCCACAGCCGCAGGATATCCATCCAGGGGAATTCGCGCTTATACCACACTAGCAGCATCCTGAAGAAGAAAAAGAAGTTGGTGCTGTCCGCCTTCTCCAGGTGCTCCCACAGCTTGGGATCCATAAAGTGCACAAGCTGGTCGAGCGTGGTCAGCTGCGTGCGCATGCCGGACTGGTCGCGCAGGAAGTTGCGCTCCATGCGGTCCATGAAATGCTGGAAGGCCCAGAAGGCTATGGCGTCGTCCTGGATTACGGCATAGATGGGCGCAAGCAGATCCGACATGCCCTGGACGTAGCCGAGCTCCTTGTTGTACTCGTTGTATGTGAGCAGCAGGTCCTTCATCTGTTCCATGTGGACGTTGGTGCCGACTTCCGCGAAAGGAGAGTCGGGATCTGGATGAGGGATGTTCTCGCCTGCAAAGATGGGGACATTACGGTCAGTGCGGTGGACATCCTTCTCTGTTCACGTTGTCAGTTAATCGGTGAAAATGCGGGTGATAGATCGACGGCTGGACTTACCAATGCGTGCACGTTGTTCTCTCCACCACTCGCCTTCCTCTCCCTGACCGCCGAGGTCGACGAGTCTCTCCCACCACGAACCTTTGAGCTTCACATATGCGTCCCTGAGTGAAGCAATCTGAGCCTTGCGCTCAGTCTCGGTGCTGTGCCAGTCGTAGACACCCAAGAGAAACAGCCACGCTTCTTTCCGCACACCGTCCTCTGGGTCCAGTCCACCATGGAACACTCTTTCCTTGACTTCATCCACTGTCACGGACAGCCTGCCTGTCCTCTCGTCAAAGAATGTTGCCCACTCCTTTGCTGTGACGGGCCGTCTCCGCTCCTCCAACGAGAAAGAACTCGTGCCCTCGAGTAACTCAAACTCGCCCACGTCGGTGTCCTCCATCTCCATGACATCCTGCGCAGTCCATATCCTCTGGCGGCGATCCCGTTCGCTCTGTTCCGCTATGCCCATCGCCCATCGCGCCAGGTATATCCTCGCACTGTCAAACTCATCCTGCAAAGTCTTCACCTCGGGATTGCGCAGCAGGCTCCTCACTTGTGGCGGCACGCGAGGATTGTCGAGGACGTCATTTGCAGCGTTCCGTGTGAAGGTGGTCACCTTGCTGAATTTCTCCATGATGTTCCACCCGGTCTCTTTGACGAATTTGGTGAACGGATCCATCTGTGCGTCCCTGCTAGAGCCAGCGCCAGATCCTGGCTTTGCTCCAGCGGCGCCGCCGACCGTGACGCCACGGCTGCTATCCCGGCGTCCGATAGACGAGGGAGTGCTGGCTGTAGGCTTTCCGCCGAAGCCCTCACTGTCTTCTGTGGAGGGCTCGACCAGATAGATGTTCGGCTCCGCCTCGCTCCTTTCGATCTTGACATATCTCCTGAGCCACCTCAGAACTTCGTCGCCACCCCAGAACATCTGGCCGCTCTCCCCAAACGGGTCAAACTTGTCCTTCATGTGCTTCTTCTTTTGCAGTATCGTCGACTCGCACTCGCTGTCGTGGAAGAACAGGGCTGGGAAGCTATCCCCAGCCCTGCTGTTGATGATGACCGAGCCGAACCACCATCCCAGACTCGGCGGGCGAACGAGCAGGCTGTAGATGGCGCTGACGGGGATGGCGAAGGAATAATGGCCAATGGACCCGCGGTGGGTGGTGACTGTCGGAGGCGGAGGGACGAGGTAGGACTGTTTAGGCGGGGAATCGCCATCGGAGAGGTCGACCTTGACGTAGGTGCTGGCAGCCTCGCCGAGCTGGGATTCGGGAAGCCATGCTAGTAGGAGGTCGGAGGATGCTACTGACTGGGGGTCTCGGGAGTTGGCAGAGGAGGGCCTGGCGCCGGGCCCTGGCTTTTGCTGGAGGAGGGCTATGAAGCCGGGGATGTTGTCTTTGGAGGAAGGAGTTGGGTGAATGTAGACCTGTATTCAGTTGTGAGCTTTCCTGGTGCTGGGCCATGACACATGTGACACATGTGATGATAATACTATATGATGCCCGGGACTTGGGGCGAGGGCTGACCTTGCTCTTGGAGTAGAGGAGCTTGACACCTCTCCCCGTCTCGGTATGTGTTATGGTATTGTATTCTCCCTCTTCATCATCGCTCATGGCATAGAGACTTCCTGGTGGTGACACCTGACGTGTATCTCGAGCTTCTCGTGAGCGAGACAGCTCATCCGACGTCATCGTCTCGAGAGGCCCGAGCAAGGGCGAACGGATGTTCGGGGATCGATGCACTGGGGTGTCGCTTGAGGGAAACAGGCGTTGTAGTATTATGTTTCTGCAGGTCTCGAAGGTATCGTGAAGGGTGCAAATAGAATTCTTAAATCGTAGGGGACTGAGTGAGGGAAGGAAGGAGGGTTAAGACACTACAACTCAATCATGTGGTGTTAGTTAGTCCCGGGGCGACAAAGCTGACGGAGGCCTGATGTAGGAACCCCGCGACTGCTCCACCCCGGTCATATGGAGGGGCGAAGTGCTGCAAGCGGAACGCTAATCGCCCCGACCCCAGCTGTGCGCTTGCTTGTGATAGCGTCTACCTCTGGTTGATCACTGTTGGTAGAAGAGGGTCGTCGTCATCTGCCCACTCCTGTCACCTATGCATTCTCCTGAATATCTAGGCGTGATACAGTTCATCGCACACGCTTTGTATACGCAAGTCGTTGCACGCTAGAATAATTCAAGCAAGGAAGACATTGCTTCACTAACTAAACAATCTTCCCGTCGGGCCAACGCATCAGTGGGTCCCGAGTAAGACCACGCGTACTCGCCAGAGACATGAATGGCCACCCGAGACGCTGGAATTTCTGGGCTATATGCAGCTGCTTGTGAAGAACGATGCGCATGTATTCCGAACTCCGAGACCCCTTTTCTATGTCTAACACAATAGCGTAGCGTAAACCCAAAACTCCATGCATGCTGTGTCTTAAGGACCCAAGATGTGATCGATTATGTCTCAGACACACGCAGACGAGAGACGTCAAGAACTGCCAGAGTGATGATGTCCACGGGGCCGCACCGTTTTATTAGATCCTCCCACATCCTCGCCAAACTATCTCATCCGTGGGCCGCTGGGTAGCCCGCCCATCCTCCTCGGCCCAGACGGCAGACCGCCGTACCTGTTGCCTCCCCCTCCGCCGCCGCCGCCGCCAGAGTCGAACTGCCCGCCCGGCCCATAGGGATCATAATCACCACTGCTCGCATTCGCCGCTGAGCCTCCCCTGCTCCGCGACGACATGCCACCGCCCCCTTGCTGCGCAGGCGGCGGCGCGAAGGGGCCCGTAGAGCTGGAAGGCGACGTGGTCCTAGCACCGCCGCCATAGAGCCGCTGCCGCAGCCTGTCCTGCGCACTCGACGCGCCGCCGCCTCCTGCCCCGGCGCCCATGTCCATACTGTTGCTCTGCACGCTGCCCGCACGCTGGCTCGGCAGCGGCCGCGTCTGGACGGCTTCCCTCCCCGTGGGGTCTGGAGTGGCGGCGTTGCGTGCGAAGGGGTTCCGGCTCCCAGCCTGCCCGGCGCCCCTGCCCGCGGCGCGGTTGTTGTCCCACAGGCTGCTCAGCCCGCCCTGGCCCCCTTGCTGTGGTGCACCGTACCGGGACGCCGCCGGTCCGGAGTTCTGCTGGATTATGGGCGCTGGTGGCGGTGCCTTTGGGTCGGGCGGGAGCCAGTTGGGCAGCGGGCGGCCGTTCTCGGTGTAGTACTGCCGCAGGACGCGGCAGACGTGTGTGTCGTCATCGGTGTCGCCGTCGGCCTCGGAGGCGAACACGGAACGCTGGAGGTTTGTGATGCGGGAGGTGGTGTTTGTGAGGATGTTGGAGTACCAGGACGCCATGGTTGCGGGCGGCGGCTGGATGCCTCTCTGTGTTGTGTGGTTCGTAAGAGGCTCGGCTGACTGCAGCAGAGGCTGCGCTTGCGGTTGCTCGTCGACGACAGCAGAAGGTCGTGTGCTCCGTGCTTCTCTCGCAGGTCGAGTCGGTGTGGAAGAAGGGTACAGGGCCCAGGTGGGATAACGATCGGCGCCGCCGCAAGCTGCCTGAAGTTGAAAGGACGGTCTGCCTCCTTGTGTGTGTCGCTGGAATTGTTCCGTGCCAAGCAATCTGATCGCTTGAACTTTTAGACTTTTGAAAATTAAGTCGACAGCACAAAGTTGCCTGATCTGTGTTCGGAGGCGAGTGTGCGAGTATGAGATTGGGTTTCCGAGGTTGGGGGTCTGGGTTTGGGCCGTGGTGCGGGCTGCATTGTCCCTCTCAAGTTGTCCTGTCTCAGGTTGCGCTTTGCACCGGACGGATGGCCCCTCCAACGACTGGAGCTGGATGGACCAAGCTGCGCCCCTGTAATACAGAACCTAGGTCTGCCGCCCGACCCACCCATGCACCCGCAAAGCAATGGCTCTGAATTTGCCTTGTAAAAGGCCTACCATCCGCTCAGCAGCCATAATTATGGTCAAAGTCCGTAGACGCTACGTTTTCATGGTGAGTAGATAAAGCGAAACACGATATGCAATCAGCACCGGTTGGAATCCCGTCAGCGAACTCAGAACTCAGTGCCTGGGCATCGGGTGCCCTATCACCACATCGCATCCTCCATCAAGCCATTGAGATGTATCGCGGGAATCACTGCTCGTTACTGGGGCTCCGGGCTACATTTCTACGTTGTTGGTGGCAGCCTTGTGCTGCTTCTGGATCAAGTGACCGAGTAGGTGCGCCCCATTTGCGAGGCGTACAGGAAGCACGGAATCGAGGTGCCAGGCGAGGCATCTGAAAGCCGGACATTCTTCGAGTTCATGCATCGATTGAGCGCAGGCGGACTTTCGGTGGTACAAGCACGAGTGTGATGGCATTCGATCTAGCTTGGAATCTGACAACCCCACGGAGCAACATCGTCGACGTCTCCTGCGGGCAGGCGCCTCATGGAGTATTCCATCGAAGCTTTGCGCGCAAGCCCGGGTTTGCGGGAGAATCCAAGGAAGCTCGGTCGTGTGCATTCATGGTTCGTTTGGTGGTCGTCGTTCGGGAGCCGTTGTCAATCAGTATTCATCTCTGGGTATCATTCGTGCGATGGTCCCACGGGAATCTTTCAAGGCAAGGCGTAGGCTTGTGCGAAATCGACGTTACTCCATTTTCTTGTGTTGCCTGACCTTCAGGCCCATTTTGCTGGTTGAACCAAGATACGAAGCCATGCCAAAGCCATGCCTATCAACGCCCAGTCATCATGCCCCCATGTTCGTGACCCGTTTATTTGTCCTTCTTCGCCTTCGCACCCTTGACCTTCGCGGTGCCACGGAGGGTCTTCATGCGGTTCTTGCGTTGCTTGCCTGTTGTCAAAGTTAATATCGGGTGGTTTTCGTGGCGTCATCGATTGATTGTACGTACGCTGTTGGCGGGAGGCTCTCTCGGGCTTGACAGCGAGGCCGACACGGACCTATAGGATTGTTAGCGATCTGCAACACCTGAAAACAATCGGCATCCAACGTACGAGACGGTGTCGAGGCTCGAACTTCTTCAGGGCCTCAACAGAGTCGTAGACGAGCGCAAAGCCGCTGGTCTTGCCACCACCGAAGTGAGTCCTCAGGCCGAAGACGCTGACCTGCTCGGCGGAAGCCTTGTACAGCTGGGAGAGTCGCTCGCGGAGGTCGTTCTTTGCGATGCCGGCGTGGCCAGGGTGGAGGATGTCACTGAATAATTTTGTTAGCAGCACTCAATGCAAACGGAATGCGCAAGTACTTGCACCACCATCTGCTTCTGTTCGATTGTCAGCATTTTGTCCTTCAAGTTCAAAAAGGCCAGGGGAAACGTACTCTTCCAAGCAGGGGGTTTCGGATGAACCGCCGCGTGCGGATGGTGATGGACTCAGACATGTTGGCTGTGGTGGTGATGCTTTGAGTTGAAGGGTGCAAGACTGGTTGGCTGACACAAATGCGAAGGCACTCAAATCTTTTCGACGCTGCTGGTGGGGGCTCGTGCTGCCGTCTGTGGGCAGCTGGCCGCAGCTGGCGCAATCCGCCCCTGCAACGCTAGACTAGCAAAAGGTACTCGGCTACCTGTATCGGACGTCCAAGCGTCCACATATATTACGTATTTTACACAGTGTACTGTTCCCTGAAGCAATTGCACTGCACCATGGCGAAATGTAGCAGACTCAAGTGATGCCTACTTCACCTGTCGGGGCTTATTTTGTTCAGAGAGGCCATCCTCTTGGTAAATATGATAGTCTTAAAACAGCACAGTCATGGAGATCATCAAATGTTTGAATTGTACGCTGCACACTGAGGGTATCTCACATGGCTGTCTCTCAGATCGATCCAGACACCCAGTCTCCCTGTCGACCCTCAAGACCGAATGGACGAGAGCACGTCGTTGAGGCCCATGTCCAGGGCTTCAAGAGAAGAGAAGCCTGGCTTCCGAAAAGTCCTTGTTCCAGCAGGAAATGAGCAACGCAGCGGATCCCAGCTTGAAACCCCCCGAAAAGTTGAACACCTTCCGATTCGTGTCCCTCCCGCCGCAAAACATGCCGATTTTCCTGTTCCTACAACGCCTTGCCGGACTGTACAACTAGAATGCAAGCAACTTCTCTCTGCTCGTCTCCTCCTCCAATTCTTGCTCCTTGGTCTTCTTCCTGCCCTTCAGGACCTTCTTGGCAGCCTTCTTGCGCTTGTCGCCCGCCTTGGCCTTGCCTGCCTTGCCCGTCTCCTCCTCGCTGTCCTCCTCGGAGTCATCGTCCTCAGAATCGTCATCCTCGCTGGCCATCCAGTCCTCGAGATCGGCAAGGTCCTCGTCGCTCTCTTCGACGTCGCTGACGTACTCGACGTTGCCCTCGAGCTCATCCTCGTCCTCCTCTTCGGCCTCCTTCTCGAAATCCTCTTCCTCCTCGTCCTCGACACCTTCGTCCAGGTCCTCGTCGCGAACGCCTTGGCCCTCCTTCTCCAGGCCCTTGAGGACCTTCTCCCAGATCTTTTGTGACACATTCAAAGGTTGGTCGCCATAGGCACCCTGTCGCAGTCTCTCCAGCAGCTCTCTTTCGATCGTCTTCTCCAGCCTGGCCGCTGCCTCTGCTTTGCGTTCGCGTGCGGTTTCGCGGTGCTTCACCTTGGGCGCAAGCTTGGGGACGAGCTTCTCGCCAAGGCGTTCTTCCTCGGCGGCTAGTTTTCGCATTCGGGTGGCGACTCGGTTGAGGCGCCATACTCTTTGTTTGGCCTTGAGCCTGAGGAAATCCGGCCAGTACCTGCAGAGGAAATAGAGTCAGTACAATATCCGGCTTATTGGCTGCAATGGAAACATCTTGGAGGAGCCGTACATCAACTTCTCGTCAACCATCGCCAGCGCTTCCTGTGGGTTCGCCGGCAGCCGTATTTTCTCCCATAGGCGATTCGGCATGTGTGCACGCTCGACAGTCTTCATGTAAAGGTAGAGGACGTTTGGCTTGTCCGGGTGAGGGCGAACAGAGGCATATCGGCTGTTTGCCAGTGGGCAGGATTGTCGGTTGCAGAGGCCGGTGACATTGTATTCGTTGCGGCAGAAGTTGGTCTGCTTCTGGTTGTTGGGCGTCCGTATCTTGAATGCGCAGAAATTTTGGTCTGCAAGCAAGTCAGCCGTCTATCTTTGGTCCAATCCTGTAGAAAGACCATGTTCTCTTACTGATGTATTGCCAAACAATCTCGTCGGAAGCCATGGTGGGCGACAATCACGGAGCCGTGATGTTTCTTTCCTGGAACCGTTGGAGGAGGCGGGACGGGTGCTCAGAGAAACGAGGTCGCCTCCAGCAATAGAAAAAAAATGGTATCGATAGAGTCGACTTCCCTTAGCCATCGAATCCTTGCCTGCGGATTTGCAATTGTTGACCAATGAACTGCGGCTCAGCGGGGTCATGTGGGCCCGCAGCTCCAGCACCACTGTACAGCCAAGGTACCCAGGTACATTCTGAGCTTGACTGAGAACTCGACGCCTCGAGAAGCTCTCGTTCCAATTGTCAATTCACCAACCTAGACTACTTTTGCACATGCCACCTCACAAGTGAGAGACAGTATCAGGACTGCCGGCAAGAATTGGTCAATGTACCGATATGGTCGCCTAGCCATTGGAATTCGGACTTTGAGTCTCGAAGCGTCACACTCTTCAGCTCGTAGGATCTTTCGGGCTGCTGTCCCTACCTATCGACATGTACATACGAACATCCCACAGCGCTCCCAGGCCAAGAGTCCCCGGCATGACCAAACAGCGCATGGTATCGATGTCATAGCAGGTCCTTCGAAAGATGACACTATCTACGCTCTCTCCTCAGCCCAAGGCAGGGCAGGCATAGCTGTCATCCGAGTCTCCGGACCAGCATGTCTGGACATTTACCAGAAGCTGTGCCCAAGCAAGCAACTCCCAAAGCCTCGATATGCCGCCGTCAGGACACTCTACAATCCAGGACAGTCAGATGCGGCAAATATCCTCGACTCCGGAGCCCTGGTCCTGTACTTTCCAGCCCCCAAGACCGTGACTGGCGAGGACGTCCTTGAGTTGCACACTCACGGCGGCCCTGCCACCGTGAAAGCTGTGCTTTTCGCAATTTCTCGATGCTCTTCTGAGCGAGAATCCCACAATAGCATCCGCTACGCCGAGCCTGGCGAGTTCACGAAGCGCGCCTTCCTCAACGACCGCCTGGATCTGTCACAGGTCGAGTCGCTCAGCGATGTGTTGGATGCCGAAACGGAACAGCAGCGCCGTGCCGCAGTGCGCGGGAATTCTGGCGCCCGCGGGCAGACCTATGACTCTTGGCGCGAAGAGTTGCTTCTCGCAAGGGGCGAGATCGAAGCGCTCATCGACTTCTCGGAAGACCAGCACTTTGACGAGTCACCTCGGGAGCTGTTACGAAACGTGACAGATATGGTGCAGAGGATCCTGCGGTCAATCGATGTCCACGAGATGGCTGGGCAGAGGACGGAGCTGCTCAGGAAGGGCATTCGGATCGCACTCCTGGGCCCACCAAACGTGGGAAAGAGTTCATTGATGAACCTGATCGTGGGTAGGGAGGCTTCGATCGTATCCCGCGAGGCAGGAACCACGCGAGATATCGTGGAAGCCAGCCTCGATATCGGCGGTTATCTCTGCACTTTTGCCGACACGGCTGGCATCAGGACCTCTGCGCTATCGACCGATGGAGCCATTGGACCTGTTGAAGAAGAGGGCATTCGTAGGGCACGCCTCAAGGCCCTTGGCTCCGATATCATTATTGTCCTTGCCTCCATCGAGAGGCATGTAGATGGCACGCATTTCATCAACTACGACGCGGAGACATTGCAACTGGCAGCCAAAGCCGAACAACGCATCATTGTGGTCAATAAATGCGACTCGGTCGATAAGTTGATGCTGGACAAGCTCCTGAAGGACTTTGGCTCATCTATCCATGCACACGTGGAAACTCTGACAGAGCCTCACGTAATCTCCTGCACGAGGGCGAACGAGCTATCTGTGTTCCTGGATCGAGATCCCGGTGGTATTCATAGTCTTACGCAGACTCTGGTCCACCGATTTGAGGATCTGACAGCCCTACCAGAAGACATGCAGGACCTCCTTGGCGGTACAGAGAGGCAGCGACAGCTTCTGGCGCAGTGCCGGCTACATCTCGAGGATTTCATGGGCCAGGCTGAGTCTGGGGGCCTAGCGGCAGATGATGCGGGCGACGAGCCTGATATCGTCCTTGCTGCTGAGCATCTTCGCTACGCAGGAGATTGCCTGGCTAGGATCACTGGTCGCGGAGATGCCGGTGATGTGGAGGAGGTGCTGGGGGTTATATTCGAAAAGTACTGTGCCCCCTCCCCGGTCTTATTTGACGCTTTTATTGCACGATGAGACCTTTTGCTGACTGGCTGGCAGGTTTTGTGTAGGAAAGTGAATTATGATCTAGACGCAAGTCTTATCTTGTCTATTCTAGTCTAAGATCCCCAACGCCAACCCAGGGTATGAAACGATTGTGGTGCCGAGTGCATCTGACTCTACTCGACCATTACATGATATGATATACATGACCAAGGAGCTCGCTTTTCTATCCCGTCTATCCCATCCGAATCTGTTCGCCCGCCCAAAATTCAAGGTGTAGTGACGGGGTGTGGATCAGTGTGTTGGTGTTGCCCAGGGGAGGTAATTGTACAGGGGAAGACCGTGGATGTGGATGTGGATGTGATGGGGATGATGAAGTGACAACCGCAACGCCGACCTCAGCTTGAGCCTTTCTATTCTAGGGTTCGTTGGTGTACAACAGCCAGCGCCGGATATCTAGGCCGATCCAGATCTGAGGATGCCCGCTCATGGACAGAGCCGGCACTGGCTGTGGTGAGGAGTCGCCATGATTCTGTGGGACTCATGATGGCTGAGGACAAGCCGTTTAGGCGAAGTTCAGCGACCTCTTGTTGTCCTTGTCGTCATCGTCGGGCTTGGAGTTGTAGCCGGAGCGACCCTGGTTCTTGTCGTCGTCATCTCCGTTGGGCTTGGAGTTGTATCCAGAGCGGCCCTGGTTCTTGTCGTCATCATCGCCGTTGGGCTTGGAGTTGTAGCCAGAGCGGCCGTAGAGCATGGGGCGCTCGTTGGAGATCATGGAGAAGACAGCCATTGTATTGGTGGTGGGGGTTTGTTTGGAGTGGGTGAAGGTGGTTGTAATGGTGGTGGCTTAGTAGATGTTTGTGTGTTGGTTTGTTTTGAATGCTTTGCTTATTGGTTTGAAGGTGATGATGATGATGAGATCGAGGACTGGATTTCAAGGCCAGACGTCGAGGTCTTATATAGACGAGGGAGACGGTGTTGCTGAGGTCGTATTCTTGCCTCACGCCTAGGAGAAGACAGAGAGACGAGACTGCGTTCACAGTCAGACCCGACCAGACTACATTCTCAGTCAGACTCTAACCGCCCGTCCCGTCTTCAGCCTCTTCCATCGATAGACAGGCAACACCATCATTCGCAGCAGGCGCATCGTCACAGCCTCTCACCCTAGCGGAAGGATGACCTAAGGATCCAGGGTTTCTCGGATGTGCAGGATGCGCCTCCCACGCCAGAAATGACACCCACGCCGACGCCCTGGCACACCCACACGGCCCCCCCTGCTGCCATGTGGTAGACAATCTGACCGACCCAGGCAGCAAAATTCAGGATGACAGATGCAACCTCAGGCCCCAGCCAATCCGGCTGAGACACTCGCCAAAGTGCCTCGCATGGAAGCCATGGAACAAAATTACCTGGGGTCTATTTTGGGGGCCAAGGCAGGGGGGGCAGAACGGCGGGGCGACGTGCTAGCACCGTTGCAGTGGTACAACAGCCATGCGATCGACACACATAGGGCTGAGGTCCTACAGCACAGCACAGCTCAGCACAGCGGAGACGGTGTCCGCCTCCAGCGAAGGGGTTGCCGTTTCTGATTTCCCCCTTCTGGACCAGCCCTGTGGGAATTGGTGGCTGCATCGCCCCGACTGGGCTTTCTTCTCGCTCGGGATCTCAGGCACGGAGACTACGAGACGAGACATTCGAACACGACTTGCTCATTACACATCACAGCTGCAACCTGCAGCCTGCTGGCTGACATAGTGGACACACGCCAGTATGATGCCGAAATGAGGGTGTCCCTCGAGGTCCCTTTGTCGCTAACTGGACACCTTCTCGTCGGTCGAATCGACTCGATTTGAGTCTCACACCGCGACATGGACTGGACACCGCCGTCCTATTCCCATCGATATCTTTGGAATTACCTAAGCCTTTCCAGGCCCAAGACTGGTTTCGAGCCGTTTTGTCATCACCACCATCACCGAAGAGGAAGTTTGTCTCACCCACACATGCAGGTAAGCAAAGAGTCACCGGTCCCAAAACAGTCATGAGTACCATGATTCCGGTGTGAACTGCTTCCAAATTGTCGGCCAATCCGCCGGTCAACAGCAGCCATGGCGGATCAACCCGAGCAGCAAGCAATGCTAGTTTCAGTATCAGAATGATTCGAACATATTCTGTCCCGTCGTGTCGGTTCCATTGCTTACACATCACCTGCATCGGGAGCGCCATCACGACTCCGTACTCCTGCGCCCTGGCCTCAATCTCGAGTCCTTCACCGCAACCTGAATTCACGGGAGCGTGGCTCTCGAGCAGGCATCTTTCGGCAACCGAAAATGCAACGTTGGCCATGAGGCTCTCTCGCATACTTTTCTGTCTCAGTGCAGCATACCGCCCCAATTCCCCCCATCGTGGTCTCGTACGAGACTCGCATGCCACATGCAGCCCTACAGCCTTATCGTCATCAAAGGATCTCCCACGCCGTAGATCACCCAAGCTCTGTCTCGGCCAGACTGGAGCATGGCGCAGGGGCGGTGCGCTCATCTCAGCCTGCATTGGCGACACCCGCGAGTGAAGCACCACCACGTTCAGGCACGGCGCTATGGAATGGCCCCCAAGGCGTTGCGGATTGTCAACCTGCGCGGCGGGTCGCACTGCCGTCGTCACCCGCTGAAACCTTGAGGCTCTGCGAGCCGTATGCCGACATCGACTTGTGCCTGGTGTTGGTACCAAGTGTCACGATCCTGCCGTTCCAAGGCTCAGGCTCCCACGGGGCTAAGGAGAAACACCATGTTTCGACGTCTCGGTCTGGAGAACCACGTCAAGGTCTCACACCATGGGGCAGAGCGGAAATTCGAAAATAGCCGACCCCACGGCGGCGGTTCTCTACTGGAATGCCTTACCTGAGGTTCGGATTAGGGCTTGTACACTGACCGGATGAGGGCTTGTACACAGGTCCACGGGCTCATGTCTCATCCTCGCGTAATTGCGAGTCCGCAACGCCGCGAACGATTGCTCGCCGACTGCTTGACAAGGGCTGTCTTGCGAGCAGCGCTAGCTGCCCTATGGACATGCAGGCACAGCACCGGTCTGGGTCTACACCGGTAGTTGAGGAACAGTAATCACCACCCACCCCAGGCTGCCAAAACTACCCCGTCGCGTGCTAAGTTAAGGTGTTAGTCATTCTGCGTCGGTGAACGTGGCACAGCCCCTTCAGGACCCCCGAGGGTTTATTTCCCCCGTCTTACCTTCTCGGTGACGCGACGCCGGAAGAACACCAGGGGAAAGAGGACTCGAGCCAATCGTGTATGACAAGCTTGACAGGCTGGCCGACTGAGACCCCCCACGCGGGCAGCACTCCTTGCAGAATCTCCTATGCTGCATCTGCTGGGTGCATCTCACACCGCCGGTCAGATCCTGGGAGACGTGTCGCATCTCAGGTTCCCAGGGCTTTGTCACCACCACCACCATCACCACCGCTACCCACCACTACCGCTGCCATTCTTACCATGAAAAAAAGGCCCTCGCTTGTGCCTGCGTGCGCCATCGCTGCGATTAGGCAGCAAGTCTAGAGCGGCTTTCTCGACCGGGGTGGGGGTTCTTCTTGCAATCTGTTGCTAATTCGGTACCGTGTTATGAAAACACCCCCCCTGTTGCACAGGTGCGTCTTGCCAAGTCTTGGGGGAATACGCCCTTCAAGCCTGCTTTCGACCACCACACACTCACAGAGTCCGATGAGCTCTCAATTCCGCCCAGCCTGCGATTGATGAGACAATACCCATCGGCCGTAATTCACAGCCGCCCTTCCCCTTGAGGCGTCGTTTTGGTGGTCGAGTTCTCGTCTCCGCTCTTGTGGCAGTGCCCTTGTCACCGGTTACGCACGCGGCTTACCTCATCTTTCTCTCCTTCACATAGTTCTTAGTGGCTTGATGCCATGCGACACGGGCGTGATATGGCTGGGGCTGCGCCCCAAGGTCGTATTTACTCGCATCCTATTCTGCAATTGTCCCCCAAGTGGGCGGACACAGGGCGAGAGAGAGAGAGACGCTACGGTACTCAATCGTAATGTATGTACAGAGAAAGTTGAGCCCCCAGCCCCCGTCATCCGCAGTCGACTAGGTCTTATCCCCCAGTGGTTCGAGAACCACGCCCGGCTTACTCGATGCTCCAGTCGGTGTCCTTGCCCATGGAGATGGACTCGGCGTGCCACGTGACGCCACCGTCGGTGGTCTTGAGGCCGTCGGAGGAGGCGCCGTTGTAGGAGATGAGGGTGCCGAAGTCCTTCTTCGCCTCGCTTAGCGTGATGGTGACATTGTCCCAGCTGAAGTCGGGCAGGGTGCCGCAGCCGGATGTGGAGCACTCGTTGGCGCTGTAGATGATCTGGGGCTTCATTCCCTGGGCTGTGAGGATGGCACAACGGGGGGTCCGTCGGTCAGCCTAGTGGCTTTTTTCTTTCTTCTTGCCCGTCTATGTTGACGGCTTGAGGGCATGCGCCTCAACGGGAGAGGGGCAGAGACTCACAGTCAGACAGCTCGGAGACCACCTTGCCGTTCAGGGTCACCTTCTGGTCGATCTTCTTGGTGTCCGCATTGACAGCGACTGGACAAGATTGGCCTGGTTAGCAAAAATCACAAATCCTCTCCTGCTTTTCCTGGCCGCAGCCTTGGACCACGAGGGGCCAACTCACTCTCAAAGTCAAGCTTCGCGTCCTTAGGCACCACAACGTAGGCGTTGCCGGTCTGGCCCTCGGGGGTATACGTGCTGGCGGTGACGCACCACTCGTCGGCGGCGGCGTCGCACCCGCACGACGCCTGGTCGGCGCACCAGTTGAGCAGGGGCTGGACGAGGTTGGCCTGGGACACGTCCGGGACGTTGGGCTGCACGCCGACCCAGATGGAGACCCACAGCGACTTGTCGGAGGTGTCGTAGTTCTCGATGACGGCCGGCGCGGTCAGCGAGTACGTCGCCTTGGTGATGTAGGCGTCGCCGTCCCAGGGCCCGAGGTAGAAGCTGTTGCCGAAGTTGGCGGAGGCGGCGGGCAGGAGGGCCGCGGCGTAGAGGGCCGCTGGGGCGATGTAGCTGCGGATGGGGGACATGGTGGTCTTTGGATGTGTGGGCGGTTATAGGTGTGGTGTGCACTTGGCAAGCAATGTCAGGACAGGGGGGTTTAAAAGAGCGAGTTTCAACGAATGTGAAGCGAAGGAGGGTGTAGAGAACCGGTCCCTGGAGGTTGATAAGGCTGAGAAGGAGTGAAGTGCCAAGGACGAACCATGCTCTTAGTGAGAAGAAAGTACTATTTGTTTTATTATTCACAGCGTATGGAGGATATTAAGCCACCGCCAGCGACACAAATCGTTACCACACCAGAGCAATATGAGCGGAGGGACCCATTGGAACAGACCGCGGGCCGCTACGAGATGCGGATAGCACCTTTTTCCTCGTACATATGTTGAGGCCATTGGTCAGTTGGTGAGGGAGTTCCTCCCGGCCATCCCAAAGGAGATGGATGTGCAATAACACTGAAACATAAAATGGAGACTGGCGAGGATTGAAACAACCAGATGGCCCCCCGGAAGTCCCGCTCCTTCGAAATTCCAGCAATCAGAGCGGCACAATTGTGGGGGTTCCTTCGCGGGCAACATTTCCCTACGCCATGCTTGACGGAAACTATGTGCGCGGCTTCACAGCACGAAAGTAAGGTAGCACGTTAAGGCACGTATAGTGTAGAATGGGCATCTTCGTCCTGCCGTCTTCTCTGAGCCATTTGCGTGTTTATTTTCTTGAAACGGATCGAGAGGAGTGCAGGTAAGGCCACGGTGCTTGTTGAGGCGCGGATGATCTCGGTGTTCGAAGCAAGGTCGCGGGCCGAAATGTTTGCCGTCGTTAGCCCGACGCGCCGTCTGCAAGGTGGTTTGTGACCTGCTGTTGTTTAATTGGCAAGGCTGTGTGGGTATCGCAGGGTCTGGGCCAAGAGCCCGGCACTTGCTGGGTTCAAGCTTTCTTGGTGGTCTTGTCTTTTCCGGGATGACACATGCGAGCGCCAAAAGTGGATGCGGCTATTTCCGTCCCATCGTCCGGTATGGCCTTGTGGGGATGTGTGGTTGGATGGGCTCTTGTCTGTGGTGTGTTGGTTGCGGTTCCTGTGAGGCGCAAGTGACCGGCGGAGGAATGCTGGGAATGCAGGTTTGTAATTGTAGAATCAGCTTGCTCGTACGTCGTGGCTTCAACAAAAGCCGCCGAGCTTTGTCTATCTATACATTCGCATCTATCTCTCGTAGCTGCTTTTAGCATTCCTCAGCCAATGCACACGTCTTCTGCAGCGTCTGTCTATGGCGGTAATGGCAGCAGTAGGACGTACGAGTCATCAAGCGAGCAGCTCCTAATTTCACTCCCAAGACGCTGACTTGCCGCTGCTTCTCTTTCCATCTTCTCCCGCATCTTGCCAAAAGAGCCAGTGCTCGCTTCCCAATGCCATGACACCGGGGACTGTGACCCTCTTTTCTGGTGATGGCGCTCGAGACATCCAAGCTCTCATAAAAAACATCCAGTGATGGACTCAGCCGTAGTGTCGTCCAGACCATTTGGCACTACTTCTCATGACCTCACTCATCTACCGATCCATCCGAGTAGTATTCAAAAGCAGCGGGGAGCGGCGCCTCCTTGCTCTTACCATCGTCAGGATCCGCGACCTTGTCCTCCTCAACAGGCGCCCCGTCGACCTTACCGACCGGCATGACAACCTCAGGCGCCATGGCGCGGTCCCCCCTCAGCACTCGCGTCATCCACTGCGCCCACTCCCACGGCCTGTCGCGCCCGCCGGGCAAGCTGTTGAAGTACTCCCAGCCCATGACGCCGCCGAAGCGGGCGTGCTGGCCGACCATGAGCGGGATGACTGACGCGAGGATGTCGAAGGGGATGAAGCCGCCGCCGTTGTCCGGGTTAGTGACGAGACCGACGACGACCTTCTCCGGGGCCCAGCCCTTCATGAGCAGCATCTCGTACATGATTGGGTTCGAGCAGTCGCCCCAACCGCAGTCTGATTTGTAGATGTTGGTGTAAGCGTGATGGCCTTCAAGATAGGTTGTGATGAAGAGTATAAAGGGCGTAGGACGTAGAACAGAGTGAATCAAACTCACAAAACTGGCAGTTGTACCACGCGATCTCGCGGCCCCTCATGACCTCCAGAGCCTCATAGTCAAACCCGCTAAGGTTATTCCTACTGTTCAGCAGCGCCGCCGCCACAGGCGCAAAAGTGATGATGAAGTCCGGCCCAAAGTCCGCCCTGAGGCGGTCCACCAGCCTGACGGCAGCACCGAGGCTCATCTCCTCCTCGACATCGAGGTCGAGGCCGTCAAGCCCGCGGGCGCGCACGACGTCGCGCAGCGGGCGGTAGTAGCGCTCAAAGGCGGCGTCGTCGTCGCTGCCGAGGCGGTCGACAGAAAACGTGCCCTTGGCGGCGCCGCCCAGCATGCCCAGGACGCGCACGCCGCTGGCCTGCAGGACGCGCAGCTCGGCCCACAGGGTGTGGAAGCGCGGGTGCGAGGGCGGGTGGTCGTTGAGGGTTATGCCGTCCGGGTCGCCGTTGATGTGGATGGCGGCCAGGATCAGGTGGGTCAGGCGGATGCCCGGCTGGGTCAGCAGTGGGAGGGCCGAGATGGGTTTGCCGTCTGGGGTGTGGTGGGTTTGGTAGTACGTGATGATCCTGGGTAAGGCTGGCGGTGGAGGTACGGGAGCCATGGTGGGGTCTGGGGCGGCGGTGGTCTCGGTGGATCGGGGCGGGTGGCAGTCAGGATGAGAGCAAGGTTGTTGATGCTGGTGTTGAGATCTCGGTTGTGATCCTTGACGTAGTCGAGGATGAGATTCAGGGTGCTGAGAGTGGTGATGTGGGTGAGGGTCAGCGCAGCCACCGCCAGCCTCGAGGTGGGGCGTCTGATGTGCTTCTTGGGGCAGCAGCAGCCTCTTGAGGACAAAATATGGATCAAGTATGAGCAGTGTCTTATACACCATCAAAAGCCTCCATCTCTGCTTGACCGTAATCAGGATGGATCTGAGGCTGGGCATATACTAAATGAGCAGAGAGGCGTGCATGGAAGAGTGAGCGAGCGGGAGAGTGAGATGTCAGTGACTCGCGCTTGGTGGTATACAAGTCGGCCCCCTCGGTGGGTCCCTGTAGAGCTGCAAACTGCCCAAGGAGACTGGACGATACCACCACTTTGACATTTAGAGGATATGTGATCCCGTCCCATCTCATTTGATAATTCGCGGTCAATAGCAACTTGAGTGTGATATAGACCAGTAATTTTCTCGACAGAACAGAGAATGGCGTGCAGTCGACACCATGACCCTTTTCGCAGCAGAACCCGGGCCCATGGGACTGCTGCGAAAGCCTTCCGTTTTTTACAATTTAGCAACTTAAAGCTTTTTAGAGACAACTCTGATTCAATTTTATCTTTTTACTAATCAATATGTAGCTTAGACGACTTTAACTTGGCAAGCTGAAACCGGAGTGTGCACCCGGGCCCACACTATCAAAATTTGCTATATAGTGAGCCAATTAGCGCCCCAACCACACCACCAGAGGGTTCTATAGTGTAGCTGGTCATCACATCGGATTCTGACTCCCTCATCAGTATCCTTCCGGGAACTTGGGTTCGAATCCCAATAGGACCTCACGAAATTTTTTTAAAAATATTTTAAAAATATTTTTTTAATATTTTTAAAACCATTTCGCGAGTTTAAACTTCTTATGAATTTAAACTTTATTTTCTTTACAAGAAAAAACTGTCAATTAAGCATGTAAATTGGATGACTATAGTGATATTTAGTCAGGGCATTTAATCAGAGATTCGCACCTGCGAAAAAACAGAGAAGGCATTGGCATGAAGTTAGCTAATCCATATGATGTGAGAATCAGCACACCTATAGCTCATTCGTGAACTTACTAATAAAAGAATCACACACCCATATAGGTACTAGGTTATAGTACTAGGACTAGACATTAGGTTGGGGGGGGGGGATGTCTGGGTGGTAGGTCTCGGCTATTGGGTCTAGATTATTTGGGTCTGGTGTATTTGGGTCTGGGATAGTTGGGTCTGGGATAGTTGGGTCTGGAATTGTTAGGTCTGGGATATTTGGTCTGGGTGAGTGTGTATGGTAGGTGGTTGTGTAGTGGGTAAGCAAATTGGCATGGGCGAGCGAGTTATATGCCCATGTACCCTCAAGTTTTGCAGCTGCGCATCTCAGATTTCTTCCTATAGGCTTGGATGGCGAAACAGTTGACGGTGTTGAAGTGGTTCTTGATGATTACGACTAGGCTGTGAGTCCAGTGGAGACCGAACCGGATGTCTTCATGATGCCCGTTTTCACCGCCATCCTGTTGAGACTGTCCAATTTCTGTCGCAACAGCCGTGCACGCGTGAGATATTGTCTGACGCCGGTAATGTAGCTGTCAGCCTGCCGATTCCGCCAAAGCGTTGATGGAAATATCCACATGTAACTGTGTCCCACGGCGGTCCCTCCTACTTTGATGCTGTCCACTGTCCACCGCTGTGTATTCAGCTGCGTTGTTGCTCGCTTCAATGGTGTCGAAATACCCTCGGTTCATGAGTAGGTGCCGATTGCACGCGATGGACAGGATTAGGAGCTTTGCTACTCGTCACAAACATCGTTCTATTTATCGAGGGCCCTGGACTTGATATCCCAGCAAGTTGAGACCCAGGTTGCGCAGAGACGATGAAGCGATTACGCTCTTGTGTGTCCATTCGCGCCAGCCGCGCTCTCTGCCAGCAACGGATCGTTCACAGATAATAGATATTATGGCCGGGTTCCGCACGTCAGGAAGCCGAGTCTTGCGCAAGATCTGCGCCAACTGGAGGACAATCTCTGGGGCTCAGTGGAAACTCTGCACCTGGTTCAGTATAGTTTGGGCCCTTTGCAAGCAAGGGAACACGCGTATACCCGACGTATTTCTTGCAACGATTTGGGCAACTTTCGAGATTTGTGACAACCCCGCGATTTTGAACTTAGTTCCACTGTGATGAGAAGCAAGTGTCGTGACGAAATTGCATGACTTTTCTGTCAGTAGTTAAACTGGCCCATGAATCCAGTCTGAGACCGTGTAGCTATTGCGGGTTGCTTATAGAGTCTGGTCTCTGTGAGGCGATACTTCGAAGTGAATGTGATTTTCTTTGTGAAAAATGATGTTTCTTTAAGGATTTTCTTATAAATCACCTGCAAAGTAGTCTTCAGAACTGATCAATCAAGCTTCAAATTTTATACCTGCTTGGCAAATGTACGGGAGTCTGATCGTTACCGCCCGTGACATCCTAGTATTCGCATGATGTCTCTCATATCAGCCTTCACAATCGTCTACAGGCTGAGACTTGAAGTCCTAATTGTGCTCTTCGGCTGGGCGAATGGAAAGAACATTGTGTTTGATGATTATATTCACCATCGTGGCTTACAGTGAAAGGAATTTCATCATGTCGTCAGTCTTTCACCTCGTCGTCACGGTTCTGATAAGTCGACGAGCACGTCAAGAAAGCAGTTCTCTACCAAAACGACCGGTTTTCTCTGACACTACCGCATCTGGTCGGCAAGTGGGAAGGCCGGGGAGAGGACATGGAAGAGGCAAGGTAGCAGATTGTCTAGGATGGAGCCACCTTCATCTACTTGAGGAACCAGGCCCTTTCTTGCGGGATGAGGCCTAACTCCCCAAGGCTCAAAACCGAAGTCATGGCTTTCACCACACGGTATCAATCCCAGCCTCTCCACGCACTATGCAGCCTCAATACGAGGACAGAACGCTTCAAGCTCACCAGTATCCGATCGATTCGACGAACCTGACCGGCTCGCACCAAGGGCACAAGGATAGTCCGAGGGGGGGGGGGCAGAATTAGCAAGACCGCGCGAGAAACAGTCGTGCGCCATGAGGGACCAGCTCAAGGCACATTGGAGGCAGCATCACGGCGCACGTAACAGCCGAAGAATGAATCCCCGTACCTGTAGCTGTTCAGACACCAGCAGCAGCTCGAGCACCGACTGGCACGGCATCACTCGGCAGAAACCGCTCGTCTCGCCAGATTGTCATGTTGATCGGCGTGGCTGAGAAGGGGCGGACAAACAAGAAGGGAGTACTCACAGAGCCCTTGCACGCAGCGACCACACCAACCAAGCGAGTGAATACTGCAGACCAGTGATTACTGTTGGCTAGTGGCTGCTGTTGGTTAGTGAGCACTGCTGGCGAGTGAATACTGTTGGCCAGTGAGTACCTAGACACAGTACGCAGGCCAGTGTACGTACAAGTACAATCCTCCACCTATATCGGACCGACCGACTGCACGCAAAGACGCGCACGTCACATCCAAACCATGTATTTGACAGGAGTCTAAACTCCCCTCCGATGCGGAGGACGCCGCGAACAAACCACATGCACAAGACCCCTACCTAGTAAGGTCCCGCTCAGGGCGCCCCGGCGAATATTCACATAGATTAATAACCTCCACCACCACTTCCCGAGATCAGATCTCAACACAGGAAATGTCACATCGCATGCTTGCTTGCATACGCACATGCATGTGGTGCCAGGAATGGTCGGGCGCCACGCGCCATGTGCCAACGTCCAGGGGGTCCATATGCCGCGGGGTGCGCCGAGGGCCTGAGCGAAGAAGACCAGGGACAAACCAAACAAACAAAAAAACCTGTCTAGCCTGTCTTGCCTGTCTGTGGGCGTTGCATCAAATCGCCGTTGCCACGTTGGGGAAGGGGGCCCGAACGCCATCCTCTCGGGAACAGGGCTTGGCCGTCACCTCGCATTTTGCATCCTTCCGTCCGCGGCAACGTTCGGGAAGACGCATGGTGGTGGTCCCCACTGATGAGGGCGTGAAGTGACGCGCTTTTGTCACTGCATACGGCGCTCCTTGTCACAGAGATCAGTGAATAAACCATGTTTTCGTGGAGGGCCCGTCTGCGCCGCGACGAACTCTATGCTGGGGAGGCATGCCCCGATGAATGGCTACTGTGAGGTAGGGAATAAACCAGCAACGCCCTGGATGGCGAGGAGAACATGAAAATTATAGCTACAAGAAGGTAACCGCGATATATACTGAGATATATAGATATATATGTGTATAGATGCAAACGTGCCCGCGAGTGCGCGGCATACAAAAGCTTGATTTTTTTTAAAAAAAATCTCGCAGACGTCCCGGTCCTGATGCTCCCGCCTCCTACATCTTTTTTCTCTTAAAATCCAAGATCCTCCAATGCAGAATAAGAAAAGAAGTGTTTTGATGCTCTCTGCCTTCCATTGATTTCCCTGGGAGTGGGGAAGGAAGGTGGTTTCAAATGACATTTGCAGGCCGGCTCGGGATATCGGTGTAGAAAGCAGTTTGAACGCCATTGCTTATAATGTTTGTGAATGTGATTGTGTGTTCTTGCACCACAAATTTCCGGCCGTGACGAGGTAGATGATGGATATGGGGTCATGACAGTCATGAGTTGCTGATCTGAAAACAAAAGGTAAAGACAAGCATTACAATGATTTGTAAGTTCCGCGTGCAAGAAATGAAGAACGACCTCGAGCAGCCTTGACAGAGCCAGCCGGGTTGGATCGTTGCGTCTTGGTGTCGGTCGCAGCGCAGGCCTTGTGCTGAAGCGCTAATGGAAGTTGGGCGATGTGCGTTCAACCATGGGTGGCCGGATCGGGAGTCTCGGTCGATGACCTTTGCGACTTTCGATATCGACCACGACCACATCGCCAACCGTGGTCTTGGACATGGGCCCTTATAGGAAGCCACCCTCGCCGCCAATCACGGCTACGCCGTTCCGCCAACTGCTGCACATCTGGTCGTGGGCATTGCGGTCCGCAGCACGCTCCCTCTCGGTCTTTGGTGAGTTCAAGAGCGGCGGCGGCCCACGGGGCTGCATTGCCGAGCGACTCGCCGCAGTGGGCTGGGCTTCGGTCTCGGCGCTAGGGCTCCCGTTGAGCAGTAGATTACCGGTGCTACTCAGCCTCCTCGTGAACTCGGTAAAGCTGAGCCTCTTGCTACCGTTGCTCGCTACCGATTGCCGCTTTTGACCTTCGGCTATTGTGCTCGTCCGGTACAGAGCCGCCGCCGGGTTGAGTCCACCTACGCTCTCCTGGATTGAGGTTCTGCGTGAGGTGACACTGCTCCTCCCCGGGGACGCGTCGAGGGGTTGCTGGCTGACGCTCAGGTTCAGGCCACTGAGGCCGGTTATCTGGGTTTGACTGTACGATCTCTGAGCATAAACCGGCCTGTTGGAAGAGCCTCGACCAAGGTTGGACCCACTATTCAAAGCCATCAGCGTCTCAGGGTTGAAGGCGATGGGAGACCGAGGCCCCATCGTGCCACGAGGGGACTGAGATTGAGGCGTTCGCCGCCCAGACACGTAGCCGAGCGTCCTCCGAGACTGAGCACGCATGCTTGCTTGGTCTTCCTCCACATCTTCCTCTCTTCCGTATCCAGAATCGCCATGAGTCGAATCCGAGTCTGAGCCTTCCGAGTCGTCATCTGACGAATCGTCCAGGTCCCAAGCACTTCGTAGCCCAGGTTGCTGTAATGAGTTTGGTGGGGAGGCAGGCGGTGAGGCCGGTCGCCTCATCATCGTCTGTGGCCTCTGGCTCCTGTCCTTCCTCTGCTCATCCGCCTGTTGCATCAAAGCCTCGAAGCGAGCGAGCGAACTCAACTTCTCTTCGCCTGGGACCTGCTGATCAGACCCCGGAATGCAGTGCAATTGGAACGCCCTGTCCAGGATCGTCTCTCGCGGGGCTGGCGGTGAGCCAGACTCTATAGTTGCTGGTGGGGAAAAGGGAGGCATGGACCCCATGCTGTCGCGTACGTTCCGTACCGGGGAGCTCAGGGTCGAAGATCGCCCCTGCGCTGTTGTCCATCCTTCTATAAAGCCACCGTAGTGCCCTCCAGCTGTGGTTGCAGGTGAGGGCAAGTCCGATGGCATCACAGAAGCATAGGTGTGCGGCGCCAGCGGTGGCACATTGATGCCGGCCAGTGACGAGATGTCGCTGCGACGGGATCGCAAACTTGGCGTGTCGGAGAACGTGAGTGGTCTTTCCCGGCTCGAGCCTGTCGCCGTAGACGACTTGTGCTGCAGGGTCGACTTCGGAGCACTGGGCGGTCTGTTCTGGTAGAACTCAGAAGCGTCACGAGGTTGTCGCTGTGCAAACGGGCTGTTGAAACTGTTGGACGCTGGAGACATCGGGCTCATTGGGGTTATTTCGGGCATGTTCGGTTGGATCGTGGCTTGTATGGCCCTCGCCCAGTCGTTAAGACTCTGTCCCTCGCGGTTAACCTCTTCAGCTCGAAACCATAGCGTTAGCGGGCCGGACTCCCTGCTCGAAGCAACAAGACCTGCTGCTCGGCTCGAACGACGTTTACGAAGCTTGTCTGTGGCGGGATCAGGGGCAATGGTGATGATGAGGGTTGGTAGCACTGGTCCTTGCTTGCGGTGCGCGACCATCTGAACTTGACACTGGGCGATGGTGTTGGCGGCATATTGTGAGATAGGTTCCCGGTCGTCCTGCGCCAGGATGGAATCAGTCAAGTTGCTCACTTCGCAGATGCGAGGGCGCAACGCGGGTGATCTCACCGAGGCTTTGTATATAGACAGATAGGTGGCGCCATCAAATGAAATATTACTCTGACTCCGAGATGTTCCTCGGCCGTCTTTGCCGCGCGCGCCCGGCTGGGCTTGAGAGGGTGAGTCCTCGGGCTTCACCTCGCGTTGAGCGCTCCCAAGAACTACGTAACGGGCCTGCTCTCTCGATGTCAGAATGACAGGAACAAAAGCACGGCGGAAGAGGGCGAGGGGCGGGTGCACACCTTCCACAATGCCCGTCCCAGGATCGTTCCCCTGTCGGGCGGGACAGTGAGATAACCCTCCATATTGTCGTACTTTACAGACCGGTCTGATGTGGGTGTGGGTGAGCAACCTTGGCAGGTTCACCTTGAGAATCCTCAGATCCTCTGTGCAAGAGAAGTGCACAGTCCAAGGCAAGTTTGAGGAAAGTTGCAAGTAGTGATTAGGCATTAACCGACACACATGATGAAGAAGAAATGCAGAGCAGTTCAGCACGGGACCGGGCCGGGATAAGGGTTGTAATGTCTGTGTCTCCCGCTCACTCGTCCTTGATTTTCTTCACATCCAGCAGAAGACAAGCACACCCTGCCCTTCACCGAGGGTCCGGTCAAGGTGGCGGAGGGGAGGGGAGTAAAATGGGTACGAACGGACGGATTCTTGGGAAGGTGAAGGGTCACTGCCTGCCAGCACTGCAGCAGGGAAGAAGGAACACAGTCTTCTTCATCTGGATGCGGGAAGGGACAGGGACAAGCCTAGAAGAAATAACCCATGGGATGCAATCTAGACGAGACAATTGGCCGATGTGGTCATAAAAGGTGGCCTCCATGCATGTCGTCCGTTCAATGATCAAAGGGGCGGCTTGCAACCAGATCGTGCATGTGGGTACCATACAGATTAAACGAAGAAGTGGAAAGAAAAGAGACCGGGATGGTTGTAATAAAACAAGATGGATATTGACAGGCCTGAAACGGACCAGGGCAAGTCTCTCTCTGGCCAGGGGTTGCTGTGTACCGGCGCGGTAGATTCCTCCTAGCGCACGGCTAGGACGCTCTCTGGCGTGGTGGTCGCCGCGTGTCCCTGGTGTCCGGTTTACTTTTCAGGCACGCGCACATCATGTACATGGGTCAGGTCCGGTTCTGGGTTGGGGGCGATTCCAATAACCCAGCGCAGAGCCGGAGCGAGCTGCCTCCTCAGATGCAGGTGGATCCTCTCGATCAAGCGAATTGAATTCTGCAGCCGGCAGGGAGAAGTCGCCATCCACGAACCTTGGGATGCAGGGTCTGCCAATTTCCAGTTTTCCACCGACGGGAGAAGACTCCACAGCTTCCATTGCCGATCAAAGATGCCTTTTTGGCTTTCGACGGGTGGTCTAGGGAAAGCCATGTGCGCACCCGTCATATGCGCCCAGTTGAAGGAAACGCAATTGTTTCTGGACTGTGTGGGCACCGCTCAACCACGGACGGACGCCGCCTGTTGGAAATGAAAAATCTCAACAAGAAGCGCGAAGGCCGTTGCAGCAAAGAGAGAGAGGTAGGAAGTCCCTCAGGATAATTCCGGGTACGCAGGTACACTAGGCCTGCGCCCTTGCAGGTGTGCTGGCGTTGTTGGGGTGGAAAAGTGTGGACCGAGAACAGGAGTCTTGAGGTCAGGTGAAGGTGAAGGTGACCAACCCCCCAGCGGCGACCTGCATGTGTGGCTTGACATGTTCTGACCGTCCCAGCCGGTGGGCTTCGCGGTCGCATCATGAGCGACCGGCCCCTTCTGTCATGAGGCTCGCATTGGTCAGATTCGTCTGTTTTGCGGTTGCGTTCGAGCCCTTGTATGTAGGTCCCAACGATGGGAATGCAACATGGGCCCCTGCTCGCATCTGCAGTGTAACAGGAGGACGCAGGAGCTTGGATTTAGTCGGTCGTTGCGAGAGGCGCGAGATCTACCCAGGTATGCCGGGGAATCTTTGAAAACCTTCCGCATTGCCCACCCAAACTGCTGCAATGCAGTCGACGACAACAGTCGTGGCCCGCCACGACGAATCACCAGGCAGAGCAAGGGCCGTCGTCTGCCAGCTTGCTGGAATCTGCGGTCTAGAATGGAAGTGCTCCCTCGAGTAGACTACCATCTGCCACTGTTTTGGGCTTGGGGAGGCGGCACGCAACAAGGGGTAGTGGGCCTGAGTGTTTTCTTTTCCCTCTTGATGTTTCTTTTCAATTGCGAGCCCGACTTCGCTTCATGACGCTTTGACTCTAGGGTCTCCATCCTGGCTGCTGCATTCGTGAGACCCGATGGGTGGACTCAGGAAACTCTGGTACTCCCAAGAGGCCCAGTCGTCCAGTACTGGATGCCAAAACCAGGTACTGTACCGGCCCGTACTTTTACCGCGAAGAACATTATTGCGCGCGCGGTGCGGCACGGATCGTCATCTGAAGTTGCAACGGTCGTGAGGCCATGTCACCCATCTGGAGGGAGGTGGCGAGAGTGGCTGGCAGGCTCGGATACATTGTTAATTGGCCGTTTGACAAAGCAGTCTGCTGTGTGGATGGGATGAAACGACGATGCTGCGCATGCAGTTCGCAGCTCGATTGCATCCGCTGCAACGCGCGCCCGTTGAGCTGCACGACACCAGCAGGGGAAGGCGCAGATGCGGTGGGATACAGTGCACCGCGTACAGTCAAATGATCCCATGGCTGCCGACGGAGAGTCAGTCAGTCCGTCGGTCAATAAGTCAGTCAGTAAGTCAGTCAGTCAGCCAGTCAGCCAGTCATTCACGCGCTGTGCCGGCAGCCGGCCCATTGCCATTGTCGGAAGATGATCGAGGAGCTGTGCTGTGTTGCATCGTGGTGTGAGAGCGAAGGGTCGAATGCGAGTGTGAGAGAGTCAAGGTGAAGGTGAGGAAGGAGCTTGCCTGCCGCCACCTGCCACCAGCTCTCTCGTCTTGGCCTGGCCTGGCTTCTCTCCACAGTGTCTAGGTAGGCATGTACGTGTATGCCCGTATATTCGAGACTCGAGACGCACCTTCTGACCTGCCTTCCCGCTCCTGCCCGCCCACACCCCTTCCCGTCTGATGTTCTGACGGGCTCTGAGTCCACTGTGTGGGCCCCTGCAAAGTCATCGACGGGTCTACCCGAATCAGGCTAATAACACAATCCCAACTTCAATAACGAGCACGTCGTCGATTCGTCAACCTGCCATCCCGTCAAGTGGAGCGGGCAAGGCCCCGTCCCGTCCAAGATGAGCCCAGAAGCGGCCGTCCTCTTCACAATCTCCAGCCATCACACCTCACCGCTTGACTGCAATCTTATTACACACCTGGCCCAGTCTGCCAGTGCCTGCGTCCACGTAAACAACCGAATCAGAAGCCCGGAGAATCTTCCACTGTGGATGTCGTCCATGCCCACAGCAGGAGTACCCGTACCGATCTCAGCATCGCAAGCCTAGCCCCAAGAGATCTCAAACCAAGGGGATCATCTGCATCCATACGTGTGTATGATGCGCTGAACCACCCACCTCTGCCTATATGGGCTTCTCGCTTATGATTATTACTATGGCAGGTATGACTGGCTGCGGCTGGGCAGGGCTGGGCGTGCAGGCGTGATGGCTTCATCGATCGGTCCAGCAGCTGTCAAACACCCCTGGTGCTCTTTGCTTTTTCCTCGGCACTTGACGCCCTCAGGATCAGAAGGCGTTGACATTTGCTTTTGCTGCAGCAGACTTCCAATATTCCAATTTTGGCCGCCTTTGAACCGACCGGCCCGGACATTCGAGACCTCGTCCCTCAGAAATGACGCCTACCCAAACCACCCCATCCACTCAATCAAACAACATTTCGGCCTGCGGAACGACTGTGACCCTCCGGTGCAAGCGTCGCGCCGTATTCCGTATCCCGTAATCCGTGGAAATCTGCGCAGTCTTTCCCAAAAAGTACTGCACCTCGGTTAAAATTAGGTGCAGACCAGATCCATTTGAGGCATCCTGCCCGGCGTCTTGCTCGATTTGTTGGAACTAGAGAACTTTGCTCGAGGCCCTCCTGACCAACTGCACCGAGCTTCTCTCCCATTGCAGACAGCCACAAGACGCCGGTGTCAATGCTAATGCCAGCCGTCCACCCAGGTCATCCCGCAGCCTTCTTGTGTCTGTCCCCATCCATCAGCCCCTGCATTAGGACTGCTCCTTGGGGGTTCTTGACTCAAGTCACACCAATGCACGCCCAGAGAGTCGCACCCACTCCTTCTCACCCAGCCCCTTGGCACTAGCTACTGGTTCCTGGCACCAGGGCTAGGCCGTCCTTCCTCGCCCATCTTCCGAGCACTGGTGCTGGCCGCGCCACGTGGTTTACCCGCCATAATGACACCAACCTCGGACCTCTGTATTGGTTGTCTTATTCGCCGATGTCGCGTCTTGAGGCCGTCTCAGTTGACGGCCCCTTGGGATCCTAAACTCCCAAGGGCGCCGAAGGATTGTGACAGCCCCGGCCGCATGCATCACGATCCTCGCACGTGTCTGGTGGGTGCTCTCATGCCTCTGCTGGTTGGTGGTGTCGACTACCTGTCCGACGACTAGCTGTGGCTGACACCCGTTGAGCCACCAATGTGCTCATCCGCTAAGCTTTTGTTCAAACCTGCCCGTTGGTCCATGGGCGATGAGAAAAACAATAGGTTGCATGAGGCGCTGGCAGGACCCTGGTGCGGCCGAGACCCTCTTCCTTCGGCCCGTTCGGATACTTTACGACGGAGCTTGCGTCTCGCATCGTGCTTTCCTCGCCAGGGTGCCCGCACTACTGTTGTATCGACACGGAATCAAACCGAGGCGATGGCTTCAACGTATCCCACAAATCATTGCGGGTAAGCTTGCAATGCCTCCAGGACCCATCCTGCTCCGCCAGCCAGACCATATGCACCAGTACGGCACAAAAATGTGTTTGGGATCCGAACTCAACTGGGACCCTTGACGATAGTCCCAGAGCGCTGGGAGACTGCCGAGGTCCTTCAAAAAAAAAAAAAATCCCCGTCAGCTTTGCTGTGCCGACGCGCCAACACGTACACCTGGCGCAGGGGTTGGACCACAGCAATGGGGCCGTCAGAGTGGATTCGTCTCAAGGAAAACCTGCTCGCATGCGTGTGAACCCAAAGTGGTCACGTATTACCCCAGATGGTACCAGCCATCTGGTTCAAACGGGCGGGTTTGCCTCGTATAGGTGAGACGGCCGGATTCGGAAGTCCTACCAACGACATCGTTTCTTTGGAAGCGAGCCCATGCACGCTCTGACATTGCGGAGAGCCAACAACCGAGAAACTTATCTCTCACCTAGTGGACGTCATGTAAAGATCCATCATGAGGTACGTCTCGTATCACGTCGATATCGCTTGCCATCCAAGGCCCATCTTCACTCTCGGTGATCGTCTCTGCCGTCAGCGCATAGTCTACTACCATCACACTCTGCACTGTCCTTCTCGGCTCCACGGGAGCCCCCATTTATTTTACTGGTTTCTCCAGCGTGCAGGATTGCGCGCTGAGTCTTGGTCGAAAGATTGATACCGAGTATCTGGGAATTACACGGCAAGCAAGGACCCGCAGTCGGCCGCATGGGAAGCTACAAAAGGACCGTCGCGATCGACAGGGTGAGGCAATCCGGGTCGTCGGTAATGTTAAATGACATGATCCACAGCGACGGGTCCATGATGGCCACTCTGCAATCGGCTCAGTGACATCCGACGGGTTTCGAGGTATGGATGCTCACGATATTGGGTGGTTTGAAGCCTCGCCGGGTCCCTCTGTCAGGCCGTGCCCTCATCTCCTGCAGTGCCCTTTCCCCAAGTCTGATATGATCACCGCCGCGGGCTTGCGTTCTTGCAGGCAGCTGAGACGAGATCACCACCACCCTGCTCGAGTGACGCATCCCTCTCTACAGATCGGGCCCCTCGATTCTCTACCACGTCGGCCACTGTCCACGCCCCACCTGGAGAGACGCTCCGGCGCTCGAGCCCCCGTGTCCCAGGCAGCACTTTACGGGACTTGCCAGTCTCTGTTTAGACGAGTGTCGCTTGCCCGCGAACTCATTCAACTCGGACGGGCACGAGTAATGCTCACGGGCGAGAAAGATGGCTTTGCTGAGAGTGGAACTCACTCACCAGGCAACCACATATGACGTCTTTGTGCTGGTAATAATAGAGTTATGAAGCAGGGGGGAGGGAGTCAAGTGACCAGAAGAAGCTGCTGGGATCCCATCAATTCCCCAGCTTCTTTCCCGTCCCGATCGCAAGGTTCGCGCCAGGCCCGAATGATAGATTCTTAAATTCTTCAGAAAGCCGGCCGTCGCACCCCGGTCGTCTGACGGGTCACAAGAGGTGGTGTTATAAGTGATATGTTATCGGGGTTATTGAGACCACTCCCCTCGGCTATGCAGCAGAACGGGGTGTTGATACAGTCTGCTGGTACTACTACTGGTTGTCGTAGGTGTTGATAGGTTGTTGCTATTTGATATAGGTCAATTTTGGCAAGCCATTTCTTTGCATCGAAGTGCCTTCTTGGCCAGAACACTTGCCGGCCCCTGTGCAGATCACTTGTGGTGTTTCAGTCGAGAATCTTGGTACCGGCTTCAGATAGGGTTTGTCTTGTGCCGACGGCGAGGTCAAGATTGATATAAGGAATCCATAGTATAGTACAAAAGATGCTTCCCCCAGGATACGGCCGACGGTGGCTGGTTGGAGGGAGAGCTGACTCTTCCGACAGGAAGGGTCGTGTCTCGCACCAACACTTGCGCACTCCTGATCAGTCCACCAATTCACACTCCCAAGCCTGACCGCAACTTCCAAGGCACTGGAATTCGCCGTGTTCCCCCAGATCATCGTCGGAGATCTCTGGGTGCCGCTGTGCCTCATCAGTGGCTTCCACGAATGGGAGAAGTCTTCAGCTGCGAAGCAAGTATCACGTTTCGAACCTGGGACATTTCGGATTCTCCGAACGCCCAGCCAGAGAGCTTTACTATTTCCTCCAGTGATAGGTACATTTGACCCAGATCCAGGGACCGGTCATGGTTATTCTATGCACATGAGCCCTGATATTACATATGGAATGGTTGGATACTATCGCCGCAACAATGCGTCTTGAGGGCGGGCATCTTGGCAGCTAGGCACGAGGTCTCTTGTACGACGTCTACCGTGGGCCTGAATGAAAGTTAGATGATGGACACGTCCCAGGCTTCTTGTAAGAACCACTACTCAGCGCGTGTGAGGGCTGTCCTGCGCGTTGAGAAGACGGGCGCCTTGAGTACCGCACAGCGTACATGTCCAAGCCGTCAACGTGGTAGGCGTATGTATGTGGGACTGGGCGATGACCAGAAGTACTCACGTACGCCTCGTAACGCTAATCAAGAGGATGAATGCTGGAAACGGGAGCGGGAGCGGGAGACCTGTCCGGGGGGTTCCATGTTACGGGACGTGGTCTTGCTGTCCGCCTATCGTTGACTCCTAGCATCACGGCGAACGTATTCGCTTGCAATAGAGCCCATCGCGAGTTTGCGGGTCGATTTGGAGGCTTTTCGCAACGAGAGTATCATTTTCGAGCCTGGTAGATACGTGATGGACCAGGCCTTTTATGATTCTGTGATCCAGAGGGATTTGTTCCTGTCGCAATGTGGATGGTCTTTGACTCCTGGCTGAGCGACAGTCTAGCCCAGATGTGGCGACCTTCAGATGAATTCGCAAACGATGTCTCCTGAAGTCTCTCACTTGTCTTGGACTACCCTAACTGTGGCCCCGTGGTTTCCATCCAGCGTGTGTTCATTGTCATGGTAGGAATGTCTTTCCCCGAGGTGAGGCCTTAGACGACCACCTCGATGGAACTGGCTGCAGATTCTCCAAGCCCTCGAAGGAAGGACATTGTTCTTACCGTGGAGACTGTTTCGACTGCCCATATCCAGCCAGGAATTCATCCCGCGCAATTTGGGAGTCCAAGGTGTGGAGACCGATCACCTGTAAGCTTGGGAAAGTGGTGGCATATCATAGTGGGCAGACCTGCGGAGGTTAAACTGAGCCGTAGACAGTAAATTTCGCTCAGACTGCGGTATGCTAGGTATTCGCAAGCCTCAAAAGGAAGTAGTATATCATACCAGCCCTATCATTCAAGCAGGCGCTTTGGTGAGCTATTTCAAGCTCAACTTTCGTTGGCTAGATGACAAGCCAGAAAGAGACAGGAGATCAGAATCCACATGAAAGATGATGTACAGGAAGGATTGTCACAGTGTGCCTTTATGCCACGCTCAAGACTTGAAGATGATGAAGAGGACAAGCGGGAATTGTAGCTCATCAGCCGACAACAACTCATGTACAAGCTATCCACCCCCAGGTTCCCCCCTCCCTTAACGGAAGTTATTCTCAAACCGCTTAAAGGTGTACCCTATGAATGGCAGCGTCATCTCCGGCGTCTCCTGCTGCTCGGGCGCGGCGGCGGCCTCGAGCCCGCCGTCAATCTCCATCGCGTTGGCGGCCTGCTGCTCCAGGTCCTCGGTGGGGAAGTAGGCGGTGTCGATGTCGGACGACAGGCGTGGCTCGAAGGGGGCGCGGAAGCGGCGGAGGTTGTCGAAGTCGACGCCTGCGAAGAAAGGGTGTCCTTTCAGCTCGTGGGCCCCGCTGCGGCCGAGGCGGTTCTCGCTGTTGCAGACGAGACTGTGTGGTGTGTTAGATGGGGATGGAAGGACGCAGGGAGGCACTGTCTTTGTTGTGATATTTACGGGAGCCAGGGTGAGAACATGGAGTAAATGGAGTAGTCGTCCCCATATGTGTGTGCAGTGTGTTTGAGTATGTGGATGTGTGTGTGGAATACGTACCTTCGGATCAGATGCTCGGCGTAGTGGCCAACACGAACGTCGTCCGGGAAATATAGACAGTGCTGCCAATTGACTATCTTGCGATAGACGTCTCGTCGATCTTCCGCGCAGAAAGGGGGCCAGCCGACGAGACACTCAAACATGATTGTGCCGAGTGACCACTGTATCCAGTCTAATTAGCATTGTTGGCGAGGTGGAAACGGGGGATATATTTACGTACCCAGTCACAGTCAAATGAGTAGCCATTTCCCGTCAGGATCTCAGGGGCAATGTCTGTGACCCGTTAGTTCCTTGTCGAAGGGATTGGCACGAAGGTTTTGTTAATAATCTTACAGTCTGGTGTGCCAACAGCGGAATAAGCCATCAGTCGGCGCGACTTTCGCCACTCATTGATTTGTGCGCGGTTGCTAACAGTCAGGCTGATCTGGTCGATATTGACGGAGTATCGATTGAAGTTCTGTGAGTTGCGCGATGGACCATCCGCGCCGCCGTTCAAGAGCTGGTGATAGTAGTTGTTATCATGTAACTTTCGGAAGCCGGTTGAGAGGCCGAAATCTGTGAGCTTGACGTGACCGCCTCGATCCAGTAGGATGTTGTCTGGCTTGATATCTCTGTTTCCCAGTTTTAGTGAAGCCCGAGTGACATGCACTGACCGCTGGTGGACTTACCTGTGTATGAACTCGAGTTTGTGGACGGCCTCGATAGCCATGATCATCTCAGCGACGTAGAACCTTGTGATGTCCTCGCTGAATATGTCGTACTTTATCAACATAGTCATCAGGTCCCCTCCTTGCAGGAATTCCATCAACATATACAAGAATTTGGTATCCTGGAATGTCGTATACAGCTTGACGACCCATGGACTATCGGACTCCGCGAGGATGTCCCTCTCGGCTCGTACCCGAGCGACCTGGTCTCCAGCAACCATCTGTGTCTTGACCAAGGACTTCAGAGCATAGATCTTGCGGTCCGTCTTCTTGCGGACCAGCTTGACCTCGCCGAAAGCGCCCTTCCCGATGAGCTTGATGGTCTCATAGTCGTCGGCCTTGTTACGGGTCCTTAGAAATCGTAGATACTTGGCCTCCTGCCTCCCTGCGTTGGTCCACGACGTTTCCTGGCTACATCTTGGGTCCCTTAGGCGTTGCTCCAACTCATTCTGCCTGCGGGAGCTTCAGCGTCTCAGTTCGCCAGGATCACGGGGACTCATCGGCACTGACCGTAGATTCCGCTCGCGAGCCCGCTTGACGCTGTCTCTGAAGAAATCGGCGGCCAACTGTGAGCATTTCGCCCTGTTCTGTCTCGACCTCGGTCCGTAGAGGTGAGGGTTGCGCTCAGGCGCTGGGGTAAAACCCTCGGATAACATGGATTCGGCTCCCCGCGGGGCCAAGATGTAAGCCGCGGGAGGATATATTACAGTGAACAGAGATGAAGACGCTTCATCAAAGGGTGGCTGGGACGATGAAGGAAACAACGGGTAATGATCAGAATGTCATTGTATTCTTCCTGAAATGACGACCCAAAGGAAAGGCTGGCAATAAGAACCCAATGCATGCCTGGTTGTTTGTTGTCTCAGGTGCGTTGGCCCCCTATCATTGGGTTCCCCCAAGGCAAGCCCTGAGTCCGAGGGTGCGGATGGGCGTGGAAGAGGGGGTTCCCAACCTTTTTCGCAGCCAACCTTACGGGTGCTACGCGACAGCCGAGAAGGCGAATCATGCGTTCAGCATCGCAGGCGCGCCACAGAGCGATGAGACAGGCGCAAGCAGGCTTTCAATGCTGCCCAGCTGGTGGACGATCCAATCGCCTGGGGCACGCCGGCTGGCTGTAACTCTAGCGCGCCGGGTCCATCGCCAGCGTCGGGGTCGAGCGGGTTGAAACACTTGGAGACACAGACGGCACGGTCATGTACTCGGCCGCAGGTGAGAAGAGACAAAGGAAGGCAAGCAGTAGTAGTAGCAGCAGCAGCCAGACAACCCAGACAGCCAGAGCCAGACAGCCTGATGGTAGATATCTAGAAAACCAAGGTAGGCTTCCCAGGTAGGCTACGCGGGTAGAGAGGTTGACTGAACAAAGCATCCCGACTTCATGTCTACATGCCGCCAACAGCAGGTGCCAGAACAATACACTCTCAGATCTGCAACTCGGTTATCTCACTAGGATCCCAAGGCGTTGTCAGGCCCGAAAATGTCAAAGTTACCTGTCTGATGGATTTTGGAGTGCGAGGATCATGAAGGACAGAGAACGGAGCAGCAAGTGATCAGCAAGGCATACGTGCGCCCCCCCCCTTCAACCGCTGTTGCCGCACTGCAGCACATTGTCTTGTTGGTTATCTTCGCGCTCTCCTCTAGCAAGATATGACTAGTCGCCCCATCATCCAGCACCTAGCTCGCCTCTTGGTTGCTGCTCATGTGACGCCATCCAATACTAAAGGCAGCAAAGGCAGTAGTACTAAGAGGTTAGAATGGGGGAAGTTGGCGAGATAGGCGAGTTCCTCCCGGCGTCACGCTCGCTGCCCCACCTTTGGAAGGTGCTTCGGGATCCTCTTGGGGAAGGTCTCTAGGGGAGGAGCAACCTCCTGCATCCGTCCTGTGGTAGATGGGAGGCAACTGAGCAACTGAGCACCTGCAGTCGCAATCCTAGGCTGTTTGAAAGCTGCAATTAGTATTGCGAGTATGCAGTGTCCTCCGTACAACCTCGACTTGAGGTGATTCTTAGGCGGCGAATAGAGTCATTGCCTGGAGGTCGGGCTGCCAGGAGGTGGCTTTCCCCACCACCACCACCCACCCCAGCAAACCAGAGCGCCTTCCCCAAGGTTCTCCAAGCCCGGCGTATCCCTGTCCAGAGGTGCTTGCCGGTGGGTGTGTATCCCACCTTGTCGAGGTTGCTTCTTTGACCACATGTCGGTCCCCGTCAACCAGACCACCTCTTCCGCAGCTGGGCAGTGTAACTGTGGTTGGACATTACAACACCACCACCACCACCGCCACTACTACCAGCAGCAGCTTCATCTCTTGTCTCTTTATTCTACTGCCCAAAAAGAACAATCAAGGCAAGAAAGGCAGGCCAGCCAGCCAACCAGCAGCACCAGCAGCAGCATGATAAGCCACCTCTGCTAGCAGCCTGCCGCATGTCCAGATGACCCACGCCCTGCGGATGCCGTCATCCAGGCCCTCCTGACCCTTCCTGTAGACTCCACATACACCATAATCCATACACGCACGTCTAGGACGGCTCTGCCAGGACGGCTCAGCCAGAAACACACATACACCACACACGCACACGGAAACAGAAAGACACCAACTCTGCAGACACTCCCTCCAGCAAGCAACTACCACTAACTAACGCCCATCTGAACCTCTACGACCCTCCCCCCGGGCCCCCGGTACCCATCATCTAATCCCTTCGTTTCCGCCTCGTCAGCGGAGGTACGCAGCGGGAGATAGAGACTCCTGCAGAAGACGCCGTGGCGGAACGAAGCCCTCGTTCGACCGCCCCCATTACAACCCCATCCAGCGCCGACAACCCATCCACCACGCCACGCCCTCGATCTTCTCCAAGCACTGACTTCTCTGCCCCATCCTCGACCGGAGCTGCGGCCTCCCAACACCACACCACCGACCCAGCCGTGTCTGCCTCCAACCAAGACATCCCGAGACGCGACCCTCGTGCCTCGACCACCGACTCCTCCGCCCGCCAGGTGCTTGGCCGGAGACGACGGGCCGACGCCGACGACGGCTCCGCCCAGCTCCCTGAAGGGGCCACGAGCTCCCCTGCCACGCGCAACACCACAACCGACTCGCGAGCTTCCAAACGCACGCGCATAGGCAGCATGTCAGCCGACGGCGATGGAGAGGCAAGTTCAAACGGGACAACCAGGGCGGTCACCACCGAACCTCGGGCACCACAACGATCCTTCCCTGCGCCCTCGACTAATGGAACACACAAGGCTGCTAGTTCGTCGGTAAATGGTTCGTCGGTGCAGAATGGGAAGGCCGCGGCCCGGGACCCTCCTCGCGACTACATAGGCCACGACCGGGAGGAGGTCACGCGCCTCATGATCCAGGCCCTTTCCGAGATGGGCTACCAGTCGGCCGCCGAGAATCTCAGCAGGGAGAGCGGGTACGAGCTGGAGAGCCCTACCGTCGCGGCATTCAGGTCGTCGGTGCTGAGCGGGAAGTGGACCGACGCAGAGCAGCTGCTATTCGGAGCTGCCACTGCCGGCGATGGTGCAGACCGGGCCGGGAACGGCCTTGTCCTGGCAGAGGGAGTCGATCGTGATGACATGAGATTTCGCATACGCCAACAAAAGTTCCTCGAGCTACTCGAGCAAGGAGACTACAGGCCTGCCCTGACGGTGCTCCGTAATGAGCTGACACCTCTGAACCGCAACGGTGCCGAGTCACTCTCCCCTCTCATTATGTGTCGGACACCAGACGATGTCAAAACCAAGGCAGCATGGGACGGTGCGCATGGTCAATCCAGGCACAATCTGCTGTCCCAACTATCCAGTACGTGTGAACCCCGCAATTCACTCTACCATATACTACTGAATCTGTAACTAACGCTTTTCACAGGGTGCATATCGCCATCTGTCATGTTACCAGAACACCGATTGGCGGTGCTGTTGCAGCAATTCAAAGATCAGCAAGCCGAGAGCTGCATATGGCACACGAGCTCAGCTTCACCATCTCTATACTCAGATCACACCTGTGACCGCAGTCGCTTTCCCACCGAAGCCATCATTGAATTCATGGAGCCGAGTATGGAGGCGGATGGAGAGGTCTGGCAAGTTCGCTTTTCCCACAACGGGAGGTACTTGGCAGGTTGCGGCTCGGGTGACAAGGTCTTCATCTGGGATATGGAAACCTTCAGTCTGGCATTCAGCTTGGCCGATCTCAAGGGCGGCGTCGGTAACATTGCGTGGAGCCCAGACGACACGATGCTTGTCACCTGCGGACGGGATGGCTATGCTCGGATATGGGACATGAATGTAGGTCAAGCCCGGCAAGCTCCCCAACGACATTTTTTTCCTGACATGTTGATCCAGACTGGAACGGAGATACGCCATCTCGAGCATTTCTCAGAACCCATCAGCAGCTGCGTGTGGGCTCCTGATGGACGCTCATTTGTGCTGGGCGCTTTCGACAGAGAGCGGTCTTTATGCACGTGGAACCTCAGGGGCGAGAAGATCTACACGTGGAGCAAAAAGAATCGCACCGAGGATCTGGCCCTCTCGGCCGACGGGCGCTGGCTGGTGGCCATGGACGACGAGGACCACATCCACGTCTACGACTTTGCAACCAAGAGCCTCAAATATGACATGGAGCTACCTAGTAGGCCCACGTCGGTGAGCATTACTAAGGATTCCAAGTATCTCCTGGTCAACAAGCAGGATGGCGAGGCACGGGTATTCGACATCGCCAGCCGGACATTTGTGCAGAAGTACAAAGGTCACAGCGGTGGCGAGTACCTCATCAGGAGCGACTTTGGTGGCGCGAACGAGAATTTCGTCATAAGTGGTTCTGAAGGTAAGGTCGTTGTGACTACATCTTGACTGTTCATCCATGCTGACAGGGCTATGACAGATGGATCTGTGTTCATCTGGCACAAGAACAGCGGACACTCGGTCGCAAAGCTGGAGGGTCACCGACCACGGTGTAATGCGGTGGCCTGGAGCCCTACTGATGCGTGCCTCCTGGCATCCTGCGGTGATGATGGCGTAGTCAGACTGTAAGTCGTAGCCCCACGGTGAATACCCCATGTGTAGCGTCTGACACTTCCCAGATGGTCGAATAAAGCCCGGCTACACCAACAGACCGAGGATCATGCCGAGCGAGAGCGCGTGGGCGAGGTAGAGGGCGTCTACAGCCAGAAATAGGGTATTGGCTGGCCTCTCTACTTCAGCCCAGCAATCGGAACTCGCGGCCTCTACTTGACCAAAGAATGGTACCGCTCGATGTTTGTGGATGGCAGGTGGGCTGGAACGAGCAACCAGAATGGTCTCCGATACCAGACGCCAGATCCTGACCTGGCAGCAGGGCTCGCGAGCTGGAGCAGCCTCTGACTTCGTCGCACATTGGCCGTGTACATACGATTGTCTAATCATATTACTTTAGGAGTTCTACGTTATCGGGTATCCCCTTCCGGCCCCGGCGTTTGGGAGGGATGGGACAGGAGGTAATCAGGATCACACAAGAATCTGAGAGGCTACAGGGGGATGCGTCGTCCCCATCTCCTTGGACAGGCATCATAGGCGTCGTCTTTGCACCAGACCGAAGCCGCTGGCTTGTCTAGGTGGAAGAGATTGGCGAAGGTGGAGTACAACTGGGTGTTTTCGGGTGGTAACCCGTGGGGGCACCGGGTCACAGAGGTTGCATGGAGTAGCTAGAGTTCTCTTCGCGACAGGAATGGGCGGAGCCGGACGTGGTTGGAGGAAGCTTCTATACCCGTGGGGGATTGTCAACCCAACGCCTGCATAATCAAGGAGGGCAAAGAGAGCGATTATGAAGCTGTGAAGTATAGAAATATCGCACCGTTGCCAGGTCTTTGACCGGCAAATCCCCAATCCATAGAATCACCACGCCACATCGACCAAAGCGACTTATTATTGTGAAGATGTTTCTGCATAGTCCATTCCGACCGTCAGTGACCATGATCAATTTGTGAAAGAAGAGGACAGTTTCTTCGGCTCGCAGCTCAATACCAACGAAACACACACTTGAGATGAACCGGGCGGGAATATTCATCCATCTGACCCGAAACGGCCTTGGCCGCCTTACCCCTGACAGAAAGGCGGGAGCATGTGCCTGGTACTGGCTGACCCCCCAATTCCCCTTTGGACGGCGGCCTCGATCGGGTTCAGCCACAGGCCTCCCCTGGGGCCCGCTCACGGTGGCTTGTCTTGTCCCTCACAACCCACGCTAACCCTGCAAGGTTGGCTCGGAAAGCCAGCAAAGCATCTGGGCAGGCCCAGTACGTATACGTACGTACAGCACCCTAGTACGTCAACATAGATCGCCTTGTGACTGACTGCCGGCTGCTTGTGCTGCACCCTGGAAATCAAGACCAGCTTCCTTCATCAGCAAAGGTCCCTCCTTTGATGCAATCCCCTCTGCGACGGGCTTGTCTATTGCTTCTATTACCGATACAAACCTCTCTGAGATCACACACAGCTCTTGACAGTTAGAAAGGAAGATCTGCAAAGAACAGGGCCCCTCCTCCCTTGCGACTCCCACCGCCCCTTTGACGATACCCAACCATCCTGCGAAACCCAGCCCAACAACAACCACAACCACCACCACCACACACAGCCTGCTCGACTCTGGCATCCCACCACCGCTGCCGGCACGACATCGCGACCACTCACACCACTCAAAATGTCTGGCAACTTCTCCCAGCCGGGCGGTATCTCTGACCCTGCGCTTATCACGTACGTCCCACCATCGCCAGCTCCCCCACCATGGTGGCCATCAACGCGCCTCCCTTTTTTTTCTCCGGAGGGGCCTCGCCTCGGGTTGCCAAGCGGGGACATATAACCAGACCAGAGATAGGAACAAGATATACTGACAGCCAGCTTCAGACTTGTCAACAAGCTCCAGGATGTCTTCACAACCGTCGGTGTCAACAACCCCATCGACCTCCCCCAAATAGTCGTCGTTGGCAGTCAGTCCAGCGGTAAGAGTTCCGTGCTGGAAAATATCGTGGGCAGAGACTTGTGAGTTGAGCTGCTATGCCATGTACCTCTGGGACACGAAATGCCCCATAGAGGCCCCAGCTGATCCTTCCTTGCGCAGTCTGCCCCGAGGTTCAGGAATCGTGACACGTCGACCGCTCGTCCTGCAGCTCATCAACCGCCCTGCTACTTCCCAAACCAACGGCGAGAGCGAAGGCGTCGAGGGAACCACCGACAAGGCCGCAAATGTCGACGAGTGGGGCGAGTTCCTGCATATACCAGGCCAGAAATTCTACGATTTTAACAAGATACGAGATGAGATCAGCAAGGAGACCGAGGCAAAGGTCGGCCGCAACGCCGGCATCTCGCCCGCCCCAATCAACCTGCGCATCTACTCCCCGAACGTCCTGACCTTGACCCTCGTCGATCTGCCAGGTCTCACTCGAGTACCCGTCGGCGACCAGCCTCGCGACATCGAGAGACAGATTCGCGACATGATTGTCAAGTACATTGCGAAGTCCAACGCTATCATCCTGGCCGTGACGGCAGCAAATATTGACCTGGCCAACTCGGATGGGTTGAAGCTGGCACGTGAGGTCGACCCCGAGGGTCAGAGGACAATCGGTGTCCTGACAAAGGTCGATCTGATGGACGAGGGTACCGATGTTGTCGACATTCTGGCAGGGCGCATCATCCCGCTGCGCATGGGATATGTGCCGGTCGTGAACCGTGGTCAGAGGGATATCGACAACAAGAAGCCCATCCAGGCCGCGCTCGAGGCTGAGAGGGCGTTCTTTGAGAACCACAAGGCCTATCGTAACAAGAGCTCCTACTGCGGTACACCATACCTGGCGCGGAAGCTGAACCTGATCCTGATGATGCACATCAAGCAGACGCTGCCAGACATCAAGGCCAGGATCTCGAGCTCTCTGCAGAAGTACACGTCCGAGCTGGAGAGCCTCGGGCCTTCGATGCTGGGCAACAGTGCCAACATCGTGCTGAACATCATTACCGAGTTTACAAATGAGTGGCGGACGGTTCTGGACGGAAACAACACTGAGCTCTCGAGCACCGAGTTGTCTGGTGGCGCGAGAATCAGTTTCGTCTTCCACGAGCTATACGCGAACGGTGTCAAGGCGGTGGACCCCTTTGACATGGTCAAGGACGTGGACATCCGGACGATACTGTACAACTCGTCTGGATCGTCCCCTGCCCTGTTTGTCGGGACCACCGCGTTTGAGCTGATCGTGAAGCAGCAAATCAAGCGTCTGGAGGAGCCCAGCTTGAAGTGTGTGTCACTCGTCTACGATGAGCTGGTGCGCATCCTCACGCAACTGCTCAGCAAGGCACTCTACCGCCGATACCCGTCGCTGAAGGAGAAGATGCACAACGTTGTGATTGGTTTCTTCAAGAAGGCCATGGAGCCTACCAATAAGCTGGTCAAGGACCTCGTGGCCATGGAGTCTATCTACGTCAACACCGGGCACCCAGACTTCCTCAACGGCCATCGCGCCATGGCCATCGTGAACGAGCGCCACAACCCCAAGCCCGTGCAGGTGGATCCCAAGACTGGCAAGGCGCTGGCGAGCACCCCTGCCCGGGCCGCGAGCCCGACCCTGGCCGAGTCCAACCTGGGCGGCGACGGCAACAGCGGTTTCTTCGGCAGCTTCTTCGCGGCCAAGAACAAGAAGAAGGCCGCTGCCATGGAGGCCCCGCCGCCGACGCTGAAGGCCTCGGGCACGCTGAGCGAGCGCGAGAACATCGAGGTCGAGGTCATCAAGCTGCTCATCTCCTCGTACTATAACATTGTGAAGAGGACCATGATCGATATGGTCCCCAAGGCCATCATGCTCAACCTTGTAGCGTACGTATACAGCCAACCCCAAAAGAAACCCACAAAACATAAAGAGTAACCTGAGAGCCTGCTAACACCGTCCCACAGATTCACCAAGGACGAGATGCAGCGCGAGCTCCTTGAGAACATGTACCGGGCGGCAGAGCTGGACGATCTCCTCAAGGAGAGCGACTACACGATCCGGAGGCGGAAGGAGTGCCAGCAGATGGTGGAGTCGCTTGCGCGGGCCAGCGAGATCGTCAGCCAGGTGCAGTAGAAGAATCTCTCTACCCTTGAGTGTGTAGAGCACAGGTCTTGAGGAGGACCGGGGGCGTTTTTGCTGGCTGCCTTTCCCTTCGAAGTCCTTTCAATCGAGGGCTTGGCGGAGGTGGGACCGGACTTGGATGATCATCGGAACATAAAAAAGAGAGGAACCTTGCACGGCGCAGTGGCGGTTGTTCTCCTTCTCCCTTTCCCCCCGCAGATTGGGCCGGGCTTGCGTTTACGTCCTTGTTCCGTGGTTTAGAATGGGTGATGAGGGGGCTGATGCTGTTCACACACATGGGAAAACGCGTCGACGACTGAATGCATGCATGATACGGGGCTGTGGTCTGCCTCGAGTTATGAAGGTTTGCAGATGGTGGTATGGAGGACGTAGCCGAGGTGATAAGGGGACGCATGAAGGAAGATGGAGGGCCCAACTCTGGCCCGTGTTTGCTTCGTGAGTGGCACATTATAATAGACAAGCGCATGTGCGGTGGAGGAGAAGAGCAATCGGAAGACGCAGGACGAGGGAAACGAAGCGAATACTATACTGAGCGGGGCTCACCCATTGGAGACAAAACAGACGGACAGGCAGACAGGCAGACAGACAGAAAGTTGTTCGAAAGTGGGCCTTTGTTGTTCGTTTTGGCTTTTGGCATCTGAAGCAGATTGTTGTTGTATGTAGATAGACTGACTGCTCTTTTCTCTCATCCCTTCCTTCCTCTCTCGTCTTTTCCTTTTATTTCTCTATCTTCCTGAGGGCGCACACGGGAAGACGGAGTTGTGTGTGTATGTGTGAGCGCCTATGTGGATGTACAAAAGACAGGGAAGGGAAGGGGAGATACGGAAAGGAACGGGACGGGATGAGATGGACCTGTGGTGCTATTTGATTTTTCTTGTCCTTCTCCTTTTCGATACCATTACATCAGAGGTGAGCGGGACGAGACAATACTGGTGCATAACCACCTTTGTTTTTTTTCTTCTTCTTGCTACTACTTCTTCCTGAATCCCATCCCGAACCTCAGAGTGCGCGTGATAGGTCGGGTCCGTCCTGCACGCACGCACGCACGAATATGTGAGGTGCGGTAGCGGTAGAGGTTGAGGCTAGAAAATGCATACGGCATGTCCAAGATGCAGCTTATTTTTAGTCGTGTCACCACGTCGAGACTTCGTCATGACTGACTAAACTGTCTGCTATCCGCATGGTGAGCTTGCCGTAGCTTGTCAACCTTTTACAAATATTGCTGCATGATAAAGTCAACCAAGAAAAGAAGAGAAGAGGTTCAGAATGTGCAGGCTTGCTGTACATGATAGCCATCCATGTCTCCAAAACCCGGGCCGCTGGGTCGCTCCCGATTGGGGTGGGTATACGGGATACCACTTATATGCCCCCGAGGAACCCCCCAGGCCACACACATGCATGCAGTGGTAACTCTGGAATGTGGTTTCAGCAAATGTACCAAGGGCCACTTACACGTGTTTGAGCCGGGGCTAAGCTTCCCGGATCAGGTTCTGGGCCAGCACCGCCTTTCGGCAGACATGCCCAGACGGGAGCCTACCAGCAGCAGAAGCAGCATGGCCTGGATGAGTTGAGTCTGAGGAGGTCTGAGGAGCAGAGCAGGGCAGCTTGAGCCTCTCTCTCTCTCCCCACTCAAAGGTTTCGGGCCTACTTTGTTACCTCGAAAGCTCATGCCTGCCTTGCATCGCCCTCCCTCTCCCTACATCACACACCGCAACGACGGAGCCGGGAACCACTCACCCCCCTTCCCCCCTCGATCGGGTGGGGGGGAGCTTCGCATTTTCTGGTGGTGTCGGTAGTAGTAGCAGGGCCCTTTCACATGTCTCGGAATCTACCACCCGCCCACTTGCTTAGTTCCCTGGCTGCCTCGCGCACGCTCACACAGACAGATGGACATACATACATACATACATACAGAACAGACGGTGAAGGGGAGTAGTAAGTACCTTTATGGCACCACATGCAGTAGATTCCCGCTGGCACCCCCCGATTTGCCTGCTCGGCCCCCAATGCGCAGGCGCGCACAACAACGCATCGCATGGATGAGCTTCTGCATGCAAGGCATCGAAAGAGGGCCCCTTTTGCTACCCGTGCAGGGAGGCCCTTGGTGACCACGAAGGGACGGGTGTCCCTCTCGGCAGGGGACCAAGGAGTGAGTGGGCTGATGGGCAGTGCTGGCTCGGTTTGAGCTCCGTAGCTTGTTTATATGGTTGAACCTGGGACCCGGGTCGCGGGCCCTGAGAGCTTTCGGGCTATTGTCTATCCATCTATCTATAGCTTGCTCGCTGCTTGTTTCCTACCGTCGGGTGTTAGTCTACGTACGTGCTGGATCTTTCTTATCTGGTCTTGGTCCCTTGAACATTCCAGTCGAAGCTCCCTCTTTTGTAAGATCACAATCTGAGAGATCTGCTCCTTTGACCGGACCATATCATCAGCATTTGCAACACGTTTCACCACTATGGCGCCGTGTGCCTCACCACGAGCTTCCGCAGTGTGCCAGTCGCGAGATCGACCTCCCTCCCCCCGGCCGCCAAAACCGCCGCCACCAAGCCCGTCCAGACGATTCCAGCATACGAATGGGCCGCAAGGAGATGAATAGGCTTGGATGCTGGCCCATACACAACCTCGTGATCACGGGTGAGCAACGTGCCTTTCTGTATTCTGATCAGGCCACTGAGACCGACCGCAGCCTCTCTCCTTGTAGGCCAGACCACCGAAGAGAGAATGACTCAACCACACTATGCCGCGGTGGATGAAAAGTGCGGTACGAGAGGCTGTAGCATTGGTATAGACAGACTGCACTGGGATATGACAAATGGGGCAAAAGAAATATAGTATAAAGGTCAAAGGATAGAGGGTATATAGAGGATAAAGGCTGGCGTTTGATTCCTGCTTCGACCGAAAAATCCACCCGGGACCCATCTATTCACAGCTTAGAGCCCGTCCTCAGAACTAGACCACCTTTCTCGATATCGTACTGCCTCCCCTTCTCCCACCCGAGCCAGGTCCTGAGCGCCGCCTCGCCCCCTTGCCCGGGCGCCAATGGCTCGCCGACATAGCCATCGCCGGCGACACCGGGACCCTGCCCACGGCTGGCCGCATCCGCCGAGGATGGCCTCGTTCCCGAATCGACGGCCAGGCACGGTGTGTCCCGCAGCGTAACGGTCGGCCGCTGGTCGCCCTCTCGCCCGTCCCCGTCCCGGGCCTCCTCGAGCTCCGCGTAGTCGAACACAGGCGTGCAGCACGCATCGGTGCCGTCAAACACAGCCTCCCACTCGGCCCTCGTCCTGTCCCCAAACACCTCCCCAAAGACGCGCCTCATCTCAGGCCAACAGTCCCGGTCGAGCCTCCTCCCCTCCCACCCCTTCCCCTCGAGCCCCAGCCCCTTGATCAGCGCGGCGTAGAACTGCGGCTCCAGCGCCCCCACGGCCATGTACCCGCCATCCCGCGTCCGGTAGGTATCGTAGTACGGACACCCCCCGTCGAGGACATTAGTCCCCCGCGGCCCATCCCCCATGGGCGTCCGGCGCGCCATCCGCGGGAAGGTAGCGAGGTACCCGGCCCCGTCGACCATATTCGCCTCGACGACCTGCCCCCTCCCCGTGCGCGCCCTCGCCAACAGCGCGAGCAGCACCCCCTGCACCAGCACCGCGCCGCCGCCCGCGAAGTCCCCCAGGATGTTAATCGGCGGGGCCGGACGCTCCCCGGCGTGCCACCCCAGCATCCCCAGCACCCCGCTGACGGCGAGGTAGTTGATGTCGTGGCCCGCCATGGAGGCATACCTGCCGTCGCGGCGGAACCCCGTCATGCGCGCGTAGACGAGGCGCGGGTTCGCGGCACACAGCTCCGCGGGCCCGAGGCCCAGGCGCTCCATCACGCCCGGGCGGAACGGCTCGATCACGACGTCCGCGGCCATCGCCAGCCGGCGCGCCGCGGCCTTTCCGGAGGGCGTGCGCAGGTCTATCGCCACGGACGCCTTGCGCCGCGTCAGCTGGTCCGGGGTGGGCGTGCCTGAGGGTGAGGGCCGGTCCACGCGGATGAGGGAGGCGCCCGCGTCGGCGAGGAGGAGGCCTGCGAAGGGGCCTGGGGCGAGGCCTGCGAACTCGAGGACTTTGAGGCCTTCTAGGGGTGGCGGGCTGGTGGTCATGGTGGAGTGACTAGAGATGGTGGGTGTTGAGCTGGGGCCTTGGTTATTATGGCTGTGTGTTGCTGTTCTGGCGAGGACGATGCCTCCGCGGCATAGTCAGTCAGAGAGAGGATTTCACGTCAGGAGCATTATTGAGGAGGGTCCCAAGTGCCGGGTGTGTGATTCTGTGTAGATGTCAGGGAAGGATGAAAATGATCAGCAGCAGCAGCAGCAGTGAAGGCCGGAATTCAGTATCAACCCCGCAGTGAAGCTCCGAGGTGCCGAGGCTTTAGGGACCCGGGGTCGGGGCGCCGTGACGGGCCGTCCGGTGGGGGTCCCGCATTCGATGGGGCTGATCATGGATGCGGCTCTTGGCTTTGTCAGTGCCGATTCATTCCAATTCCAGACCGTCTCGCAAGCAGGGTTCGTGAAGTCTCGCTTGATTAATGTAGTAGTATGCTTCTATGCGAATGCCACTTGACAAATCTTCGAGCACATGGCTTCTCGCCAGTGCCGCCTCCGGGGGAATCTAACTACGCAGTTGTTGTTCGCTCCGTCCATGGTTCCACTCATTTTATGTCCCTCCAACGCCATTGTGATTTCTTCTTATTTTCATCGTGGAACCCCGTGCGCGTTCTCCATCATGGCCGCGAACACTTTCATCCAACGAACCTACTGCAGATAAGGCGCAATTGCAGCCTGGGCTTCCGGCTGCATGCGCTCCTGCACAAACTTGAGGACCGCCCCTCCCTGGCGGGCGTTACCGGCCTTCAGGTACTCGCTGACCCACGCCTGGACGTTGTCGATCTCTGGGAAGTCATCCCGCGGGCCACGCTTGCACGTGTTGAGCGGGGTGAATCCCACGCCGAACCCAATGTCGTCAACGTCCGCCTCGGTGATGATCTCGTCTCCGAATCCGCCCGCCACCTTGGGCGGGTTCTGCAGGAGCTCCAACAGATGGTTAGCGGTGTTGGCCCAGCCTTTCAGATACTTTTGTGCGAATGCCGCGGAATCGCACAGCGTCTTCGTGTAGGAGATCACGCCAATCTTCCGGTCGACTGGGCGGGCAAACTGTTTTGTGGTTGGCAGGATGACTGGCGGGTAGAGCTGCGCAAAGACGCCAGGCTGCAACTTCTCGGCATGGTTGATGAAGTAGTCCGTGCCCATGCCGGCTGCGGTGTTGGCCGAGACCAAGTGGTAGAAACGGACAAATCGTTGCTTGTACGAGTCGGAGGGGTTGGACTGCAGCTTGGTGAAGGTAAGACTGAGGATGTCGGGGAAGAACGCATCCAATGTTGCTCTGAACACTTTCGTCAGTAAAAGGAGAGATATACATTTGATCCGTGCTTGCCAATAACTCACCCATCGAAAGTTGCCACGACCGATTCCAGGATATCAAAGGCATTGGTCTCGGTCTTCTTGCTGGCCAAAAGACGCTGGAATATACCCAAGATCGGCACCAGTTGATTGGACTCCACTATGGTTTGTTTTGCTTTGGGGACCATGGCCGAGAGGAACCGCGCGCATCCGGGCACGTTGCCTCTTGTCTCCCATACTGTAGGCAGAAGAATGGGTCCAAGTAGTGAGCTGAAATCAGCCGGCAGCGGACTTGTGGGAGCAGCCTCAAGCAGGGCGGCGAAGATCTGGAAGACGTAGGGGACGAATTCTAGGATTGTGGTTAGTCAGGTCAGCGCGATGGATTCTTGTTGCACAGCTTACCTGATACATCCTCGTTAAGGATGTAGGAGAAGGGTTCCCATAGTCGTGCATGCAGCTTCGCTTCTTGACTGGGGTCGGAGAACCTGTGATTTAATGTCAGTATGCGCGTCTGGGCGTGTTTCTCCCTTCCTGGCCGTCACGTACCTGACCAAAGCTCCAATGGCCTCGAAAAGGTAGTAGTAGAACCGCGGGTTGCTGGGGTTGGCCTTTATCACACTAATGATGCCGATGAGGTGGTCCAAGACACCATCGATAATTGGCTGCACACCCGTGTTGATCACGATCAGGACTCTCATTATGCATTGCATGAGATACTCGTTCTCTTGCATCTTGGCCGGGGCCTTGTCCTTTTCAACAAGATTGAACAGGTGGTCCAGCAGATCCTTTGCAACTGGTTCGATGTCGGCTCTCGAGAAGAGGTGCTCGCCAGCGTCGTTCGAGAGATAGAGAACTCGTTCCACGGCGATAGCTGCGTATGTGTAGACGACGTATTCGTCAGAAGCCAGGTTCTTGATCAGGGGCTGGAACGCAGCCAACCACTGCTCCTTGGTCAATTGACTTCGGAAGTTGTGCAGGTACTTGATGGCGTCAACCTTGGCGATTGCATGAACGCCGTCGTTCAGAAGGTCAGCCGCGATGTGGTTCTGGAAGAATTCAACGACGTTCACATGGCTGTTGACGGTCTTGACTCCCTGCGCAGTGGTGACAGCACCCTTGGCGGCAATGGCCAGATATAGGTAAACCGCAGTGTCCTTAGCCTTGAAGTCTGTCTCGCCCTGCTTCAGGTAGTGGTCGATGTACCTGAAGACAACCTGCGTGACAAGCGCCTCGAACTTCTCCAAGAGCTTCCTTAAGAAGTCTGTGGCCGCTCGTCTCCTCGAGTCTGTGTCCGATCCCTCAAGGTCTCTTCGAATAAATTCTATTGGTTCGTCTTCAAACATTTCGATATCGGACTCGCGGAGGCTAACGTTGGGAAGGATGACCTTTTCCACAATCTGGCCCAGGGTGTTCTCGTCGTTGAATGCTTGAGCGTGCTTAGACCCAGATGCCACGGCAGTGAGGAATTGCAAAGCCCTGCTGACCACCAGATCGTAACGCTTCTCCGGACCCAGGTTGGACAACAGGTTCCAGACTGATGTTATGAATCGTTCGCAGTAGCCACTGAAGTCCTCATCGTACTTGGTCGTGAACAGAGTCAGAGCCTCGCAAATATCGGCCTTAGCATTTTCCAGGGCTGTCGCCTCGTCGTCGTCACCGTCGAATATTGGGTTCTTGTACCCCAGGTACTTGTCGAGAAGGGAGAAGATGGACGCCAGGTTTGACTCGATGACAGGAGCGAGATCGTGACAGGTGAGGTCGTAGAGGATCTTAACCAGCAGACTCAGAGTCTCGAACCAACCCTTCAGCTCGGCGGCATTGTTCGTGTTGGACTCAATCTTTTGGTCGGCAATCTTGGAGGGTTGTCAGTGCGAGATTCGAAGCTCTGCTTCGACCGTATACTCACCGCCAAAAGGCGCACGAAGGCCTCCCCGAAGTGTTCCACGACATGATTGACCTCCTCGTAAAGCTCGTTGGACTGGAACAAAGGTCGCCACCGCACGAAGATGGAATGTGCAACCTCCAAAACTCCGTTTGTCACTTTGAAGTCATCTGGTGAGATTCGGCTGACGAGGTCCTAGAAGACAAGGGCTTAGTTTCGAGAGCTGCAACCAATTGTCGCCTCAGAGCTTCAACAATACCTGTATGAGCGTGTCCCACCTCTTCCAGAAGTCGGAGTCGGCTATAACGCTGATTGCTTCGCCCAGCTGGGTCTGGATATTCGGGGGCGACAGGATCATGAGACCAACGAGCTCCTGCTTGATGGTTGCGACCTCTTCGGCGGGTAATTTGTGGTTTCCATCTTCGTCCTGCATTTCCGCAAATGTCAGAATTGCCCATGCAACCCGCTGGAAGGGGATGTAGAGGCCTGAATCATACCACGTAGTTGAGGCGGACGTAGTTCTTGAAGGCAAGGGCAGCGGCTAGGCGAGTGGTGACTGCGAAGTTGGAGCCGGCGACGATCTTGAGGAGCTGGAGGGAGTATTGCGGCTTGGTCTCTTCCTGCTTGAGAAGGGCCTCGGCTGGTGGGCAGAGAAATGTCAGCTCCTGGCGTGTAGTTGTGCGTGGGCATCTTCGTCTTAGCTCCGAGATGATGCAAACAAAACAACATCATCAACATACCTTTGCGATGCTGCTTGTGGTCCAGAGTTGCGTCCAGCACCTGAGCAATGCTTGCGATGTCTGCTGCCATGTTGATTAATAGCCTGGTCTACTAAGATCAACGAAGTGGGAGACAGCAGGTTGGGCTATTGCTGTTTAAATCCAGATAGGAAGTTTTGCAGGTTCAGTCCGGTTGCAGGCAACCTTGGAAGCTTGGGGAAAGTAAACGGGCTGCCGGGGTGGGCTCCGTTGCTAGGTGCCTGGTGGCGCTGACTGGCAGGGCGGGCCTTTGTGTGAGCAAGAAGTGGGGTGGAAGGCACCGAGGGGCCTTCTGAGCACCCCTGACCTTGTTGCAGACACTCTCGTGCCTGCCTGTGAAGCAGGCTGCAGAGTATTTGGAGTACGCCGTACATACTGTAGATGTCTATCCGTAAACCTTGTGCCTCAGTGTACTGACTTCAAGATCTAGAAAACGCGGACGTAGTTACAATTATTGCAAATAAATGCTATGCACGAAGCTTGGAATTTGAACTTGTATTGAACCTGTATGATATGGCTCCGAAGCTGATCACCACCTCCAGGACTTCTCTACAATATGAGTGAGCCTGCCCTTCCGTCGCGTGGTTCAAGGTTGGGATGAACGCCTTCAGTGCCTTTTGTATATTGTCTCCGCCACAACTACCGACCCAGGTACTAAGCTAGGTGCTTTGCAGGCTGATGCACAGACGCGTTGAGCGAAATGCACGCTTTGCTCTCGCCCACAAAGGCACTGACTGACTGCATTGCGCATGATCTTGTATGATGTGACGAAATTCTCGGAGCCGATGCGCAATAAATCTCAGTTGAAAACGGCGCCAGAGTGGGCCCCTACCGACCTCATGATTGCCCGTCTTGATCCGTGCACGGTGCAGCCGGCGTACCTTTTCCCTTTCTCGCTCCCGTTCCCGAGACCCAGCTGGCCGCAGTTCAAGACATCCACATACCA
>JACBFG010000011.1:483684-509876 GCA_013435955.1 Diaporthe sp. HANT25 | reverse complement strand
AAAAAAAAAAAAAAAAAAAAAAAAAAAATCCTCGTCGGAAAGTTCCTCACTCTTACAACTCCAACAGCAACTCTGGGTCAAGAACCGTCGCAGGTAGATATCATTGACAGCCCCGTCGCCCCAGGCTGTGAGAGAGCGAGAGAAGGAGAGAGGAGAGAGAGAGGTGGTGGAAGCTAGATGGTTACAGTCATTTTCGCCCTTGTCTATCCGATAGCTCTTAGCTCTATCTCTCTATCTCGGTTTCCGTCGCCTATTGTCTATCTATCTCTTAGTTCCTAGCTCGCCATCCAACCTTTCACCACGCGCCCGAGCTTCTTGCCCGGATCCAACCTCGCTTGACCCCTCGACGCGCATCACTTTGCATCTTCCTCGGTCTCGACTCGACTGTGTCCAGCCTGACGGACGACGTACACCTTGATGGCCACTATGACGGACCTGACTTCATAGGCCCCTCTTCATCCCAGCGGTAGATGCGAATAGACTAGGGGCTTGTCTGTAAGTGGCATCGTCACCTGTCGACCTCCCTCCCCTTCATTTTCCTGTTCCTGTCAATCTCTGTGGGGCCTCCTTGGCTGCTTCCCCATCCCCCCTCCTGGACCCTTGGCTGGTGATACATCAGCGTCGTGATGTACGACTGCATGCATGTTCCGGCGGCGACGACTGCTACTCTCTCCTTAGCTTTTCTCGCCCCGCCCAGTCCAGAATGTTTTTAACCTCCAGTCTCTGCAGTTTTGCTCATCTACCTCGGCCCTACCGGCGCTTGGTTCCATGGACTCAAAGCTGATAATATGCTTCGACGCATAGCCTCCCTGGGCTTTGATGCCCCAGACGCCCCTCCTGGAGAACCCATGCCTCCATCCGCCGACGACCAAGCTCCGTTGCCCGAGCCCAAGAGCGCAGGGGGTCTTGCCAGCGTCTTCAAGGGCCTGACCGGGGGCTCCAAGCTTTCAAAGGTCCCACCAGTGCCCTCCTCGTCGACCGATACCGTCTCCGCCCAGCTGTCCTCCGAACGAGTCGACACAGCCTCGCTAGCTGCCAGCGGCCTGCCTCCCCACCACAGCGAAGCCCTAGAGAAGCTCAAGTCCGGCTCTCTTAGCGAGCGTGTTGCGGCCGCCGAGTCCCTGCGACTGTCCGTTGCCGACTACCCCTTGGCGCCGGTACTACAAATATGGGATGCCGGCAAAGACCTGATAGAGACATCCAAACCCAGCAACGCGAGGGTTGCAGGCTGGGAGCTTCTCACCGAGTGCGTCCGGAACCCCTCTTCGACCGATCTTGAGCGAAAAGAGTACTTCCAGACACTGTCTTTTCACGCCAGCCCCGATGACTTCTATCTCCAGCTGGCCGCCCTGGTCGATCTGACCAACCATGGCCGCAACCTGTCCGGATTTGACTACGACGTCATCCCTCTGTTGACAACATGGCTGCAAGACTCATATAATGCCGTCAGGGTGGCGCGGAGGCAACAGGCACTGCGTGAGAGAAAGGGCTCCAAGGGAAAGGGGGTTGCGCCAGCGGTTGCTGCTTTGGGCGAGGACAAGAGTTTCTCCATGCTGTTCGCATTTATCCTTGAGGTCCTCAAGTTCAACTTCAGGGTCGCCGATGACGAAACCCTGGGGCGTCTGATCGATAAACTCCTGGAAATCTGCATGAAGACGAGTACGGAAGACGATTTGACGGCTTGTATTGAGGTGATTGATGCCATTATAACGTACGCCTCAGTTCCTAAGCGGAGCTTGAGTCGTTGCGTCGAGGTCCTCAGCTCAATATTTTGCCTAGTCGACAAGCTGTCCAAGACTTCCTGGCACACTCTATCCAACCTCTTGAAGTCGCACAATGGGCATGCGGCCGTCCGAATCTTGCTCAACATTCTCAGGGAATATCCTCGCAATGGACAGGAAACAACGGAGACAAGCAGGGCAGTTAGGGGCTCCCTGACTGTTCTCCAGAAATTAATTTGGAAATCTTCGGAGAAGGGTTACCCGCCAATTCCACTGGCCATTCTTGTCGATGGATGCAACAACGTTGTCGAAAAGTCACCTTCCACGCGAATAGCGGGCTCCGTACTGAAGCTAATCAACACTCTGTTCGATGACGGAGAGCAGAAATTGAATCCGCTTCTCGAGGGGGAAGATTGGACGTCCGTCCTGGAAGTTGCCGAAAAGTGTGTCGGTCGGCTGAATTTCAATCTCACTCCCAGCAATTCCAGAACGAGCCTGAAGGGCAACTTCACTGCACAAGACCTGAAAAGGGGAAGTTCCATACTGGAGGAGCTCGAGACGCTTTTGCGAAGATTGGAGGGGCTTTCCAGACAGCGAGGTTCAGACTTCGTCCAGAGGCACGAGTGCATTGCTTTTATGGCGAAAATCCCTGACGTCCTCCCGGATTCAACGGCTGAGCTTGTCTTGGAACACTTCAAAGAGTTTCGTTGCTGCTACCCTTCCGATTTGGAATGGGAGGATAACCTCAACCTGGTCCTGGAGTCGTTCTACCTCAAGCGCAATCGCTCAACGCCCATCCGCATCGCAGCTCTTCGAGGGATCACCGAGGTCTACGACATGCTGGAATTGGTTGAGGACGAACTTGACGAAGATGTCGTGCCCAACATCGTCAGGAACATCCTCTCGGGCATCTCTGACGAGACAGATACTTCCGTCCTCCAGGAGACCGTCTCTTTCATGGTATCTGTCGCGCTGGCGGCCGACACCGCCCTCTTCGATTACATCGTCGAGACACTCAAGGGAGTCATCACCAGCGAGCGTTTGCACTCTCCGATGGCGCTCATGGAAGACAAGCCGACAACAGCGGATCAGGTGGGGGGTATTGCCGATCAAAGCCCAGCTAATGTAGTTACGAGGGGCTACGTTCTGCTTTTTATGAAGACAATGAATACGGATGGTCGAAAAGCGACCAGGACATTTCAACTCCTGGTGTACGTCGCCAAATTCGGCCAGTCTGCCGACGCACGGGTCACAGCCATGAAGATGCTATTTCGATTGAGAGCGGACTGGGCAAATCGAATATACCTCACAAGCTTCACTGAATCGGAGGGCCTGGCTGGTGTTCTCCACCGGACAGAAGCTTCCCTGGCAAGAAAGGTCGCGGAGGATGCAGCTACGTCGCACAGGTTGAGGAGCGAATATGGAAGCTTATCTCGGTCGTCACGAGGAGTTTCATTTGGCTCCTCGGCACAAGACAGGATGGTTCCAAGTCGGTCAGCTAGTGGTGCCAAACCCAATGGCCAAAAGTATCAACAACTTTGGTCCCTGCCAGATCCCAATGTGCTACCAGAGACACCTTCTCCGATAGCCAGTCCTGTCCTCTTCTCATACATGGAGAAGACGACAGAGGCTCCCGGTGAAGGAGAGGAAGCCGTGCAAGTAGTGGACCAGGAACCCGGCGTGCTCGATGTCGCCTCATGGCTCGAGGCCATAATCCATAATCTAACTCACGGAAGCGACTGGGAGGTTTACAGCTTCAACCTGGTTCACCTGCCATCCCAGCTTACCAACGGGGCATTCTTCAGGGGCGCCATCCCGCAAGTAAGGGAGGCGCGTCGAGTGCTGTGCGAACAGAGCAAACACAACCTATTCCAGGACCCGCCTCCTCTGACTGGACTCCGCCGGCCCGAAGTCAACATTTGTATCTTTCAAATACTGACGACAATTTTGAGTTACCACTCGTACTTTCAGAAAAGCGATGAGGACGATCTCGTCAGGACGTTCATGCAGGGCATCGGCCACTCCACAGCGAAGACTTGTATCCACGCGCTGACAATCTGCTGCCATGAGCTCCCTCTTGCAACTACTAAAGCACTCGTGACGATATTGCAGAAGATGTCAACAGTCATTACGCAGGCCAACGTCGCCATGCACATCCTGGAATTCCTGGCCGGGCTCGCACGTATGCCATCACTCTACAGCAACTTCATTGAAGATGAGTTTCGCGTAGTTTTTGGCATGTGCTTCAGGTATCTGGACACTGTGCGCGATAAGAAGCGGTATGTGCGAACGAGCACCGCAAGTGAGAACGTGCCTGCTACCATCAACACAACTCACGAGTACGACATACTGGGGCAGCCCACTAATAGTGAAGAATTGCCTCAGTATGTGCACGCCCTCGCGTACCACGTCATTGTGTTCTGGTTCCTGGCTCTGCGCCTGGGTGATCGAGCGAAACATGTGGGATGGATCGCCAAGAGGCTGTTCCAAGGCCCAGATGGCAATCCGGTCTCAGACGAGCAGGCACTTATCACCATGGACTTCATTCAGAGAGTTGCATATGCTGAAGCGGACGAGTCAGCGGAGAACCCTCGATTTTCCGATCGGAAAGCATCAGAGTACACTGAGAGACGGTGGATCATCGCCAACAGTCTTGTATCCATCAAACAGTCGAAGTCGACCCCATGGGCACAGGTCACCAAGAGACAGCCGTCAGGCACGTCTTACTTCACTGTGCGCGAGAACTTCAAACCTCCGCCGCCCCATCAAGCCAACGTGTTTGGAGACAGCAGAGACGCGGGCACGCTCACCACGAATAGTACCATCCCCAGCCATCTGCTGGTACATTTGCTATCCTCCACGCCTCAAAGCCATGAGCCGGCCCTACGCCCGTTACCTCTACCAGACGAGGAAGCCGTTGGCCGGAGCGTCAGGATGTTTGACCGCATCTCCACTGTAGACGGCCACAAGGTTGGCGTGATCTACATAGGAGAGAACCAAACCAAGGAGACCGAGATTCTAGCCAACGTGTCGGGCAGTGCAGACTACATCCAATTTCTGAACGGAATCGGGTCCCTCACCAAGTTGAAGGGTGCAGACTTTAACACTCAAGGCCTGGACCGGGAGTACGACTCAGACGGGCAGTATACATTCTGCTGGCGCGACAGAGTGACCGAGATAGTCTTTCACGTCACGACACAGATGCCCACAAATTTGGACCATGACCCTCAGTGCATCAGCAAGAAGAGACACATAGGCAACGATTTCGTGAACATCATATTCAATGACTCTGGCCTGCCTTTCAAGTTCGACACTTTTCCTTCCGAGTTCAACTACGTCAACATTGTCATCACACCGGAGTCGAGGGCGTCGTTTGTTGCGACTCGCGAACACGGTGTCCAGCAGCAAGAGGAAGGAGAGAATGTCGAGTCTATCAACAAGGGCAGCTACATACCTTTCTTCAAAGTACAAGTCATGAGTAAGGAGGGTTTTCCCGAGATCTCGCCTTGTGCTTCAACCAAGATGATCAGCCTGAAAGCACTGCCGGACTTTGTCCGCCTGCTCGCTCTCAACGCATCGGTATTTTCTCTCGTCTGGGCCCACCGCGATCAGGGTGAGTACCCATCGGCTTGGCGCAGCCGTCTCAGGGAGATAAGTCGCCTGCGTGAGCGTCATGGGCCGAAATTCGGGCCGGCGATGACAGCATCGTCGTCGACTATCACCAGTCCACACGCCTCGCAACCCACCACGCCGGCACCAACGTCACTTAGCAGTGCGCTTGCCTCTGCACAGCAACAGCAACCGCTGGGGCAGTCCAACACCGACAGCCGGCCCTCGAGTGGCGTCGCCCGAGACAGCATTTCAGGGCTGAGCATGCGTGATCTGCGTCGGGCTAGTGTAGCGACGTTCCTGACGACCACCAGCGAGCAGAACTCACAGTCGCATCGCAGCTCGGTAATGAGCAACTCGACAGCGGACACGGAGATGATGATGCAGGCTTTCAATTTGGATTCACTTGTCGACAGTCTGGACTTTTCGAAGTGGGCTTAAGGCCCATTTCTGCTTCACGCATTCTTGTCGAGCATTTTTGTGAAGAGGATGGCAGATCCCACACTGCCTAGTTAAGGGAGAATCAAAATTCGGTGCGTATTGATGGAATGGGATAATGAAGATGAAGCTATATGAGCATTGACGAAGGCACTTTTTTTTTTCCGGGCGTGATGGACAGCCACGCAGAAATTGGAAGGCAGGAGTACCAGGGATTGTGGGGGATTTGTTTTGATCACTATACCACAAAAGTTGCTGCTTTCTCTTTCTCTTCTCGAGTAACTTTTCCCCGATGGCCACCATACCACTTCTACATATCTCGTGTATGGTCTTATCAGAGTGTTGGGTGGAGTTTGTACGATGGAGCCCATAGCTTAGCGTGGCATCGCCAGCTGTTACCGTCGTGAGCCACGCCGCCAGGGGGCTCGCGCAACAGACGGCCAATGTGAATCTCCCTTCACTCTCACTGCGCACTCTTCCCGTACTTGCTCTTTCCGCGTGACACAGACCCAAACTGTGTGTGTTTGTATGTACGTATCTATGTGATCGCACTACAAACACGTGCCGAATGCAGACGATCCTGCAGTGATGGTGGCGGTTCTTGGTGGTGCGGACGGAACCCACTGCGCACACTGAGCACATGACTTTCCACACACACACACCCCGAGAGATCGCCCAACCCACCACCCCATTAATTCCTCATGGTTACACAAGCACCGACGATCCTGAACCGGTGGTGTTACACAAGGAGCCTTTTCTTCCTTTTTGCCCACAGCCCAGCTTGCAGATTGCGAAGGAATGACATGTCACGACATGGCTCTCTCCCACAATGCATCCGGGAAGGAGAGCGAGGACGTATGTATGTATGTCGATATTGTCCCTACATGCTGTCTGTCAGTTGCTGACGGGCTCGATTAATTCTCGTTGGCCCCCCTCCTCGAACCCCCGCCTCGCACTTGATTATTGCCAGAGACATGCTGCCCGCCTGCATACCGCCATTCCTTCGCCGTGCGGGATGGATCCTCCTCCTGCTGGGGCCGAGCGGGCTGGCTGGCTGGCTGGCTGGGCAGTTGGGGTGTGGGTGCGAGCGAGTACCTAGCTTCGTCCGTCGAGGTCCATGATATGTTGTCGTCCCCCCAACCAGTCGGGCGGCCCAGTCAGGTCATTAGCCAACAGCAAATATCATCGCGAGAGGCGCGGCAGCGAACAACACGACTGGAGACACACATGCTGGAAGGGGGATATCGAAAGGGCGGAGGGCGATGGCATTCATCCCTTGGCAGATAAATGGGTGTACGTGTGTGACGTAGCACAGTGATGACGGGCTGTCTTTGGAATCCTTCTTCTTCTTCTTCGTTCTTGTTTTTATCACATTCTCCTATATTCTTCGAACTCGCGAGGCGGAGGAGGTAGCACTATGTCATCCTCTCTCGTGCGACCTCCCATGATATGTTGCTCACTCACATTGGGAGCGCCGACCGCCGGACCTCGGGCAAGGATTTAGACAGCCTGCGGGCGCCGTCTGTGCCGGGACCAGAGGCTCTCCCTTGGCATTTCATGGGGAGGGGGCAGATATCTATCTATCCCATGGACGGCCGCCCTGCAGCCGCGCCTGCGGACGTGCGGCTCAGTGAAGTGGCGAAGGTGGTTGCTGCGAGTGGCGCGTGTCTGGCGTAGGGGGGGAACACTACCAAGCGGCAGTGGCCAGTTGCGGCTAGGAACGGATCAAGAGGCTACTGTATGGATTTATGTACCCTGTGTGTCTGTTTTTTTGTTTGCTGCATGGCCTCTCGCCAGTCCACAGAGACGCGCAAGGTCGCCAGCCTCATCAGCCTACCAAGGGCGCGATCGAAAGCGCCGTGCATGCATGCATGTACACGGAGCGGACACTCCTGGCCCACGGGAAGTCTCTGTGACAAGGAGCAGATGAGTAATACAAAGGGCGGAGGAAGAAGCAAGCGCGTCAAGCCAATGGGGGCGGGTCCCTTTGCACACGGTTGTTGTTACCTCAGGTACCAGCAGGATGGGACAAAACCAAACGCCCCGGCGTTCGGCCCCGACGCACGACGATTCCTTCAAGCCGGCGGGCGACGGGGGCTGTGGCGTGATTGGATGTCCATTGCACTTCGGGGCCAGGCAAGAGAGACGAACAGCCTGCAGATTTTGGAATCCCGAGCCGGACATGCAAAGTGCTACACTGACAAAGACAACAGCGGGAGTAAGGCGAGGCGAATAAGAAGAAGAAAGAGGTGATGTCGCTGCGGAAGGATTCGAACACGGAATGGCGGCGGGATTTGATGAGGGCCCAACACCTGCATTCGAATCCTTACTATGGGTCTCTTGGGTGCTTGTGCACCTTAGCAAACCTGTTCGTCCACAAGCCCACACCCCCGGAGGCTCGGACTACCGTTGCACAAAAGCTCCACGGCGGATCGGGCTGGGTGTCACTTGTGCGACTCATTTTGGGTCAGGCTGCATCATCATTTGCGTGAGCTGTACCTCGTGTGGATATTGCTTCGCTGGTCTGCCCGTCGGTGTCGTGCTCGTCTAGGCAGAAGAATAGAAACTGCGGTGTGAGGTTGTCCAGGCAGCGGCTAGAGCCTGCAGTGTACGGCGCAACAAGTTGTGTACTCGCTTTCGGACTCACGCTCATTCTGACGCTACGGTCAGATGCCTTGGTGCCTTGGTAGGCGCCGCGGGTCCGCCGTTGCTCTTCGCGTAAACAATGAATCTGTTTGCCTGTCTGTCATGAATGTCTGATATGAGGTCGTTTTAGATGCTGCCTAACTCCCCGCCGAGCTCCAAGCATAGCAGAGCGAAAATTTGAATGCAAATTATACATCCCGCCACACGTCTCTGTATCTGGCCCACTTCTGGAAGCCTATGATGCTGTTAGTCAATGTGAAATGAATGAGAACAGCTAGGGGAATCTCATCAACAGCATACCTATGGACTGGAAGCCGGCATCGCCCCCTTTTGCCGCATCAATATACATCCTCCCCATGCCCCTCTGGCGCAGTCCTTGGACGCATGCATCCAGAAGCCTCACCATAATAGCGTCTCTTCTTGAAGGGTCGTTGTCTAGATATGCAGAGAATTAGCCGTCCGCCGATTCTGGCACAGCATGTCCGATTTGTCGAAACGTACCTGTGATACAAATGCACGTAACACCCCCTGTGTCCTCTGAAATCATACCAGCCCAAGGAATATCCTCCGCCGAGGGATTCTCAGAGCGCATGACATACGTTATAGCCGTCGCAACAATAGCATCGCCCTGCAGGCCTATTACGATGTCGCTCATGGACATCGAATCGGCCAACTTCGCATACTGGTCATACCAGGCCATATTACGGTTGCGCTCCGAGTCCTGCTCCACGATATCCAAGACTCTGTCGAAATCCATGTCTCCGCAGGGCCGGAACGTGACCCCAATGGGCGGAAACCCACCAGTCGGCCACTCGTTGAACGCAAGCACCCAGTCCGCGACTTCCTGTCCCGTGCCGGCTACAGTGCAGTCCATGTTCCAGCCGCGTCGTCTGAACCACCCCTCAGAAGGGTGATCGACCGGCAGACCGTACAGAAGCCGAGGGAAGGTGCTGCCCAACTGCAGCCGGCTGACACCTCGTGTCTTTGAAAATTCCTTGAGGCCTGCGTCGTGCAATATCCGACCGATGCCCCGGCCCCTATGAGTAGCCTCGACGACGACTGCAGCGACTGATCCCACCAGGACCTCTCCCTTGCTGTCCAGGTAGGTAATGTAAGTGGCGCAGAATCCCAGGATAGGCCCTGTCTCTGAGCCGCGGGCCACCAGGTGGTTTGCGTAGCCGTCTCGCTGTAAGAGGCTCATGAGACGGTACCGATCGAGACTGAATTGTTTCGGCATGTTCTGGCACCAAAGATCATAGACCGCTTGCATATCGGTCGCGACGTTGAACCCCTTGACAACCCACCTGTGCGTGAAGTCCTTGGGCTGCGCACTCGGAATTTCTGGGGGTGGGGCGGTTTGCCTTGACTGTCCGTGGTACAGAATGTCTGCCCCGATATCCAGGTCATGGCGCGAGTAGCCAGGGAGTTGTACAATCGTTGGAAATACAGACGTAGCGGATTCAAGCTCCTGAACATCGCAACAAGCGACGACCACGTGTGGGCGATGATCTCCGGCGGCCTGCGCGAGGCTAGACAGGGCCACCTGAGAGGGCTGTCCCGGACTGGGCGGTCCCGAGATGACAAACACCACGATCTTTGCCCTCTTGATGAAGGCAACATGAGTGCTAGTGATGCCGGCCGATGCTGTATATGGGACGTGCCGAATCCATGGGTGGTACCTTGCTAGCCCTCTCCCAAGGGGCTCGAAAGGGTCCTGGGTAGAGCCTTGTTCGACGGGGCGGACGACGGGTGTCAGCAGGAGTACAATGTCTCCATGCTCAAGAATATTTGAAAAAGGAATGTGGGACGGAGCATCCTGTATGAGCATCGCTCCAGGCTTCTTGTTTTGATCCGTGCCTGGAAGCGTGTCTGCGACATATCCTGTTATCATCTCCAAGACCTGTAGTCATTGTTCTGCGGGCTGCAGCGGGTACTTGGATTATATATGCTAGCGGGCGTATTAGTCGGCAGTGCGCCCTGGGCAGTCCAGGTTGTGGGAACTGACCATGAGCTCAGGGTATTCAGAGACCAGTGGCTTGGTTTACCACGACGTCAGCGAGAAACTTCCCAACAGTTGCATCGTATTGTTAGGAATTGAGATTAATGCACGCACACTCTCACGTAAAACTTCCGAGTGAGACTTAACGCCGCAGATCCGCCGACGGGGGAAATCTAGGAATGTTCAGGGTTCAAATTTGCGGTACGCTCAGGAGATCGCCTTCGGGGCAGCCGCGGGTTCTTCGCCTCGTTTGTGGGGCTGTCTCTTGTGAAGCAGAGCGGCGGAGGCTGGCGAGTCGACAGTTGGCATCGACGACACGGGACAGAATGAAAGTGGTGTTGCACCGCTCCGCTGCTCGTCACGCCACCGGTGCTGCTGACGGGGCGTATAAAACTGCTGTTGTGCGGTTGAATATGCGGTAACAGGCGCCGAGGGAAGCCTGTCGAAGCACCCGGGCCAACAGGCTCGGTGGCTGCGTCAGTACTGCAACCCTGGAAGAACTGCAGGTGTCAAGATCCTGTTTGGGACAATATTGTGCAACCCGGCGCTCCGCCCTGCTGATTCCTTGACCTCACAAGTCGCTGCATATGCCGCTGCACGCAAATGGCCCAGGCTCTCTGTACCGGCAATGTGCAGTGACAGCCGGCGGGCAATGCCTTCTTCCTTTTTTTATAAGAGAGAAGTCCCTGCAAGGGCGAGCGGCTCCCCCAAATGGTCGGCGCAATCTGAGGTAGGGATAGCCGAGTTAAGCTCAGACGACACTGGCGCACCTGTATGGCACCTGTGTCGAACGACCTGCAGCGGAAGGGCCCCCATTGTTGATGGCTGGCTGGAAGAAGCCCTTGTAGCAAGGCGTGGAGTTGTGGAATGAGAATCTGGGCTCCCAGGGGTGGCCTTCCCTTTCTGACTGTACTCAGCGAGGCTGCAGGACGATCACATCTGTGTGGACAGCCCATTGGCGCGAGTATTCTCGGCTCAGTGAGTTGGGTCTCTTGAGAGCATCTCGAGTTACACCGAAGGATTCGATGATATGTCAGTGCAGATGCTGCATCTTGAGAGGCTGCATGACCTATCCATCGGAAATAGCGGCGCCCTTGTTGGCCGGGGTCGAAGACGAGTGCTGGCAGACTGACTGCATGGTCCTGCACAGCCTGTCGAGTGCGTGCCAAATGTAGGGACTTGGGGCGGCTGTGTACATGGACAATGGACAACCCGAGGGCTGAGTGCATCTGGCCGCTCGACTCGAGGAGACAACTGGCGCAAGGTGGTAGCACAGAAACCCGTCTGTGTAACCACGGTCGAACTATGGTCCAAGGCGGCAGGCCGCTGACCAAGGGGACCCTCTATTCATAGCTTGCCTGACATGCGCGCATTCGGAGAGGAGCCGACCCACGCAGCGACGTGACTCAATCCGCGAGGTCTGGTTGCACAACGATGGATGGACGAGTGGCCTGTCTTCAGCGTGGCTTGCCAAAGAACCACGACAGTGGCCCCCGCTTGCCAGGAGTCGCGCAACGAAGAGCCAAGCAACGCGGGAGGGTGAGGCACGGCGGTCACACTGGCCCCGAGCAGGGCGTCCAGAAGGGCGAGTCGAGTCGCGACGGGAATGACAGGCAGGCAGGAGACGCCGTGAGACGGTACCGGTAAGCCGGCATAAGCGAATTGTTTTGCTACCGGATGGGAGTTAGACCTTGTCACCACTCAAGGCGTTGGACGGCCATGGTGAAGGTCAACATGGCAGCCTGTGGACTAGTAGTATAGTTGTATATTCCATCCCGTGGAACGGGCGAGTGACTGGACATGGATCGGCCGCAGGCGTTGGCTCGCATTCAAGCGACGCACGCGACTTGTCAGACGCAAGAATGATGATGGTTGCTCGCACAAGGACCCCAAAGCCCTATTGCGTCTCGATGTAAAATGTGCGAGCAGCCTGTCGTCACTGGAAGCAGTCAAGGGAGGGGGAGGGGGGCCGCACATTTACTCGACGGCACCTCCCTGATCCAGTCGTGAGGGTTACACGGCAGCACGGCTGGACAAGCAACACTCGCAGAGCTGGCGAGGGGATCGCCTCCGCTGTGCCTCGATCGGGTTCTTTCTTTCAACGGCCATCGACACTCTCCTTGGCATTTCGTGTCTCGCTGCCAACAAGAATAAATGCTGACCTATTGACAACGGCTTGTTCCGTGACGTTGAGATCAGGCAGAAGACAATGTGTTGATACGCATCGATGATGCTTGTGATGGTTGTGAACCAGAGAGAAAGAATGCGATTACTTAGATGGCTATCTAAGAAGGTGCCTAGCTTACCTGCGTTGTAGTTTACCTCATGTGGAAGGTGCCGTGTGCTCTGTACAGTTCCTTCCAGGGCCTATGGCAACCGTGCGCCGCCTAGCTCCCGCCTGCTGCCGGCCCGAGACGCGTGAACCACTCCTGAGCCGCGTCTCGTCGCGTCTCCCGAGGGAAGCGATCATCACCATGAACAACCATACCAAAAAGGTGTCACCCATGCCGTCTGAGTGGGGCTGAGCTCGAGCAAAATCAACCAGCATGGAGGCTGAATATAAGTCCAGAACCCGAACATTGATCGATGATGTCGTTGAAGGTGCGTATTCTGGAGACGTTTTTATGGGCAATTTGTGAAAGCATGGACGATGTTGACAACCTGGCACAGCTTCTCAGGTGCCTGCAAAGAGGCGTGTAGTCGATGTCAAGCCCAAGGTGGCAGAGTTGGCTTCCGTCGCGTACAGCCAGGGCGTTCTTCCAGACGAGCTACTCGATCTCATCAACTTGATCGTCTCGCCCTCTCACCTAGACCAGGGCAGCCTGAACTCCCTCATCAAGAACCTGTACCCTACCGGCAAGGTATCTGAAGATGTCATCCTCAAGGTCATCGGCTGCCTCGGTCTCGGCGAGATCAAGCCGTCGCTCACTCTCCAAAGCGCTCTCCTGAATTGGGTCATCCAGGTGTATCATGTCCTCGAAATCAAGGCGCAGGCCGTGCTGTCCAGGGCGTATAGCGTCTTATTCAATCTGTTGGACGTGTCCTCCACCAGACCTCAGTTATTCCATATACTGGCAATCATCACGCGGCGCAAACATGTCCAACATTACCGAATACAGGCTCTGCTGAATCTGGCAAGGCAGGCTGGTAACGACCGGCACTTGCAAGGCTTGCTCCGCGTCTACAGGAACTACTACCCTGAGATCATCGTGGGCAAGACTGGCAAGGGCGCTGCATTCAAACTGCCCGATTCAGAGTGGCGGGAGCGGCTGTCCGTTATCCAGAAAATGCATCACGAGCAACAACAGAGCAGTCTCCAAGGTCCTAGGGACGGGTTCAAGACCAACCAACAGCTCTTTAACGGCTCAAAGGCCGCCGGCTCAGGTGGTCTCCCCCCTGTACAGACGTCCAATGCCCATGAGAAGTCAGTCACTCTAGAGGAAATTGACAGTGCAGAAAGCCTGGCCGCGAACCTCGAGAAGGTCGAGCTGCCAGACCACCTCGTTGCCGTTCTGGTTGATCCGCTCCTGCAGAAGTTCATGATGCTCAGGCCGGACTTGGACCTTAAGAGAGCGTTAGCTTGGATGGATGTGCAACTCGCCGAGATTTTGAGCGGCGAGGCTGACGATCGGGCCATTGAAGAGACGCTCAGGATCATTCTTGAATATGCTCGAACTGCAAAGGTGAGCAACTTTCTAAAGCCTGATTTAGCATAAATTGACCTTCGCTTAGGATATATCGCCATTCTTCACTGGCCTCATGAAGTTAGTTGAATTGCAATTGCATCTGAAAGCTACTACTCGGATACACGATATCCTCGCCTACGCACCCCTGATGGAACCCAAAGGTAATCGACCGGAATCCCTCGATGACCGAGATGTAACTGGTACTAAGAGAACCACAGACTTTGCCATCATGACATCCACGCTACAGACGGCAGCACTGGACGGCTCCGTCGCGTCACAACTGGGCCTCCTTGAGCTATACACCAACGTACTCCGTCGGTGGAACGGCATCCTCCTGGCCGACGACGCCAAAATCCCCAAGCACGCGTCCGAGTCCATAGTCCAGCTTGTCTCGCACGCCAACCAGCTCGGTCTGACCGTCCTGCAGACCTCGCCCACGGAGCATACGGCCCTCAGGGTGCTCGACTTCTACGAGCGCGCCGCACACCTCTACTCCAATGGCATGCTCCTACGGTCCCTGCAGATCACCATCCCGCCGGTGACCCTCGTATACACGCTGCAGTTCACCACGTCGCTCGCGGCGGCATCGCGGCTCTGCGCCGTGCTGGCCGCATACAAGCAGGCGTTCGCGGTGTATATGGCCAACGCGACCAAGGCGCTGGGCCCACAGTATGACAAGGCCCAGGTCAACACATTCAACGGGTTCCTGATGGACATCTGCAACTGCCTGTGGCGGGGAAAGGCCTTCGCCACGCGTGACGCCCACGCCCGGGGTTGCGCAGTGTCGCCAGCGCCCGCCGCGGCCCTGACTGCCTACGTGGCCGGGCTCTCCGCCGCCTCCGGCGCCGGCGACATGACCCTCAGCTCTCTCTTCACCATGAGCTACAGCCCGCTGCTGTGCCTGCAGGCCGCGGATCACTTGCGCCGGCTCGAGGAGAAGGAGGACGAGGACGTCGAGCTCCACGCGCGCCATGCCGGACCCGTGACTACCAGGAGTCTGGCTCAGCTCTCGCGCAAGGGCGGGCTCGAGCTCGCGTGGCAGGACTACCGGCTGGGAGTGCTGAGGTACCTGGAGAAGAACGGGTTTGGGGGAATACCCGAGCTGATGTACAGCACGATGCGGAACCTGTTGGACGCGAAGGCTAAGGCTTGACCTGTGGTTCAATCCATCGACTGGCATGCCTGAGGGTGTCATTGAAAGAGACAAAGAAAACGGTCAAGTCGGATGAGTCTATTCATCACCTCTACCTGAATCTCTCTGAAATGCCGATCCCGAGCTGTACATGTTAAAGTACGCCGTCTCTCTTTTTCGCCCGATGAGGGGTATAAACCGTCTGGAAACACAGCCGTAACGCCTATTTCACCATATCTCCCACCATCCACAGAACACAGAAGACCATCCATTGTTGAAGCCTGTCCCTTATCCGCGCGTGTATGTTGAAAGGCATCTCGACCGTCTCTCTGCCAACGCCATGTTAAATGCGCTTTTAGGTGATGCCCCCGCAAAACACAGTGCCAAAGTGCCGTCCATACTTGTTGAACTCCGCGCAACATGCTGTGTTGAAATCAACCACACTCTAACCTTTGGGCCCCTCACCACCATAGGACAGAGACTCGATGTGCTCGCCCTTCTAGCCCTACTTCTTGGCCTCCAACCCATACCCGCCCAGTTCAGCACCTCCCATGCCGTACGTCTTGCCCTCCGGGCCACGACGGTTGTGGCTCCGCGGGCCCCTGTCCTTGAGGTCGTCCCTGAGCCAGCCGAGGACCAGCTCTCCTAGTCGCGAGTTGCCCGTGTCGCCTTCCAGCCTGCTGAGGAACTTGTCCGTAGTGTTCCACTCCCTCACACCCCCGAGGTGCATGTGCACGAGGTGCGTCGGCCACCCCGCGAGGTTGTCGAGGATGTGCGTCGCGTAGACGATGGTGCACTCGCGGCTCTCCGTCTCCGCCTTGAGCCACGCGAGGAACTCCGCCCGCGAGAGCACATCAAGATCAACAGTGATCTCGTCGAGCAGCAGCACGGTCCAGGGCCTCACGAGGCCCATGGCCAGCTGGACGCGGCGCCTCTCGCCGTCGCTGACGGCGCTCATGCGCCAGTTCTCGTCGATGTCGAGCACTTTCACCAGCTCGTCCCGCCTCTCCGGGTAGTGGTCGCCGCCGACGGACCGCAGCAGCTCGACCACCCCGATGTCGGTCCGCACGATCGGGTTCAGCACCCACTCCAGCCCCAGGTAGGTGACGCCCTCGAGCCCGTCCTTGAACGGGTCCACCCCGGACACGCTGATGGCGCCCGAGGGCGCGAGGCGCTTGCCCGCCAGCAGGCGCAGGAGGGTCGTCTTGCCCGCGCCGTTGGCGCCGATCAGGAGCGTGCGCGAGCGTGGGGGCAGCGACAGGGTGATGTCGTGCACGCCGAGGGAGGAGTCGGCGAAAGAGTAGGTGAGGTTGTTCACCTCGATGGACGGTGCCTTGGCCATGGTTTTGCGGGGTGCTGGGCTGCACTGGGCGTTTGGACCAGAGTGGTGGTTTCGTTTTCGTTGACGTTGATCTGACAGTGTCCAACTTGGGATCTAATTAGGTAGTCTGGGTCAGGAAGATTGTTCAGCCCAAACGGTGTGTATTTGTGAGGCCGAGGTTGTATGAGCTCCCAATGAGTCAGTCTATGACGACGAAAGAAAGTTGAAATTCGTCGAGGCTAAAGCGCAAATGAGCGAAGATATGTGAGCCTGTTTATCGACAAATATGGCACCAGTATACACTCACAAATTGTATCAACCTAAACAGATTTGGTCTACAGTGAAGCGATACACACTACATTTGCAGGAAAGAGTGAGGCCGGACGAAGAATTGTGAGGTCGATGACAAATCACTTGGTCACTTCTACAGCTTAGGAGCCATTTCCGGTCTCGTGCGAGAAAACCAACATGGCGTGAGGTGGAAATTGAGGGTTAGGGGAAGCATATTCAACCCGCTTTGCCTTTTCCAGTGGCGTCAACCTGATGAGACAGGATTACATATAACCTAGGTCATAACTTTCAGGGTGATATCGACTCTGCTAAACTGCGGACAGGCACCTGTCGTCATGGCACGAGGGAACGCTATTCTCGCAGAGGCCACAACTCAGTGGTGACTGGGTCTTGGGGCTTCATCTCGCGGGGCTTCTGTTTGAGTGTTAGTCAGAGAATGGAACTTTTCTGTTCTAAGTTCGTCGAGTGATGTAGGAAAATATTGATGTCATTCAAGATATTCACTTCTTCAGCTCCTGATTAAGAGAAGCACAATGACATAATAACATATGATCTACTGCTGAACGATGTAGAGCCCGTTTCACACCTGTGGGTTAACTTCTTGACAATTCCGTCCCCTTAGTTTCCTGATTACAAGCAACAGATGCATCGTGCCACCAATCTCAAAACTACTGCAGCGTCTTGAAGCACATTCACAAATCTGATATGAGAGTGCTCTGAATTCAACCTCAGAATGTTAAAGGCACAGCTGAAATTGTATGATAGGGTAGTAATGCCAGTGGAAATTAGGAGCTGGTTGTCCCATGCTCCCAATCACAGGTGATGTGACATGGCACAACAATCCTATAATTCTATGCTAAAAACAGTGTTGGCCAAGAAAGCTGCATCAGCCAGCGCGATCTGGTCCTTCGCTTCTTTATCACCACTGCTGATGGCCTTTGAAAACGGGCAGGAGAGCATTTAGACTCGCTTGTATTTCCATAAGTAAGTGTCTATGGCCTGTCTTCACTGTGTTAATTGAAGACATAACTGAGCATACTCTTTCAATAATAAGCTTCTAGATCTCTGATGCTTCTTTATATGTCACTATTGAAGGTCTGGCTACTCAGGCATAGAGGTAATGTAGCTTGAGCCAGCCAAAGCCCCTCACCGCAGGCCAGTCTTACGAGTACTCCCGGTCCGGCCGTACCTTTGTGACTTCTTTCGAGACATCTTCAGCATCCGACCGGCCCGACTCTCTGATTGTGAAGCCAACCTTCTTCCCACCTTGAAATTCCGACACAGAAACTCGTGCTTTCCAAGTCGAGAGTTTCTTCACCCCGCCACCGGTATTGCTCAGCACCGAGCTGGTAGGCGCGGGCGATTGCATTGCCAAAACAAAATATTCCCCAAGACTAGTCCAAGCTCTACTACTCCAGCTGGTTCCGAAACTCGTGATGGTGATGTGGATAAAGACCGTGGCCACGTAGACAAACAGCACTACGAATGCCATTGTTATTGTGACGTCGCGAAAGCCATAGCCGTATACTCTCTCGGTGATCTCGAAATCGAGCCGCGTGCCGGTTTCTTCTATCTCACGTGGCGAGAGGGTGGATGTTGTCCAGTTTGCATCGAATAGCCATTGGATCGCGGCCTCGGGCTGGGGTTTGATCTTCACGTCTGACCATGGGCTCAAGGTCATGGAGGGACCGTAATGCCTGTCGACATAGTCCACTGAACCCACGGCATGAATATCGTAATGATTTGCTACTTTCGAAAGGCCCTCAGCAATCCCCACGGCGAGCCCGCTTGTCATGCAAGTGAGACCGATATTCCTCTCACCCTGATTAGGTACGCCGTACAGGTTGACGGCCGAATTGTCTCGACAGGCTTGGCTGAATCTCTTGAAGAAACTGTGATCACTTTTGCGGTCCCTGGTAGTTCCAAAGTCGAGTATCTCCAGCCATTCCAGATCCAACATGATGATATCGGTGGAATTAGACTCGTCAAACCAGGCCTCTTGATTGTGCGCGAGTGAATCGTGATAGGATGGAGGCAGCCGCCATGTCCAACTAATCTTGAGGTCTTCGAAAAGTCGTTCGAACGTGAGATAAAGTACCATGTCGATCCATGCCGCTTTTACTAGACATAATGCCATGTTTGCCTGATCAGTGTATATGAATGCGGCCGACAGTGGGAATTGTGGCTGGATTTTGAGGCGCGAGAGGTCGAGAAAGCCCATTTCTGTGGAATTGAACAATTTAGGGAGAAGACTCGAGTCTAGTTCGACTATGTAATCGGGACTGTCAATTCCAGTTGGCCATGTGGTGTGATCGGCATTGAAGGCGAAAGACAGAGGACCTGAGGAGTTGAGTATGCGTCTTTGCTGAGAACAGAGCGTGGACACGTAGGGCTGTTTCCAGGAAGATGGTGAATGCCTGGCTTGTGATCGTCCGGGATACAGTCTGAAGGTAGTATGTGCAGTATACGTTGGCCAGTAACCAGCGCCAGTGCCCAGCTGCCATGGTTTCACGGAAGTATAGTACCCGAATAGCGACCTCGCGAAACGCAATACAGCATCGGAAGCTGTTGTCGCATCCACAACACTCTGGAAGTTCTCGGTGAAATTCGTGCGCGACATCTGAGGCACAAAAATGGTGCGAGGTGCGAATTCCGCATTCAAATCCCCCTGGACGGTGATGTTGTCTCCCATCAAAGAAAGATCAACGCTTTCATTGCCAAATCTGGTGGGCAGCCAGCTCTTGAGGATGTCCTCTAGGCCATATCTGGGACAGTCGTCAGTTTGAGGCTGTGAGAGATTACCATAGTCGCAAGCTTTGGGGATAATGGCTGTCGTGATTCTTTGTTGGTAGACATCTGACACCTCGCCACCCACGTAAATCTGTGTGAGGTTTGCGCTGTAAAAGGGTGCATTGGCGATCGCTGTGGCAACCTTCCATTCTCCGAGTCTCGGTAACATGCTAATAGCAGAGGCAGGGCCTAGAACTGCGGCGAGAATGAATAGGTAGATATGGACGAAAATAGACATAACGTCTGAACTGGAAATTCTCCTCTTGCCCCACCATGCTGACGAGAATTCCTGACTCCAGAGATATGTCAAGTCCAGTAATCGAAACGGAGACGTGACGAGGCCTAATGGTAACCCTTGATCTGTTGAGGAAAGTAGTCTATACCTGATATGATGTAGTAGTATCTTGGAAAGAGATACAACCATCAGAGTCTCGTGAACCTTGGAGGCGAATTGCAGGGAGTTGAGAACATTGGTTGTCGGCCATGGTGGTGCCCATAGGACTTGCCGTATATAGAGCCCTAATAGGGCGAAGTTGATAGAAACCGGTATGAGATGGAGCGTCAGAGACTCTGCGAGAACTCCGCGTCGCTGATGGCTGTATACAACCTTTGGCTGTTCGTATGTGTTACGTCTTAGGGTGAGTGTTAGCTTCAATGATCCATCCGCTTGTGTAGAGTACTGGTACCTTCTGACTAGCCTTCTCCAGACGTTTTGATGGCTAGGCTTTCCAATACACTTTGAGCCTGTTACATCTAGACTCGGACTACAGTTCTCATCACTTCTTGGTTTGGGAAGCGTCCTATACTCCGGCCCAGGCACTTCATCCGGTAGCCGTGAAGACGGAGCAGCCACGGTGGCGCTATCAGAATCTGCATTTTCATCTGTTCGAAGAAGCAGTGTTGACATTCCGATCGAACCACCATCCCGCGACTGCAAGTCGTCCTCGATCAAATCCTGCAGGGATTGTTGGTGTCCCAATTTCGTAAGGCCAAGAAAACAGCCACGACCTCTATTATCAACCTTCTCGAAGTGCTCTTCGATGCGTTGCGCCGCAGTTTCCATGTTGACGAAGCAATTGAACGTTGGATATTTCAAAGTCTGCTGGTTGTTTCTCGGAGACTTTGGTATCGTTGAAGCTCTCAGAAGTGGTGGAGAGGTAATAACGGAAGCCTAAAGGAGTTGAGAAGGTAGATACTATATTTTTGACTCTGACGTGGCAATGCTGTACTACAACTACGTTACCGTGGTATTGGGGGCGGTACAGCTGATATTATTCAGCCCCAAGACTACCTTGTGGGCGATGCCTGTAAAGGGGCTTATGTATGATAAGACAGTGATAGGGCAAGGGACCATCTTGGTTCTTACGACGAATCAGGCCAAAGTGGCACGGCACAACAATCCATGGATTTTACCAGATGCTGTACCATTATGCGTACTCATACAAGACGGCGCTATCTCGTACACTTCGACTTCCAAAAAGGCTTGTCCCTTTTCGAGCACTATGGAAAAACGCCAAAAGACTTTCGCTTATACCAGGTTGGCTTTGATGACGGACCATTCCAAAAAAAAAGTGAGAATATCCTTGGAACTCCTTTCCTTTCCTTTCATATACACACACGCGAGCCAGCGAGCGTGCCTCTCACTCTTTGAGAACCAAATCCTCCCCCTTGGCCCCGATGTTCCATGTTTGATGATGATGATGATGTCGACAAGAACAAACGCCGTTGACATATGCAAGCCAATATGAGTACCAGCCAGAGACTCCTCCTGTGACATCCAATGGAGAGCGAATCCAGAGATTCAAGACATTATGAGGTTTTTCGAACTCCCAACCCCTCAAACACCAAGCTATAGTTGGTAAAATTCCAACGACAGTTCACAACCAAGATCATCCAACACACTGCCACTCCGCAAAAACACACCATTTCGCGATCCGGTCCGCAAGGACGAGGCCCCTCCAGACACCCCGCTCAGAGCACTTGATGATGGTTTCCCACGTCCCACCGTCGCCGACCTCTTCCTCGCTGGCCAGGCCGCGGGCTGATGACCCGACGCTGGCGCCGTGGCGGCGGTCCTCCTTCCTCATAAGCCGCAGGATCTTGCCGCCGGGCGTCTGGATCGCGAGCTTGGCCGGCTTGCTGCTGCCCGACCCGCTGCCGCTGTAGCTGCTCGGGTTCGACGTCGCGCTGATGCTCATGGCTGAGCCCGGCCGCACGAATGGGATGGGGCTAGCACTACCCGGGTTCGAGGACGGGGTCATACCGCTTCCGCCGTTGTCGGGTGCCGAGCTGGGGTGTTGTCGGATGGCGAACACGAACGTGTTGTTCAGGGCGAGGCGATAGCATTGTGGCTGGACGACGTAGATGTCGTGTCGCTGTGCGTGCGGCGTTGGATGCCGCAGCACGAACTCGTACGATGGGTTCTCGCCTGTGTGGATGATGGGAATCGCAAAGGCCATTGGGTGCGGTATGTCCTTGATGCTGTGCATGAGGCCGCGCTTGCCCGCGAAGATTTTAAGGGTGCCGTGACCCTCATCACCAGGCAGAAGGGCCTTGACCGTATAACGCTTCGTGCCGCTGAACCACTCGCATTGGGCCAAGGCACGCTTCTTCACCACGTCGCCGCTCTCGAAGAAATCACCGTCATCGTCCCGACTCAGGGCGCGGACCTCAACTTCCGCAGCCACCTCGACATCGGCAGGCACATTGAACTTGATGTGCACCATTTCCAGGTCCTCGATACGGGTGAGAGAGGTGTTGTAATCGACCATCTGAAGGTTGTTGGTGAAATAAGGTGGGCAGGCGCAGGGCAGATTGAGCAGAATCTCGTTGGCCACGGGAGGACAGACATGCTGTTGTTCATGGTGTTCGGGCATGTGCGTCCAGCAGATTTCCGATGGGCTGGTCAGAAAGTACCAGAAATCGGCAGAGCCACTACCCGCGCTAGAGAAGAGGGCTCTCTTCGGGTTGGATGGGCTCGCGAGGCAGCAGTCCATGATGCGCCACTGTCCATCGAGCAGCACAGTATTCCACCAGTGATTCGGACGGGGCAGCATGTTGGTCTCTGGAATCTCGCCAGGTGTCTTGAGGTAACCCCGGACTACCTCGCAGTGTAAGCCAACAGCACCGCACATCTCCATCACCAGCACCGCGTACTCTTCTGCGCAGCCTCGCTTCGTCTGGATGACTCGACGGGTGTCAACATCGCCTTCGTAGTCCTCCTCCCACGTAACTATTTCGGCAACCCAGGTGAATATGGCCCGCAGCCGCTGCACGTCGCTTCTGTACGGCCTGCAGACATAGGTCGTCGATAGCGTGATCGCGGTCGTCATCGGTGGAAGACTCTTGATGAAACGCGAGTTCTTGTCCACGTTCATGAAGTTGATACTTGTATAATCCGTAGGTCTCTGGACCGGGAGGCCGTCCGCGTCTTCGTCGCCCTCTATACTTCCGTACAGCTCGTCGACTGGGTCAAGAGCCGGGTAGTCAAGCATCATACACCTGTCCCTTCGCTCGTTCCTCTCATTTCGGCTCAGAGTATTTGATCGGTTCACATCCCGTCGGACTTGGACCCAGTCCGTACCGGAAGCTAAGCCCATGTCACGGGAGGCATCCTTTGCGACCATGGGACTTGAGAAGCCGGCCGACGAAATCCCTGCTGATGACGCTGACATTGTCGGAGGCATGGGAGAAGATTGCAGAGAGCCACCACCGCTGCCTGTCATGATGCTGGTCCTCCCGCTCGCCACCCCTGTCTTGGCCGAATCCATGAGCTTCTTCAGGAACCCACGCTTCTTTGGGGTCGGAGGAGCAAGGCCACCCACATTGCCCATCGGGTCATCTAGGAATGCCGCCTGAGACCGCGGCCGTTGGGCATCGGAGGCGTGGCTGCTGTGGTAAGTCACTCCGCTGAATGGGGTCTCTGGTCGGTCGAGCCCGAGGTCGTGCATCCCGAGCGCGCTCTGGGCACGACCCCTAGTCTTGCGCGCCAGACTGCCTGCGCTGGTAGCACTGATACCTCCCGCCGAGACTCCGCTCATCAGACTCCTGTTAGTGCTCTGTGTGGCTGAGCTGCTATCGGTTGCGCGGGTGCTAGAGGACGAGTTCGTCTTGGTTGTAAATGTCCGGCCGATCATCTTTCCGACCTCCTTGGCGGATCTCTTGTGGCGTAGCTTGCGATCCGGGCCGTCAGCACGAGTGTCCATGGAAGATTTGGGTCTCTCGACCAACCGGCTCTTAGGAGGTGGGGGCGGAGGCTCTGCATCAGCTTCATCGGCCGTCTCCGGGTGCTGCGAGTGCATATTGCGCAGCTGCGTCTCCATCCGCTGCACATAACTGCTCAGCTGGGGCAAATGGCCATCTTGTTCGTAACCGCCATGGTGGGTATGTTCCCGGGACGATCCGCCGCTCCCAGTACCGTAGCCAGAGTCGGCATTCAAGGCAACGCCGATGGACGTCTGTGGCCTCGCTGCCTCTCTTCGCTTCCTTCGTGATTGTTGGTTGACCATGTCAAAGGACTCCGGGGACCATGGGTCGAACTGTGGTTGCTCGGGCGACTCGGCCTCGTGCGTTCCAAGGGCATCCAATTGCTCCATTACTCCATCCATGGCCTCTCTGAGCGGGGAAGGGGTCATGTTAACGCCGGAACCACCAGGAGAAGGGGGACAAGGGGAGGCCGCCCGGGGCGTGTGATAACCTGACATTGGCTGTTGCGCTGAGGCTGACTGCTGTATCGAGAGATTTGATGGGCGCCGCTCAAATCCACCCCGGTCGTCATACGAAGCAAACGAACTATGCCTGCTGATGTCTTGATGGTAGCGATCATCATAAGACGCGTGAGAGGAATGCCGACTCAGGTCAGAGGGTACTCTGCTGTCATAAGAGGCGCGGGAGCCGTGTCTGTGGAGCTCGGCTGGTATCCTGGCGTCGTACGAAAGGGTCGAGCCATGCCTGCTAACTTCTCCCGAATGCCTTGGTTGTATATGACTGTCGTACGAGAGGCTTGAGCCATGCTTTTGCACGCCGACATGTCGGTGAGGAGGGGGTGGAGGTGGAGCGTCGTCCTGGCCGTCAAAGGGATTAGTAAAATGAGGTGGTTGGTACTGCCCGTTGAAGGATGGCGCGGGCGAGGGCGCAGGTACGAATGCAGGACCGAGTGCTGGCGAGGGCTGTCTGGACCCGTAGCCGCGGACGCGAGGTGGTGTATTTATCCTCTCTATGTCTGACTGTACACTGCGATTGGGGTGCCTGAATGGTGATCTCGTTTGTGGTGGTGCGGAGGCGGAGGAGAGCTCCTGCGAAGGCCTCACGGGGCTCTGCCTGTATGTCTCGGGCTGCTTTGCGGAGGTGTAGTGCGGTGCTTTTGCATATGCCTCGAACGGTTTTCGAAAGGTTTTCGTCTTTTGCGGGGTGTTCTTGGGGCTGGGTGTGCTCTGGGGCGCCGGCAAAGGGCTGGTAGACCTGCTGACAGGCCTGAAGTCATCTGGGAGGACCTCGACGAAGTTGGACGGGAAGAGGCCGACCATCCTCCTATCACGGCGCAGTCTCCCCGTCCACCACGACCCGTCTCCGGCATTGAGACATTCGATCAGGTCGCCCTCTATGAAACCAAGATCTCGTTTTGACTGTAGGCATGGCGCGTCAGCACGACCCGTACGGCCGTCTCGGGGGGCAAAGACCAATCTCAAGCAGCAAGCAGGATGATGAACATGGTGCGGGCGGGGCCAGTAAATCAACGCACCTCTCCCCCGTAAGAGTAGACCGCCCTACACCAGCAAGGAAACCGCTGAGGTATGCCCGGAGGAGCAGGCACCATTTCGACGGTGGGAGGATTGTGCGAGTTGTTTTAGTGGCAGGAGCTCGACCGACTCAGCAGCATCTTAGTTCGCGGGTCGGAGATGCTTCAAAGTTCGCGTGTCTGGATCTGGATCTGGGTCTGGGTCTGAGTCTGAGTCCAACGCTGGTGTTGGTGCCGGTGGATGTGCATGCAATACACGTCCGCAGGGCAATATCGGGGCGCGTTTCTATGGCTAATCTGTGTTGTTGAGCGAGTGTAGGGCCTGCAAAGCAATGGCCAAGGCGTTCTGGCAGAAGACTATTCGATAGGAGGTCATGGGCTGCTTAGTAGAATAATAGAGATACAGCTATCGTGGGCATGTTGCGGTGTGGGCGGTGATGTTGTGTGTGTGTGTGGTGTGGATGAGGATTGGGTTGTTGAGAGGAGCTATGGCCGACCTTGCGCCTGTGCGATCCTCGTAGACGGCGGGTGGTGCGGCAGGATCAGGGACGAGGGTGGCAGACCGAAGATCATGGGTGCCGAAGGAGGGAGGGGTGGCAGAGTGGGAGATGGAGTGTGTGTGTGTTGTACGACTCACGACAGATTCAGATTGAGAGACTGGCTGATGAGCGGTGGCCCAGTAAACAACCTTGGAAGCGACTACCCGGTCTAGCGGCCCACCTTTTGCACTTCCATCAGTCTGGGGTGGTGTTCAGCCTCAGTGGGTCGGGGTCACAGATCAACCCCAGAAGTTCCAGAGGTGCAGCTCGGTAGCGGGTGCAG
>JACBFG010000011.1:439708-483672 GCA_013435955.1 Diaporthe sp. HANT25 | reverse complement strand
GTACAGTACTGTACACACTGCACGGTTTTAGGCGTCACCCCGGCAACCCGTCAGGCGCGAGAAAAGAGGGATCCCCTGCTAGCATTGGCGGTGCCAGGTCTAACCCCCCAGGTAAATAGAGGGGCTGCAGCCCGACCGTGATGTCACCCCCCTGGAGCTACGAGCTTACCAGCTGTGAGCTACGGTGACAAGAAGGGAGGCCAAGCTTGATCAGGTCAAGCTTCAATTGGCTTTTGCACTTTGTTTTGGCTGTTGTCGTGCTGTTGCTATTGCCGCAGCTGCACCGTACCTGGATATCATGACCAAGGTTCCCCCGGTCTTTTCTTCCTTTGCTTGTTCTTTGTTTCTTCTCCTATTGCTTTTCTGTTTCTTTTTCTGTCTCTTTTTTTCATTTTTCGTTTCTGCTGCATGGAATATCTCCGAGGTGATCGAGTCCAGCCACCAAACAATGAGGCTTGCTCAGGTCCCTTTGTCAAGACAATGGGCGTTGTAAAAAGTGGTTGATTTGTACTGTTGCTGGCTGTACATTTTGGTCTATTTGTGGTACATGGCATTCTGAGATCTGACATTACGGTTCGAATCTGTGAGTCGCCATCCACCGTTTCCGCGGTGCTGGTCTGTGTCCATACCGTCTGACCGAGCAATTTGCAATCCAACATGGTTTTACTCCCAAACATGGTCTATCTCAGCTGCCCCATCTTGGCCACACATACTTCCTGTCTGCCTGACTATCTCACAGCCCGATCAGCTCTGGCAAATAAAAGGGGGAAAGATGCCGCCTAAAAAAAGTGGCCATCAATGGTCAGAAATGTGCCGAGGGGGATCGGTTGCCGGGTCCTCCGATCACATCACTGCTGTGTGTACACACTCACACTCACACTAGTAGGCAGGACCCGATATGCATATGGAGAAGTCAGATAGGAACAAGATGGTCACACGACCTGCAGGCGCGAGAGATATCCTATCGTGTGTTGGAATGCAGCTAGTAGTTTAAACGGTTGCATTTGCATCCTGCTGCTGGGTGATGGTTGTCTCTATCAAACAATTATTAAAGTCTGCATATGCCGCTGTTCTGCCCATCTGCTTCGCTGCCTCCATCTTGCTTCTACCTCTCTTCCCTCCTCCCCTTCTTCCTCCTGCAACTCAGTGACACTTCGTCGTGTTGCCCAAAGGTCCCACCATGAGGATAATTATAACCCAGAAGGAATCCAGGGCTTGCACGTCTCCGTACTCATCTCCAGAATCCCAGGTCCAGGACAAGGGTCCTCCGCTCCACGCTCATTTGGTTCGCTAGAACCCAGGGCTCCTCCTGGTCCTGGGCCTTGCTGGTCGGTCCAGCTGGCCCAAGCTCCACCCCAAGAGGTCGCCTGGCCAACCCCGAGCCTGGAAATCCACTTAGACTGACCGTGACGAACAGTCGACAGCCAGCCATTACTACCGACAGCAAGCATACTTGGATCTCGTTTTTTTTACAGACTGCTTTTCAGGCATCCTTATTAGTTGCTGAGTTTGTTGCGGTGTGCTCTCTCACTCGTCGTCGTCGTCGTCTCTCAAGATAATTTCTCCAGGAGTTATTGTTGCTCATTGCATCGCCAACCATCGTTGCCCGGTGGTGGCCCCCCGCTGCTATCGGCCCAAGGACCCATACACTCACTCCACTTCATCTGGCTCTGACCGCTCTCCCCCGGACAGCCCACACAGTTGACAGTGCCAGTCCGTGAGCAATCAGCACCAGTCCAACAAGATGGCTGGCGACGATATTGCCAGTCATTACCAGGTGCTCGAGGAGCTCGGCCGCGGCAGTTTTGGCGTTGTCTACAAGGGAATCGAGCGAGCGACGGGCGAGACAGTAGCAATCAAGCACGTAAGTCTCACGATAACGAACCAGCCTCGTCAATTGTCCTCGCACTTGAGAATTGCCTGAATGCTGAAATCCAAATACAGATTGATCTCGAGTCCAGCGAGGATGACATCCAAGAGATCCAACAGGAGATCTCGGTGCTTAGCACTTGTGCGAGCCCATTTGTCACCCAGTACAAGGCAAGCTTCCTGAGGGGTCACAAGCTATGGATTGTCATGGAGTATCTGGGGGGTGGCTCTTGTCTCGATCTGGTCAGTATTGAGCTCTGTTCGACATTGCAATTGACGACATACTGATACATTTTGTAGCTCAAACCTGGAAATTTCTCAGAGGCCCTCATTGCCATCATCTGCAGGGAGCTGCTGCTGGGGCTGGAATACCTTCACGCCGAGGGCAAGATCCATCGTGACATCAAGGCAGCCAATGTTCTGCTGGCCGAGTCGGGCAAGGTCAAGCTCGCAGATTTCGGTGTTGCCGCCCAGCTCACCAACATAAAATCCCAACGCAACACCTTCGTCGGCACTCCTTTCTGGATGGCGCCCGAGGTCATCCAGCAGGCTGGCTACGACTTCAAGGCCGACATCTGGTCCCTGGCCATCACAGCAATGGAAATGGCTAATGGCGAGCCACCTCTTGCCAACATCCACCCCATGAAGGTCCTATTCCATATTCCAAAGAACACTCCGCCACGGCTGGAGGGCAATTTCAGCAAATACTTCAAGGACTTCATTGCCCGGTGTCTGATCAAAGAGCCCGAGCAACGACCAACGGCAAAGGAGTTGCTGAGGCACAAATTCATCTCGGGGGCTGGCAAGGTGGAAGCACTGCATGAACTGGTGGAGCGAAAGCGAATCTTCGATGCCAACCAGACCAGGAAGCTGCACCCCGTCTACTACCAGGAGACCCTCCAGAGCTTTTCCACAAACGACAACACCGAAGAATGGACATTTGACACCGTCAGATCTGTTGCTCACCCACCACCGCCACCACCAAAGAAAGCCAATTCGAAGAACCGGGACTCATCTATCTTCTCAGCAGACGAGGCGATGCGGAAGCTGGACCTCAACGAAGGCCCTCTTCAGATGTCCTCCCCAGCACCCAGCACCGTCCGGAGAGGCACAGTCCGGCACCACGCCACGGGGCGCAGGCGCGACAACTCGGTCTTCCACGTCGACGCCGACGGCTCCCCCCGGTCCTCCGTCGCGGGCCGACGACCCCTGCAGCCCGACATGTCCTTCGGCAACACGGGCTCCACCCAGCGGCTGTTCCGCCGCGTGGCGTCAGACGACTCCGACTCGAGCCACCCCAGCGCGTCGTCCCGGTCGGACGGCTCCTCAAACGCCGAGAACCGCGACCCGGAGTCCAGGCCGAGCACCCGCGACCTCTCGAGCAAGGAGGCCGTCCTGGGCCACCGGCTCTACGCGAAGGCAATGGAGCCCGCGCTGGCGGAGCTGCACGCGCAGACCTCGGCGCTCCAGAAGCGCGAGGCCCTCGCCAGGCTGTCCGAGGCGCTCGCGCTGCTCGACTCGGTCGACCCGGAGGGCACGTACCACCTGATGCAGGGGGTGGTCTCGGCCGCCGCGCACGACAAGAAGCTGGGCCCGGCGTTCCTCAAGGGCACTGGCGGCAGTAGCAGCAGCAGCAGCGGTGGTGGCAGCCCGGCGGCCGACCTCAAGACCGTGCCCGAGGGCTACACCCACGGGACGGTCATCAACATGAACAAGCGCGAGCAGGCGTCCGCGCCGGGGAGCCCCGCCAAGGTGTTATTCAGCGCCGCCAACGGGAACAACCAGGCAGCCGGCCGGACCAACCGCAAGCGGCGCGGCAGCGCGGCGCCCTCCAACGCCTCCGATGTCTCCTCCCCTGCCAAGAACGGCGCGGGCGGCGACAGGTCCGCCGAGGAGAAGCAGCAGCAGCTCGGCGACCTGGAGAAGGCGGCCCTCGAGGCGCGGTTCCCGGGGAGGGAGGCGCAGCCCGGCATGGAGCACTGCAGGCAGCTGTCGGAGCTGCTGTACGGCCGGTGGGTGCGGAACCTGCAGGGCCGGTGGCCCGGCATCGCTGCCGAGCCATGATGATGGGTGTCTAGTTCACCGACATGCTCCATTCTATTTTACTTTCTCCTTTTGTCTATCATATTTCTCTCCCCATCCCCTCACCTTTTTCACCCTTCACCTTTTCGTCGTCATTCGCGGAATAGCGGTTGCTTGGAGATGGAGCGACTGCATTTTTCTTTTTTAGAAGGTTTTCTTTGGATCCAATGAGGACGTGTACACATTGGCGACGCATCAACGCATCATGAGCTCATTTCTGTTTCTCGTTTTTGGATGAGACACGCAAGCATATGAGGAGAAGAGAAGAGTCGAGAGGACTTTGTGTGGGAATTGTATGTTTTCTGTATCACCATTTCGGCATTTACAAGGAGGTACCAAAAGCAGCGGGCTCTTGGGTTGAACGCAAAAGAAAGGAGGGAGGGAGGAAGAAAGGAAGTGACAGTTTTCTCCGGGTCTTCTCTTCATGTCTGGAAGACCGACCACTCAAAGCTCAAAAACCCCCCTCGGAGCTTTCTGATAGAAGATCTGGTCTGCACTGCTCTTATTTTCATGGGTAGTTAGACTTCACTGAGCGGGCGAGCCATCCTGCCCTGTTGAGTTGGTTGGCATTTCGTACGTTTCGTAGCCTGGCGTCCTAGGTTAGGTAGATAGTCCGAACCGGTCAAATAACAAGATCAATACGGCAACCCCTCTTGAAAAGCAACGGTGTGTGCTCTCGTTCCTTGCAGTGACCGTCCTTTTTTGTTCAACAGGTGAAAACTCCGCCAATGGTCACGCCTCAAGATGGCTCCGCGCCATCATCATCATCCGGGGCGGGCGGCAGAGCGAGCTTGATGCGGTGGTTGATGAATTCGTCGGTCAGTATCCGCCCGTGGCCCGTCGTCTCATTTGTCTTGTACACCTCAATGTGAGTGTCCCTCGCACGCCGGCGGATCCTCCACACGCCCTCGTCGTCAATCTTCGTCCTCAGCCCTGCGAATAACAGCACCATTGGTCAGCTGTTTTCTTCACTTGGTCCGCCTGCCCGGAAGCCGCCGTGTTCTTCTCAAGCTTCAAAGGCCGGGAAAGATGGCGGCAGGCAGATCCTAAATAGACTACAACATAAAAGACTCACACTCAAGGAAGGAGGCCGCAAAGTTGGTGCAGATGTTCCCGTCCCACTGCCGGCCCCGCCGCGCGACCGTGTCTGGGATCGAGGCCACGTCCATGTCCTCGACCCGCTGCAGGATGCCGTCGCGCGACCGGAAGCCGACGATGATGCGCGGGACGCCCAGCAGGAACGACTGGATCCAGAACTTGAGCAGCTTGCGCTCGAAGTTGTCGCGGTCGCGGTCATTGCGCATCTCGGCCGAAGTCTTGAGTTCTACCCAGTTGATGGGGTCGCCGGCCTTGGGGGGCTTGGAGTCCCAGACTGGGCGTGCGCGGAGACACAGATTAGTTACCATATGTCCTTTGGCTTTTCTTTGGGGGGTGCTAGGGGATATATTCTTTGAGATCGTAGACTGGATCTTAATGTCTCAGCGATTGACAGTGAGGGGGGAGACTCACCAGCATCGACCTCGCCGCCGAGGCATAGCACCGTCTTGCCCAAGCCGGTCCGGACCACGGAGCAGTACTGCGCCTTATTATTCACGACCTCCTGCTCACGGCCCTCGATGTACTCGCGGCTCGTCTCACCCCAGGGCGCGGGCAGTGTCGCCAGCGTCTCGAACTTGTAACCCCAGAATTGCATAACCTCCTGGGGGATGGGCCCGCGCCAGGGCTGGGCTGCCTGCTCGGCCTGCGAGCGCATGCGATACGCGTGATTCTCCTCGATAAAGCTGGCGTCATTGTCAGCTTTGTCTCATCGTACAGTGTAATTCACCGGTGCCACGGAGTCGTGGGAGTGCGTACATGCAATCCTTGGAGCGGCTGGTCAGTATGATGGTCTCAAGAACGGCAGATATGTGGAAGGCGGGCGCACTTGGTATAACGTAGCGTTGAGCTCGAATCTGTAAGCTTGTCAGCCGAGGATTCCTTGGCTGCTTTTGTGTGAGGTGCTGCTATGTCCATACCCGTCACGGTCGTCGAATGGACTCGACATTATCTGCGATCATGTTAGCCACTGGCCCCAGAGGATGACCAGCACATGCTAGGTGGAAATGGAGTGGTCTGCAGACTTTGGTGAGAACTCCACGCCACGTCACCACGTTGGCATCGATTTTCTTCTTGGTCTCCTGCTCGTGATGCATGATGGTCTTCAGCAGACTGTCCAGGTGCTCGGCGACGCTGTCGTCGTGCTTCACGAACTTGTCGAAACCCTGAGACAGATCTGCCCCCAGCTGGGGCGTGTAATACCATCTCAAGGACCGGTCTCCATAGTGGTACTGATGCTCATCATCGTAGGAGAAGCATGCGAATTCCTAGAGAGGTGTTAGTCATGAATAATCAATGTGATTGTGGCATCAGGGGGGTGGAGACGAGATGAGATGCGATGAACCTGCCTTTGGTCTCTTCACAGGCTCGCTCTGGCCATGAAATCGGCCAATGGGCTGTATTGAGAAGCTGTGGTCCATGGTGTAGGCCTGCTGTCTGGGTTTCTTAATGTGCCCCTTGCATTTCCCATTGGATGAATAACGGCGTGTGAGTCCGCGGGTCAAGCTCGACGTGGGAAACCAAAGCATGTAGCTATGTTCTGCATTAACCGGGTTTGGCTCTTGAACTTGTGGTGAGATCAATCTGTGTTTCAATGTTCCAGGTCAGGCCAGCATTGTACGCCCAGGTGGTAGGGAGGACTGGGGTTAAGCGGTGGCCAGTGCGCTTTAGGGCTGTTGCCTGCATCTGCACTGTCAGGGAGTCCCTGTAATTCAGAGTGTCAGGCTCACCTGGGGGTCAACCTAGGAATGCTATGGGGCCATATCTATCCTTGCAGTCAATTTGTCTATGGATATACAGCAAGTCAAATGACAACAGGGGAAATATGCCATTCTTTCACAGTGGTCTGGTGGTTTTCGAAAGTGCAGACACTCAATATACATATTATACGTCAAACCCAAGACTGATGAGCTTGTCAGCCTTCTCGAAGATACAAATGTACACACTGTGAAAAAATACGTGCTGAATTCAAGAAGTCAGAATATCTCAAGAGTTCTGATTTTGTCTGTCCAGTCTGCTGTGACATTGAGCTTCATAGGCAGGCCATGATTTCACCACGACTATGCTTCCTTCACATGTCCAGAGTTTGGCTCAGTCACAGGACTCAAATGTACAAAATATACAATCAGTTCTGAGAGAACTGATGGGCATGAAGTGAGATCCCTACATCGATTCGATACTCCTTGACTTGCCTATTCTCTTGATTTGCTCCATCGTGGGGTTGAGACCACAGTACGGCCAGCGATTTGAATTACAACCCATGGCGTCAAGGGGCCAGCGAATACATTCCTGAAGACCGCACACTGGTCAGCTGGGCCAGACTACTGCTAGGAATTTCGTACATGACGAGGAGTGGATGGATGTATGGTGGTTGTGCCCAATTCTCTTTAGAGACGGGAGAAGTGAGGCCGGCAGACGCCAGTATCGCAGCGGTAATAGGGAGTAACTGATTGTCTGCTTCCTTTTACTTTGGGTTCAGGCGGTGACTTGATAGGATAATATGACCTAGCAGCAACTTCTTGTTAACCCTTTTGGAGCAAGTCAGTCGAGTGAGGTCTGCCACGGTACGCGAGGCGCATGCCTATCTCCGAGGCGTTGCTCTGCCGCTTTTGATGCATTGCACATTCCATCACTTAGACCACGGGTTGCTATTTCGCTAAGGACGCCATTTCCCTCTCATCATGATGCATGTCACGAGTTTTGCTCGATGGGCGAGGATGTCATTATTGAGACTGTCACCAGCAGTATTGTCTATCCAGAGTATCGCGAACATCAATACGCTCCCCCCGCCATTTCGGTCAAGCTTTCACCGGACCGGCCCCGGCCCCCGGCCAAACGGCGGAAGCATGGGTCAGGGGTATCAAGGTAATAGACCCATCCTAATTTCCGGTGCTTGCAAGTCGACTCAGTCTCCAATGGGCAAACCACCAGCGACTCCCTACACACGTGCTAGAGGAGTAGGCGGCCAAGGAGATTGCAACCCTCCCAAGAGGTCTTGAGAATGTGATAGCGTACACTCCCATCCCCAATCTGGGCTCGTCGCCCGTGATAGCCTCGCCGAGTGCCGAGTTCCCCTGCCTTGCCGGTTCAATGTCCAACGTCATGTGGAGTTGAGGGCGATCATGGGGGACAGACGATAAATATAGGCCCGCGTCCCGATCATCTGTCAACGGAGACCCTTCTGCAAGCGCAGATAGCAGGTTTTGTGACTCGCTGACCGGCTCCTGCGCTCACCTGGTCTCGGACACTGTTGCTCGCTTCAAGTTTGGCACATTCTTCTTCAAGTAGAGGACAAGAACGTTGCAATGCCTGCTTCATCCGCTGCCAAGGTCGCCGCCGTGGCCCTGGTGGGCTCTGTATCGGCAGCTCAGATGCTGGCTCCCACCAACGACATCAACCTTCCAGCCAGCGAGACAGCTTCCGAGCCTCTCAAGTGGCTGGGCGCCAACAGCCCGTGGTTCGCTGGTGAGAACCTCTTTTCGAAGGTCGTATGAAATGGTTAAGGCACAGCATACTGACAGAAAGTGCAGGGCCCAACGTCTACAACATCTCCTCAGAGATCCCAGAGAACTGCTACGTTGATCAGGCTGCATACGTCTCCCGCCATGGCTCACGCTTCCCAGACACTGGCGCCTACGCCGGATGGGTTGACATGCAGGAGCGTTTCTCCTCCGGCAACTACACCCCAAGCGGCAGCCTGTCCTTCATGAAGGACTGGCGGACCGTGTTGACCAACGTGGACCTGCAGATCGCGATGGAGTCCCCGACCGGTGCGAAGGAGGCGCACGATCTTGGCTACACCCTTCGCACGAGATACCCGCAGCTCTATAACGAGGGTGACGACTTTTACGTGTGGTCGAACAACTACACCCGAGTGCTCCAGACGGCCCAGATGTTCGTCCAGGGTTATCTTGGCTTCACGTCCAGCACATACGGCAAAGTTGTCTCTGTGACATCGAAGGGATACACCGGTAACATTGGTAACTCCCTCGGGCCATCGGACCAGTGCCCCAACTTCAACGACAATTCCGGCGGCGACTATGCCACAGAATGGGCAGACGTATACATCCCGCCCATCAAGGAGCGCCTGGAGAGTCTGATCGAGGGCAACTTCACATTCGAGGACAACGACATCTCCCAGATTCCCTACCTGTGCGGATTCGAGAGCCAGATCACGGGGCGGCTGTCCCCGTGGTGCGGCGTCTTCACCGACGAGGAGCTGCGGCAGTACGAGTACTCCAACGACCTGCGCTACTACTACGGCCTCGGCCCGGGCACCGACCTGGAGAAGACCATGATGCTGCCCTACCTGAACGCCCTGGTCGGCCTCCTCGAGCAGGGGCCGGGCACCAACGGCACCGCCCAGGACGGGGGCAGCTTCACGCTCCCGAGCCTGCTGGCGACCTTCATCAACGACGGCCAGCTCGTCGAGCTCGTCACCGCCAGCGGCGTTTTCGACGACGAGCCCGCCCTGCCCGGTTCTGAGATGAACCCTGACCGCCTGTTTATCGCATCGCACTTCACCACCATGCGGGGCACCATCGCCTTCGAGAGGCTGAACTGCATCGTCGATGGAAACCCCGGAAACACCTCTGTTCCTCGCCCCACGGCAGCCATCACGCGGCGACAGCGTGACACCGACAGCGCGGCTGCTGCCTCGTCCACCAATGCGACGTACGTCCGCATCAGGCTCAACGATGCCGTGTACACCCTCCCGTCGTGTAAGGACGGCCCGGGCCAGTCTTGCCTCCTGAGCGACTACGCCCAGTACATGTCGGACAAGCTCGCGGCGGCGGGCGACTGGGTGTCGAACTGTAACGTCACCGTGCCCGATGCACCTACTCCTGTGCAGGGCGCGAGCTTCTACACGGACCTGACGAGCCCTTGGTTGAAGGAGCTGAACCCTGGGAATGTTATACTTTCGAATGCTTAGATTCGGAGGGCCACACGAGTGTAAATATTTGTGTAGGGCGGATATGAGTGTGGTTCAATTGTATATAATTGGCATCTGGGTAAATATCAGTTGTTTCCCAAATGTTTCCCAAGTATCTATAACGATCAATTCAAGTCACGAACCAAAGTAATGGAATAGTTTGTCTCTCATTGTGGGAACGGGATGAAGTGAGTAAACAGAGCTTGAGGACACGAGACCGTACTAAAGAAGGTGATATTTAAGAGATTCGACATCGCACGCACGCTTGTTTAGTCTTGTTGTGCTGTATGAGTTCCTGTTTATAGGTCGAGACAATACTCAAAATACAGGGCAATCGGATGCATGAGAGCCTGAAGGCATTGTCGGACTGAAATATGCTGCGGCCCAGTTTTGAAACATGTCGCTAAAGTTGCTTCCCGCCTTCCGACGTTTTAGGGGCACAGGACCTGTGCCGACTGGACGAGACCTGCAGGCGGGTGACGACAGCAGCTGCGAACACTATCGCCTGCATCTACCAGGGCGGCCCAATCTGACCTCGACAACTCAACTGCAACGACCCAACACGCCTCTCTATTTGTGGCTTCCGCGCATCGCGAACTGCAACCCACGCTCTCCGGACAGCTTCAACCTTTTTCTTGCTTACCGATGATGCTTTCACACACATGGAATCTTGACAGATAGCTCTCAGGCTCGTGGCTCCCTCGGCCCAACTGACACTCTTCTGCCTCCCTCCGACCAGCCAGGTGCCATGGCAAACCGCTACCGCGGCGCCGGAGTATACGGCCGCAGCAATGGCTATGGGAACTTTGGCCAGACAAACGGTAACGGCGACGACTACGATCCCTATGGCGAGGGCGGCCCCGGCGATCGTTACAGGACACCCCCTCCGACACAGGCCGGCCGCTCGCTTCCTCCTCAGTCCTCCCTCCGCGCCCCTCCCTCGAGATCCCAACTTCAGGCCCAGCAGCTCACCCAGCAAGCACAATGGACAAACGCAGAAAGACAGATCAACGAGGTGCTGGGTGTGATCCAGAAGGACTGGCCACAGATGTGCCAGAACGACTGCATCCCTGTGCAGCTCGCCCTGCAGCTGCTCGACAACAGCTCGGTGGGCAGGGCGCACGAGTACGACAACTTCCAACAAACCCACCAGTTCCTGCAAGACTCCCTCAAGGCGATCGTCCACGACTACCATCAGGGCTTCAACAGCTCCATCGGCACCTTCCACAAGATCCAGGGTAGCATCATGCAGAGCCAGAAGAAGGTTCGCATGCTGAAGGAGAACTTGGCAACCAGCAAGGTCGCCCTGTGCACCACAGACCCGGAACTCAAGAAGCTTTACAATACGAGCCAGATGTATGACGAGCTTTTGCAGACGCTCAACGAGCTGGAGGAGCTGAGGCAGGTGCCCGACCAGCTCGAGGCTAGGATATCCGAGAAGAGGTTCCTCACGGCTGTCGAGGTCCTACAGAATGCCCTTCGGAGGCTAAGGAAACCCGAATTGGACGATATCGCTGCGCTGAGTGACCTGAGGAGCTACTTGGCCAACCAGGAGACGGCGCTGATGGACATCCTCGTGGAGGAGCTGCACGAGCACTTGTACCTCAAGTCACCATATTGTCAGGAGAGATGGCAGAACTTGGCCAAGACTCAGGGCGCTTTCCGCGACGACATCGCCGACTCAGGAGCTGTGGTGCCATTTTTCGAGGTTTTGAATAGCATGGACTTCGACAATCACGTACAAGAGGACCCTGGCAGGAACCCCGAGTCTGACACGTTCTCTTACGTGGCCTTGTTGGTCGAGGCACTCAACAAGCTGGGCCGCCTGGAGACAGCAGTCGACACTATCAAGCAACGTTTGCCGGTCGAGCTGTTCAGCGTTGTTAACGACACGATCAACGAGATAGATCACAAACATCCCAGCTCACTGCGTGGTGTATCATCGGGTTCGGGCGGGCTGCACATATATAACAACAGAGAAACGCAGATGCGAGCAGATGTGATATACGATCTGCTGTGGACACTCTACGGAAAGTTCGAGGCGATAGCCGAGGGCCACCGTCTTTTCCACGAATCTATCAAAGCTCTGATCCGACGGGAAGGTGGCGGCAACAACGCTGCTTTACTTGGGAGCTTCAAAGAGCTGTGGAATCTATATCAGAATGAGATACGGTCACTATTGCACAATTATGTGACTACAGATGCAGATCTGTACCAGTTCAACACACCCAGACCCGGCACCACGAACGGCGTCATCGATGCGCACAGAGAGCACTTGTTCAAGTTCACAGAGGGGGACCCCAAGGCTGTTGACCTGACGACGGAGCTGGACAGGCTGAACAAGACTATTGACGATGCGGTTCCTGGCTTGACTGCTGGTCTGGTCAAGGGCAAGGGCGACAAGAAGTCTGGTAAGATCGATGCTAGGAAGAGCGCAGTGCCGGCATATGGTGGTCGCGAACAGAACGAGACCTACAAATCACTCGTGGAGCCGAACGTCTTCAACATGAGTCTTCTGCTGCCACCGACTTTGGTTTTCCTGGGCAGGCTCAAGAACATTGTACCACCAGGATCAGATCTGGCGACTAGCACTCTGACGACCTTCCTTGACAACTTCCTGGTCAACGTTTTCCAGCCACAACTGGACGAGACGCTAGGAAAGTTGAGCGATACCGTGTTTGGTGAAGCAGATGCATTCCAGCAAGATGGAGATTGGCACCAGGTCGCGAAAAGACCGGTGTTCAAGGGGGCCACAGACTTCTTTGCAGTGGTCACGGCATTCTGCAGAATGCTGGACACGATCCCCCACGACCAGGCACTCAGTGCGTTGATCATCACCCAGATGATGAGGTACTATGATCGATGTTTTGGTTGGTACAAGACACTGGTTACCAAACCACAGGAGGATGGCACGGCAAGCCAGGCGTTACGCTCGTCGGCCATCATGGCAACCGAGAGCGGCGAAATCCATGAGACCATCCAAAAGCTCTGGACAGCCGACAACTTGGACCAGGACCTGCTGGATAAAGAGGTGGCACTGCTGATTACGGAGACAAACGAGAAGCCCCTGCGGCTCAGCGACATTATCTCGGACAGGGATACCATCTCGTCGATGTGTCTACTGTATACTAGTATGAAGTGGCTGTCGGTTAAGGTGTCTTCGCTGAGACATATCACACGCAACGAGACGGACTCAAATCGCTCGAGTATACCAAAACCAGGGAAGCGGAGGTGGACTCTGCTTAATGATCCGAGTAAGGCGACTGCTGAGGATGGACCGGTGTTCCTTCCGATGACGCTGGAGACAGTCCAGTAGGTTCCCTTGCCTCCATACTGTCTTGAACGTGACATTCTAACACGAACCCGCAGATCTTTTGATGGCATCGTCTCGTCCTATGAGGAGCTGGCCGCTACTGCATTGCTAAACTTGCACATGGAAGTCCGGTGCCGCACGGCTTACTCGCTGCGGGTGGCTCTTGACCCCAAGACGGCGCCATACCTGCTCGACCAAGACGTCAAGGAGCCCGACCCACAGATTCTCAACCTCAACTCCGAGCTGCTTGCCTATGACGAAACAATCGTGCGCTTCCTGCGCGAGCGCGAGGTTGCCTTCATCCGCACCGGCCTGGGCCTGCTCATCAACTCATTCCTCATTGCAAACGCGTCGATGGTGGCACCAATCAACGCCCGTGGCTCCGGCCGCATGCAGCTTAACATCCTTGTGTTACAACAAAATCTGAAGAACATCGAGGCCGGCGTGGACATGGCCCGTGCTGCCAACTACTGGGCACTCTTTGACCAGGGCGTCGATTCCATCGTCGCCAAGGCGAAGGAAGACGCCGCGAGGGCGGCCGAGGAAAACAACGTGCCGATAGGGAGGGACCCGGATCGGTTCACGTATGACGAACTCAAGGCTCTGATCGAGCTGTGCTATAGCGAGTCTCTGGCGAGTGCGGAACGCGGTAATGTCAACGCGGCCAAGAGGAACATGGGAGAGAAGCTGCTGGAGCTTAGCGAGCACATGTGGCAGAGTTAGGAGTGCGGAACATGTCGAGGAGCCTGCTGGGGCTTAGCAAGCACGTGTGGCAGAGTTGGAAGCGCTCGACTTCAGCGTCGGAAGATGAGACGATTCTGGAGCGAAGGAATGCTTCATTTGGTCTGTACATTATCGCAGCTACGGCATGGCGATGCGTCTTTAGAGCAAGGCAGAGCGAGGAGTTTAATTTAGGCATGCTCGATCTTATACATTGTAGTTGAGCGAGCCTTCGTGCCGATGATGATCAGAAGTTTTGCATAAGCTCTTGAGCAACGAACTTCTTGGATTCCAGTAACCAAAAAATTATATGCCGTTAATGATGCTTGATATGACGAGGTTATTTAGCTTTCATCCTGTTGGGGGCAGCATACGAAAGTGGCCCGTGCGGGAGACCATGGACTATTCCAAAAATTTTGGAGCTTCTACAACGACACGCTTGACCTGCATAGCTCCGCCGTCCAATTGAGCAACGCGACACATCGAACAAGATGGCGAGCTGGAGGGAAACGGTCCGCCCACTGCGGCAACTACGAGCCTCACAGATATCACGGCAGTCCAGACCACTCTGCCCAACAAGGAGATGGTACTCAGCAGAAGCTGCCGCTGCGGCGCCGGTCGAGACACAAGCAGCGTACCGCGACCTCGAGCCGGATTCAACACAACTGGCCCCCGGCCCGTCGCCCGAGCAAATAGAGGAGTTCAAGAACCCCAGGAAGCGAGCAGCTGAAAGGAAATTCCAGCTGCCCAGCAATAGGTACGATACTGCCGCACTCGCATCCCATCGGGAACTGCTCCCCTGATGCTCGACGCCCACCTGCTAACCTGCGACTCCACCTCCAGATACCAGTACCACCCGCCCAAGTTCCGCCGCGGACCCCTCCACCCCGTCCAATCCCCACCCTCCTCCGACCCGATCGCGCGCGACTTCCAACCGGGGCCCTTCTACTTCCCGCGCCTCAAGGAGACGTGGCAGACGACGATCGCGCCGGACCTGCTGGCGCTGACGTACGAGCACAAGCCCCCCGGGACGGCCAAGGGACCCATAGGCCAGCGGCTGCGGTCGTGGGACGACTCCTCCCCTTACCACAAGAACCGGCCCCTGCGTGGGCCCCGGGGCAGCACGGGCGCGCTGAGGCCCGTGGAGCGGGACATCGACTTCCGCACGGTCCCGGAGCTGCTGGCCGTCACGCTGTCGACGTACGTCCCGCAGGGCGTCAAGGAGCCGACGTACCTGCTCGCGGCGAGGGCGGCGCTGCAGGCCGTGACCGGGGGGAGGACCGAGATCACGCGCGTCAGGCACGGTGTTTCGCAGTTTGGGGTGAGCAAGGGCCAGACGGCGGGCGCCAAGGTCACGGTGTGGGGGGAGCAGGCGTATGAGTTCATGGATAAGATGGTCCACCTTGTCTTCCCCAAGATCAAGGAGTGGCCAGGCGTCCCTGGCACCACGGGCGACGAGTCTGGCAATGTCTCGTGGGGTTTCGAGCCCGACCAGTTCGCGCTGTTCCCTGAGATCCAGGCTAACTATGATGCCTACCCGCCTAAGGTGAGTTCCCCCTTTGCGGACTGGGCCCTGGGTTGCAGACTTTTGGTAGATATTTGGTGCAACATGATGTGCTGACTATTCTGGGGTGTGCCTCTAGATGATCCCCGGATGTCGAGTCAACGTCCAGACCACTGCCAAATCCGACCGGCACGCTCGCTTGCTCATGCAGGCCCTAGGAGTGCCATTCGACGGCGACTTCAAGTGAGGGCACCGCGGCCTGACTCTTATTTCGGATGACGCATGAGCGAGACAATGTCGGGGCCGTGTTGCAGAACCAATCGTCTCGCTGTATTATAACCTGTATAGCCCCACGTCACATATCATAGAAAGGAATAAACAGGCAGAGAGATTCCTGGTGGCATCAAAATTGGCATGTCTCATTTTCCGAAGATAAAGTGTAACTTTTTAGGCCGGTCCTCGACCCGGCTTGTGTCCGTCCGTATTCATGTCTATGTGTGATCCCACAGCCGTAGTCTGGCCGTAACGCCTATAACGCCGTCCCATGCATACCCGTGGGTATCTCAATCCGTCCCAACCAGTATGCCACAGTACCCTTTTGCCCTCTCTAAGCAGTAGCCTTCGCAGCATCCTTCTTGACCTGCTCCTTGAGCCCATCCATGACCTCGTCAACAGCATCCATGTTCCTGGCGTCGACCTTGCCCGAGCCGGCGGGCCTGTGCCCGCCCTTCTCCAGCTCGGCGGCGACGACGTCCATGGCGGGCTGGTAGTTGCGCGTGGCGGAGCTGAGGGCGTAGACTGCCTTGCGGCGGACGTCCTCCCTCTCAGCCGGGGCGAGCGCCAGCGCCACGAGGCGCGGCAGCCCGCCCATGGCCAGAAGGCGCTCCTGGCTCGTCTCGTTGTTCTGCACCGCCGTGCCCGCCACCCAGGCGGCGTACCTGCGCACCTCGGGCTCGGCGTCGGACAGGGACGCCAGCAGCGGCGCCCACAGGCCCAGGGGCCCGAGGTTGTTTGCGTTGTCGAGCGACTCGATCAGCTGCTCGAGGTTGTCGAAGGCCGTCAGCCGGTGCTCGAGGGTCACCTCCGGGTCGTTTGTTGCCGTGATCACCGCCATGGACTGCCGCATCAGGTCTGCGTCCGAGGGCCCGCCCAGCAGGGAGGCGAGGATGTCTGGGTTCAGGCCGTTTGTGGAGGAGGGGGCCTGGCTTGTGGTTGTTGTGTTGTTGCCCTCGGCGGCTGGTGCGTCTGCGGAGGTGACGGCGGTGGTGGAGGGGTTCCCGTTCGAGTTGGCATTTCCGGCGGTCTGTGCCTCGATGCTCCATTTCAGGAGCTCGTTCAGGTTCTTGTCCATGTTGAGGGCCGAGAGATTGGGCCTGGCTTGATGTGGTTTGGTCTCGCTCGGATCGGAGATGGTTTGGATTGCCTGGCTGATGAACCGAGATTGTGTTTTGCGCGGTCGTTCTTTCCGATGAGGAATGATTGAATAATTGCGAGAGATTGGATTCGGAATTGGGAACTGGCAAGTCTGCTATGGCGATCGGCACAGTTTTGTTGTTTTGTGAAGTCTTGATCCTGGTGCTGGTAGAGCTATCCCAAATTGTTTGGAGTGGCTGCTTTTTTCGGGAAGCTTCTCGAAAATTCCTGCACGTTTACGGCCTAGCGCGGGTCCATCCTTCCTGTCAAGCAGCCACGGCCGGGCGAGGGGTGGCATTGGGAATGCAATGCACAAGCCTACCGAGCCTACCTAATGTTTCCTTTTCCCACGGGGAGACATAGTCTAATAGTCTATAATTGCCGCGGGTCTCGCAATGATGGCGATCTGCACGAAGCAAGCCCAGCCGCGGAATTGCTGCTCATCTTCGACACTGTCAGTGACTGCCAGAACGGGACACTTGTACCTGTCCGCCCTCGCCTCGCCTGTCTCTCCGGCCCTCCGGCCGTCGAAGCTGGGGCCAGCTGAGCCAGCTCATCCTGCCGGGCCTGCACAGGCCTTGCCCACCGTTGATCACCAACCGTTGTCGGTTGCTTGTCAGGGGTCCTCTTTCTAGAAGCGAATCTGGAGCTTCGGGAACCCCGCCAAATTGACTGCCCCGCCATCGGCCTACTCAAAGCAGCAAGTAACCAACAGCAGCCCCTTTTTGGGTCAAGGACACATGCATCGCATCCAGACGTCGAGGCTCGTCAGTATGGACATGTGAATCGGGAGCAGTGGCCCTGCATCACGTTTCCGACTTCGAATGGAGACACCTGCCAAGGTAGCCGGTACTACTAGCTAGGCAGCCTTCAACATACCGAACCTGCCACGCAATGTCCCAGCCGAGCTTTCTGGTCCAAGCCTGGTCATCCCAGCCGCGCCGTGTACACTACCTCCTGTGCACACACACAGCCTTGGAGCATGCGCTCTAGCTTGTGAACTAGATCCTGTGTACTGGTAACACTGCAATGCCCCAAAAGGGCGCTTATGGCGGTAGCCGTCGGCAGGAGTGAGGCGTCTCGCCTCTGCTTGCGCAATCAACCTCATCCCCAACTCAGCCCGGCCTCACTTGACGACGACTCGTGCTTGGCGTCCGTCCTGCAGTGCCCTCGGCATCAGACGACGAGTTCATGCCGAACCGAACCGTCATGCCTTGATCCTGGGTAAACCACCGATGCACAGATAGCCTGAAGCTTATTCAACAGGACCGTACGTCATTATCAAGCTGAGGACAGAGCTGAGTTACATGTATCCGGAACAGCTCGTCTATCGAGAGTCTGTCCACGCTGGCGGTCCGACGGGACTTGAGCATTTACGATAAGCTTGGGCAGGAATCGCTGCAGCAGCGTGCTTTGTTGCGCGGAGGTGTTCATCCTATGACTTGCGTCCGTCACTGTCCTATACCGTTTCACACACCGATTAGGGTCGCAACCATGCGACTTGTTTCACCATGCCCTCGAAACAAGTGGCGGGCTGTTATAGGTGTTGAGGCCTCACAGATGGATAATCATTGGCGTTTTTGTGTGCGGCGTATTTGCGTATAGGGCAGGGCAGGGCAGAGAAGTCAGTGGGAGCTAGACATATCAAGCAAGCTCCCGCGGCACAGGAGGATATTGATAGATTATATGCATACCCAGCCTCTTTGTTCCGGGGGAAACGGCTGGATGCTGTTGGCTCGTATACGTATATGCGCAACCTGGGGTCTAAAAGGAATCTGTGGCATGCGTTCAAGCGAGGGAGGATTGTCGGACAGACGGACTGACAGACTGACAGACCGAGTGACTGACTGGAGTGAGAGTGTGATTGACAGCCAGCCACACCGACAATCGTCGAGAGCTGCCAGCGAGTAGTAACAGCTCAGCGTCTATGCAGGAGATGCACGTGTGCTCCGTATAGAAACTCACACAACTCATCGCCTCCTCCTGCCTGACTGCCCTTGCAGATCAGCTCACAAAAAGATTCGCCAGGCCGTGAAGAGCACAATAATCCCCATTTCCGGTCCCGTGTGGCCGTCCCAGCCTTGCCCGTGCTCACGTAGAGAGAGGTACAGTAGATTTATCACACAGTAGGTGGCTTCAAATTGGGAGCCGTGAGTTGGCTGCTGGCCCTGCCCTGCCCCTACGACGTACCCCTGTCCCCTCCTCTCCCAGACTCCTCCCAGGCGGAGCCCACTTGTTCCCCGTTCCAGTGGTAGGCTGATTGCAGAGCAGCCACTGGCAGGGTCGCATCAACCTTTCCTCCTGGCCACCCCCACTTTATCTGGCCCGGCCTGTGCGATGGCTTCTTTCCCACTTCAAATCTCAACGTAAAGTGCCACCTAGCTCTCACTCCGACCTGGACCTCCCCCTTTATCAACCCAACCACCACCTGTCTGCCACCCAAACTCTTCCTGTCGTCAGCGACATAAACACTCCTCGACACCATCAATCTTGCTCCGTTCGACCATCACATCGTCCGGACTTTACTTGCCTTCTTTCTTCCTCGTCTTTATCTCGAGTCCCTAATTCCCACACTACCACTCTTTTTACTACGTAATCTTTCACCATGGAGGGTAAGTTGGCCACATCTCGCCCGCGCACTGCGCAACCCGCACACGCCTGTTTCCTGCTGTCACTGCCACAACAACCACAAACGGTGGCGGCAGCAGGTCGAGGCCATCACGAGGCAATTCGCTCTCGCTTGCTCGAGCATCGCTGACATTCTTTTCAATCTGCAGAGGAAGTCGCAGCTCTCGTCATCGACAATGGGTAAGACTGCCGGCCACACGCCCCCAAAACCCCTCCCTCTCGGCTGATGGCCCTCACCGACATCTCGCCAGGGGGAGTTTGAGCTGGAGACAGCCTCGCCCACCCCAATCGCATCGACAGCGCCGACTCCCGGCGCTTTCAAGAGCATAATATTCTAACATGAGTGCAGTTCGGGTATGTGCAAGGCCGGTTTCGCCGGTGACGATGCTCCTCGAGCTGTTTTCCGTAAGTCACACCCCCGCTCGCCCTTGTCAGTGCTGGCGCCGCTCCCGCTGCCACAGCAATGGAGAGAAAACGGCGCAACGCCCGCAACGACCATCATGGCTAACAAACTGGACAGCTTCCATTGTCGGTCGTCCTCGCCACCATGGGTAAATATTATAATCCTCGGAAATATTGAGATAACTCGAATTGGTTCTAATGAAATTCGCAGTATCATGATTGGTATGGGTCAGAAGGACTCCTATGTCGGTGATGAGGCGCAGTCCAAGCGTGGTATCCTGACCCTGCGGTACCCCATTGAGCACGGTGTCGTCACCAACTGGGACGACATGGAGAAGATCTGGCACCACACCTTCTACAACGAGCTCCGTGTCGCTCCTGAGGAGCACCCGGTCCTCCTGACTGAGGCTCCCATCAACCCCAAGTCCAACCGAGAGAAGATGACCCAGATTGTCTTCGAGACGTTCAACGCCCCCGCCTTCTACGTCTCCATCCAGGCCGTCCTGTCCCTGTACGCCTCCGGTCGTACCACCGGTATCGTGCTCGACTCCGGTGATGGTGTCACCCACGTTGTCCCCATCTACGAGGGTTTCGCTCTGCCCCACGCCATTGCCCGTGTCGACATGGCTGGTCGTGACTTGACCGACTACCTCATGAAGATCCTGGCTGAGCGTGGCTACTCCTTCTCCACCACCGCCGAGCGAGAAATCGTTCGTGACATCAAGGAGAAGCTCTGCTACGTCGCCCTCGACTTCGAGCAGGAGATCCAGACCGCTGCCCAGTCCTCCAGCCTCGAGAAGTCCTACGAGCTTCCCGACGGTCAGGTCATCACCATCGGCAACGAGCGCTTCCGCGCTCCCGAGGCTCTGTTCCAGCCTTCTGTGCTGGGTCTTGAGAGCGGTGGCATCCACGTCACCACTTTCAACTCCATCATGAAGTGTGATGTCGATGTCCGTAAGGACCTGTACGGCAACATTGTTATGGTATGTTTTACGAGACCCTTGGGATAATAATTGTGGGTCCGGGAAGCACGTGCTAACAGCTACCCCTAGTCTGGTGGTACCACCATGTACCCTGGTCTGTCCGACCGTATGCAGAAGGAGATCACTGCTCTTGCGCCATCCTCCATGAAGGTCAAGATCATCGCTCCTCCCGAGCGAAAGTACTCCGTCTGGATCGGTGGTTCCATTCTGGCCTCTCTGTCCACCTTCCAGCAGATGTGGATCTCCAAGCAGGAGTACGACGAGAGCGGTCCTTCCATCGTCCACCGCAAGTGCTTCTAAGGTAAGCCTCGCCCTCCGTCGGTCAGCCTCGCCACGTGCGGCTAACACCTCGGCTAGCAACCCAAGACGACGAGGAAGACCAGCCGATCTCGAGCTTGCGAACGTCTCGACCGGATCGGCCACCATGCAGAGATCACGATGCGCACGCGCGCTACTCGCGTCTCATACTTACGAAAAGTTTTGGTCATGGTTGACAGTTGGGTGGCGCCCCGGCTGTCCCGGTGGCGGAAAACGATGGCCTTTGGTTTCTTAATTGGTTGTGCATAGAGGGGCGAACAACAACGTACAATCGAGGCTGATCAAACCCCCTTTATTGTTTTCCTGCCCCATATGGATGGAATAGTCCCTTCGTGGTGCCATGAGCAGAGGTCGAGGTGTTTTTAGAGCAATACAGTGAAGATTACCCACCCGCGAGGAACCAAGTGCTCCTGTGACATGCAGTGAGGTGAAAATTACAGCTTGACATTTTGATATTTTGCAGCTCTCATCGCATTCATTCTAGGATGAGGAATACAACATGTAGGTACCGCAATCAGACCCTGATTTCCTGGATCTTGACGGTCCGTTTCGGTGCGTCGTCACGAACAGGCTCCCCGTCCGCCCCGTCCGAACCCGGAGCCGCATCGCCATCCTCCTCGTCCTCTCCCTCCTCACCCTGCTCCCTCCCCTCGGCGGCCTCGCGATGCTTCCTCCTGCTCTTCTTCGCGGCGCTGGACTTCTTCTTCGCCTTGAGCCTTGCCACTACGGCGGAGCGGCTCTGGTCGCCGTTGAGTAGGTCGTCGATCTTCTCGGCGAGGTGCTCGCGGGCCAGCTTGCGGTTCTGCTCGCGGGAGCGCGTGTCCTGGCACTTGACGACTATGCCGGTGGGGATGTGCTTCAGCTGGACGGCCGAGTTGGTCTTGTTCTACATGTCGGGAGAAAAAAATGGTCAGAGCTGAGTAGGTAGACAAGGGGATTTTTGGACACTTCGATTTCTTTGAGTTCGATGAGCGAGGTCCACAGAGATAAGACGTACAATCTTCTGGCCGCCTGGCCCGGTCCCCTTTAGGTATACTTCTGTGAATTCGTGCTCTGGCGGTGGCTTGGGCCGCGGTGGGTACCGCGTTGCGCCCTTGCTGTCGGGGGATGTTGTCGAGAAGTGAGCTGCAGCTGTAGTGACGATGCTGCTCCTTCCGGCTGCTACTGTCATGTGCCTTGAGAGGCCGTAGCTGTTGCGTGCGAAGCCAGCGGCGGCGAGGCCCTTCATCCACCACATTTCTTGGCTAGACTATCCTCCTCGGGTCGGCATCGTACTGCAAGCATTTAGCAGCAAGACAAGGCTGGCGAGGCTGGCCGGCGAGCGTGGTATCGGCGTCGGTAACGGGGTTTCGGCTCGGCGCGGTGGGGACCTTTTGGAACTGGCGGAGGTCGAAAGACGTGCTGTTAGTAGTACAAGGACGAGGCCGGACAGGGGGTCGCGTGGGCAGGCCAGGCCAGTCAAGGAAAGAACCCGCAGGGCGGGCGCGACCGCGGACACCCCGGCTCGCGTCCCTTTGATTACGGCACTTTGGGGGGTGATTGGAATTTGGGATGCCGGGTCCAGGGGACATTTTGCTTTCAATGCGAGGCTTGCGATTCCTCAATGCGCATCGACCGACTGGACAGAATAGACTTTCCTTCTAGACGACCTACTCACGTCACCGATTGTTCTGTTGTTAGGCCTGACGAGAACCCAAAGGAAGAACCCAGCAATCAATTCGATCTTCGATTTCCCCTGACGAGACGCCCGCTGCAAAAACCACAAGTCCGACGATGTGTAGCTACTAGGACTCTTCACTCGACGACTGCACCCTCGACTTCTTGAACTCTGTCTGCCGCCGCCGGATCCCGAACAATAAACTCCGACGGATCAAGCCCGGTTCTTCTTCCTCCACCATCACCGCTGCCTCCCAACTCTCGACAGCCACAACAAGCGCCGTGCAGACCCAAAGTCGCAAGACCACCTCGACGACAATGGCCCCATCATCATCCTCCTCCGCCTCCGTCTCCCCCTACCAGTCCCTCACGAAATGGCTCTCGCTCAAGATCTACCAAGTGGAGGTGACATTTAGCGTCTACATCTTCACGCCGCTGGAGAAGTTCATCTTCTGTACGTCCCATCCTGCCCTCCTGCCTGATCCATTCCCACATCCACATCCACATCCCTCGCTCCCTCATGCCCCGTGTCTCATCCTCACACCCACCCTCCGTCTACTTCCCTCCGCTGACCTGAACGAAAAAAACAGGGTCCGTCGTCTTCCTCCTCTTCTCCCTCACCGCCATCGCCACCATCCTCTACCTGCCGCACCACATCATGTTCCTCGCCGGCCGCGCCTGGTTCTACATCCACGGCGACTCGGCCGTCGAGGCAGCCCGCGAGACCGCCCGCTCCCTGGCCGCAGCGGCGGCGGCGGCTGCCACCACGCCCACCGCCAAGGCCCTCGCTACCGAGACGGCCAGGGCGGCCGCCGAGGTGGTCGGCAAGGGGGAGCTGTAGGTCGGCTTTGCTAGGTGTGTTTGGGTGGATGCGTGAGGGGCTTGTGTTGTCGGTTTGATGTACGCATTGTGAACGGGTGGTAGAGTCCAGATACCTGACGTTTGACTTTCTGGCCTACGTCGGCTTGATGGGTGACACCTGACTGGGACGGTCGGACTCGCCAGAAAGGGCGGACTGGTGTGTTGACAACGGGCTGCGACCTCCTTGGAATAGGGGAGGGCGCTTGCGAATATTGGCTCCCTTTCCTGCATCGGCCTTGTGGCTACGTTAGAGATGGCATGGAAGTTGTGGGTCTTCTTCTGGATATATCACACGGATATGAATATACTGCTAGAGCAGATCACAGCGCTGCATGGCACGGCATGGAACGATATAGATATGGTACTTAATGTTTAGATCATGGTCTCGGGACCAGTATGAGAGCAATGCTGCAATACGTTTTTACTTTGCACCGAGTTTTTCCAGCGAGTTTTCCCCACACTTGACACATAGTCTGGCGTTGAAAGGTTCACTATATGGCGTGAACATGTATTGCCTTCTGCAAATACTTGCTCTCCAAATACCCGCCCATGCCCCACTTGAATCCGTCCGCATATCCAACTATCCAAATATGCCATGCCAGGGTATCGTGCCGCACATGCTAGGAGTATGCCCAAGAATCAGGATACTCCTTCATATGAGTAAAGTGCCTATCCATGGTTGACAATAGGGCACCGTCACTAGGCTCTCATGTCCCCTGCGGGACCTTGGCATCTATGGTGCAAATCCTGACCGAACCGTCCTCGCCTGCCACAGCGAGCTCAGCCGTCTCCTCTTGGCCCGGCCGCCACGCGAGCTGCCGGATGGGCTTTGCCAGTTCGAGTCTGCCCATGTCCAGGTTAGTAGATGTCATTGAGGGACTTGGAGACATGTAGTCAGGAGATAGAAAGATTTAGGGAGGAAGATTGAAGATGTGATGTCAGTTGGGCGTGAGGGACTTACAGAGTCAGTTGCTCGCTCGAGGGCTTCGGCGCGAATGGCACCCCGGAGCCTTCCACGACGTCCCAGAGATATGTGCGGACGTGCCCCTTTTCGGTGCCGACAGCTAGCACCGCATATTTGCCCTGATATGGCCGGGGCAGGAAGTCGATGGCTGTGATGGGATCTTCCAGGGACACACTTCGCAGCTTTTGGAACTTGCCTGCTCCTTCTCCGGCCTCCGGAGTCTCAGTGTCGCTCTTTGACGTGGCCCACACGATGAAGGACTTGTCCCTGCTGGCCGTGGCGAAGATCCTCCTGCCGGGGACGTCCGGCATCAATGGGCCCCATGCGGCGTCCAGGACCATCCTCTTGTGGCCCTTATCGTCGGTCTGGAACTCCTCGTAGCACATGCCCCCACCGCCAGCACCACCGCCCTCCTTCGAGGCCTCCTCCTCCTCCCCGCCCTTCCTCCGGAAGACAGCCCACCGCCTGTCCTTGCCCACGCTCAGCAGGAACCTGTCGTCGGCGCTGAAGCGCAGACGGAAGACGGTCGACGTGTGCACCGCGAGCGGCGGCCTCAGCTCGGTCCACCGGGCCGTCTCGAAGATGCGGATGACGGCGTGGTTGAGCGACGACGCCCTGCACGCGCTGGCCACGAGCCTCCCGTCGTGGCTCGCCGCCAGGCAGCTGATCTCGTAGCCGTGCCCGTACAGCTTCTCGACCTCCGGCCACAGAGTGTGCCGCGACAGCGACTCCTCCAGCGGCGGGTGGGAACCGTCCAGCGCCGACCGACGCACGATGCTCGCCGGGTCGACGGCGCCGCGGTCCGTCTCCGGGTTTGCGGCCCTGGCCTGCTCCTCGGCGGCGGCGGCGACGTCATCCTCAGCCTCGACGGTGGCTTTGTTGGAGAGGCCCAGCACCGGCATGTTGGCCGCCTCGGGCAGGGTCTCGTCTGCTGCCTCCTCCCCGTCCCCCGGGGCGGGGCCGATGCCAGCCACCGCGCGAAGCATCTTGGCCACGGCCCTTGGCTTCTTGAAGACCCGCATGAGCTTCTCGTCCGCGCCGGACACGAAGAGCGACTCGCCCAGCACGTCGACGCAGTTCAGGTCGTACCCGTGGATCTGCGGGCGCGCCATCTCGTACCAGCGGCCGTCCTCGGTCCACCGCGCGTGCAGCCGCGTCGTCTGGTCCGAGCTGGTGGAGAGCAGGTAGTCGCCCGAGGGGGACCACGCCAGCCCCGTGACGGCCCTGGTGTGGCCCGAGACGGCGACCCCTTGCTCCCAGGTGGAGCTCGCCCCGTCCCAGTCCCAGCGGCGCCAGGAACCCGTGCGCCCGAGGGTGAGGATGGAGGAGCCGTCAGGGGACCACAGGCCCGTCCAGAAGCCGCCGATGCTCCCCGTGGCCGTGGTGGCGCCCTTCTCCCGCGAGATCTCGCCCAGCCGCACGTCGGGCACCCAGATGCCGGAGCTGGGGTCGCACTCCCAGATGACGAGGGAGTTGTCGGCCGAGGCGGATAGGAGCCGCAGGCTCCCTTGCTCGCTGCGGTTCCACCGGGCGCTGTAGATCCAGTCGTCGTGGTTGAACAGCAGCGCCTCGAAGGTGATTGAGTAGTCGGCCTCGTCCTGGGCCCGGAAGCGGTACGCCTTGTTGCTCGGCGACCTCCCGGGCAGGTATGCGCCGACGGTAGGATCTGACGCGGTGGCCGCCTGGGCGGGGAGGTCTTTCCCCTTGTGAATGCGCCAGAGCCGCACGTACTTGTCCTGGCTGGCCGAGGCGAGGAGGAGATCGCCGTCTGGGATGTCAGGCGTCTCGGGGATGAAGTCGAGGGAGCGTATCCAGCCCTCGTGACCGGACAGCGTGGCCTGGAGGCGGAAGTCTGAGTGGTCCTGACTGAGTGTCCCGGTGAACATCTGGATGGTGTCCTTGGTCCCGGCAGACGCAATCATGTATGTGTTTTCACCGTTCCCGAGCGGGCTCACAGCCAGGGCCAAGGGAAGATACTTGGGCGACAGTTGGATGGTCTGCAGGACCCTGATCTCTGTGCCGTCGAATGTCCAGACCTTGACTGTCGCATCCGCCGCACCAGTGACAAAGAGGGATGTTCCCTCGGCTCCTCCAGTCCAACCTGCCTTCAAAGTCGCGATGCAGTTTACCGCAGCCGTGTGAGTCTCGACGGTCTGGACACCGTCAACCTCCCCAGTGGCATGTTCTAGCCTCCACAGCTTGACACAGTTGTCGTCGCCGCCGCTGACTATGTGAGAGGACTGGTCGTTCGGTCTTGCTGGCAGGAACTTGACAGCCTTGACCAGCCCCTTGTGCATGGGCGTCCTTGGGTGCCATACTTTCTGGTCTGTCGGGCGCCATAGTGTGAGGTTGACATCTGCGCCGTATGCCACGACACCGCCGTAGCAGTCAGCCCAGTCCGAAGCGGCTGTCTGCCGGTTGGCGCCTATTGAGTAATAAGTCATGGCCTCTTGAACATGGTAAGTTGTGTGTGAGGTGGGAATTGTAGGCAGTGGGGCACTTGATTTTGGCCCAGGCCAACTGCAGTTCAGTCAGGGCTTGGTCAGTAGAAGTTCTGGTCGCCTTTGGATAATGTTGCACCTGAAGAAAGATTCAGTAAGTGTTCACAGATACTTGCGAATTTGAGGGACAATTTGAGAATTGTGTGATGAATCTATGCTGTATCTTCGTTCCAGCCTTGATCTTGCCAGTGAAGGTGTTGGCGATGGTTCGTGACTCCAAATTTTGACGACACTGTGCCACAAAATCGCACTGTGCTCTTTCCCTGTCCAGGACCACTCCCAGGGTTCATTGCCGTACAGTGTACCAGAGCCTAGTCCAGCTCGAAAATAAACTTTCGCTACCATTTGACGCCCGCAGAGCCGCAAAAGACTGTGCACCGACCATCACGCGCGAACGACTACTGCGAACTGAGGGCGGATATTTCCTCTGTTCACGATGGCTGAGACGACTGCTGACAAGGAAACCCCGATGGTGTCCATCACCGTCGAGTTCTCGTGAGTTTTCCCTCTTTCGATTTCGCCCAGTTGCCAACAGCCCAACCATCTACCAACCAACTCGTCGGCTGGGGGACCCATGGCAGAAGCCGCCAACCATAGCATTCTCGAAAAGACCATGCTACAATCGCATGCTGTTTTTCAAGGCGGCGGGATGTAACCCCAAGGGTAACACCAACAAGAGTGCTCGATCGATGGCCACAAACAGCATCAAGTGCATCTAGGCGGACACACGATCGATCGAGACGACTCAAGGCGGTCAGTTTCCTGGTGCGCCATAGGAGGTTGACCTGCTGCCCGCCCATAATCGGGCGCAGTTGTTACTCCTTTCGCTCATGAGAGCTTCTCGCCATGCCCGTGTAAAGGGGCACTTGGTGGCGAAATAGCGAACGAATCTAGCAGAGAGAGGGAAAGAAAAGGGGAAATTGTCAGAAGTTCTGCGCTGACTTTTCTCAGGGGCGGCCTCGAGATGCTCTTCGCGGATCAACGGCAGCACAAGCTCGCCATCCCCGCCCACGACAAGGACAGCAAGCCCGTCACCATCGCCTACCTCATCGACCACCTCTGCCAGCACGTCATGAAGGACAGCAGGAAAGAGCTGTTCGTCCTGGACAACCACATGTACGTACTCTTCTTGTTCATCCCCCCTGGCCCCTGGTCATTCAGCTGCCATGTCACTCGCTTGCTGCTCTGCCAGCGTGTGTGTCTTAATTTTTCTATCTCCTATTCTCGCCACCAGACCCTCGAGGCGTTCTTGATGCGTCTACACCCTCCTTCCAATGAACAAGACAGAAAGTCCCGAAGGGCTAACGCTCAAGCCCTCTTTGGCTCATCTCCCCTCCAGCCGCCCGGGAATCCTTGTCCTGATCAACGACGCGGACTGGGAGCTAGAGGGCGAGGAGTCGTACGAGCTTCAGAGCGGTGACAACATCCTCTTCGTGTCGACTCTGCACGGGGGCTAGGGAAAACAGCCCGGGCGCAAGCCTCTCCAGAGTGTGTGTGTATGTATGAGTAAGTGTGAGAGGAAGAGAGAAAAAGCCCCGATGCGAGGGGACGGCTATCTCGGCCGGGCGTGGGTTTGGGATTGGGGAACGGCCACGGAGGCACGGCACGACGTAACGGACACTGCTCATCATACTTTTGTCTCCTCGCTTCTCTCGTCAAGCATCAGTCAGGGACGCAGGCGCGCTCGCTTGGGTGCAGGGGAAAGAAACTGTTCTGACGATCCCACGCCCTTCCTCCCCCCAAAGCAACCAACCACTGCTACCAAATCATCTCCTTCCCCATTCTTCAGCTATTCACCGGGCCACGGGGCCTGGTGATGGCTCGTCCAGCGATCATGCCTGCTCCGGAAGACTCTCCTCAGCTCCTCCCCAACCTTTTTGTCTCGGTCCTCGAGGAGGGCTGGAGACCGCCGTGGACACCGTGGACTCGCGCTCCTCGTCCTCCTCATTATCTGACGCAAGGCGATGGGGCCGGTGGGGAGGGCCCCGATGCGGCTAAGGCTGAGGGGAGGTGTGTGAGTTGTGAGAGAAGAGGGGGGGGCGTTCGTCAGGAAAGGGGCCGTCCGTCTCTCGTATCTGGGCACGGAAGGGGGCCACATCCCAGCCCGCGTCTCAGAAGGTCCCCCGCACCCCAGGCCAGGTCCCCGAGAGACAGGGCAGGAGGCTCGAGAGCCCATTATTGGCCATGTGTATCATCATTACGCTCCGGGGAAGGAGGACGGGTGGGGCACGGGGTGGGGGGGGGTGTGCGGGAGAAAGCGAGGGATGGACGAGGAGGAGAAAATGTGGGCGTGGGATCTTTGTTTCCTCTCTCTCTCTCTCCTCCATTGTGTGTGTGTGGCTGTTAGTCTGGGTTGTGTGTGTGTATGGATTTTGCACGTATGCATGCATGCATGCAGGTCAGACCACCCGCCGGGGGGAGACCAGACCCGTGGCCGGAGGTTACCGGCCGATTCTGAATCAAGTGAATTTCCCCGGATCGACCAAGCCAGCTCAGCCAAGCCAGCTCTGCAGTCCAGCCCGGCCCAGCCCAGCCCAATAAATTCCGTCACCTTGCGCCGGGGGTGGGAAGTATCGTGATGTTGGCGGTCACGGACTCTGTGTGTTTGTGGTGTGTGGTGTGTATATGTCCGCCTGTATGTATGTATGTATATGTAATGTACGTGCTGGGGAGGGGTGGTTGAGAAGCCTGTGGGTGGGGCCTGGTGGGTGCTGATGCTGCCCAAAACCTGCCCAAAGTACACGCAGGACAGGGCAGGGCAGCATATTGTCTGTGGGCATTGCAGCTACTGGGGCCTCCTTCAAATCTCGCGGCCTGGCCCGACTGCTTGCTCAGGTGCCATCCCCAGTCTCCCCGAGATAGACGAGGTCTTTATTTTGGTGGCGGTTGTCTAATTCCCCGCGCAGATCCTGGCTTGGTGGGTGTGTCTGGGTGTCTTGGGGGCCCCTGCCGGGTGGGTTGGTGTATGCACGTATGTACGTTTGTGTGTATGTATGTATGTATGTGGACTATGTTGTTTTGTAGACTAGGTGGTCTTTTAGTGTGGCCCCATGTACGGTATGTATGTATGTATGTCTGACCTTGTTGGTGGCGTTCTATTTTTGACCTCTGTCGTATCGGTCAGGGACTGACTGGCTGTCTGGGCTCTGCCACTGTCACTGTCACTGTCGCTTTTTCTGCTGCTGCTGATGCTGCTGCAGGCAAGCATCATGGGGTTTGTGTTTGATGTTCCTGGGAAGGTATCAACTATACCGCCCGCCCGAGGATTTGCAAACCTGCAGATATACATCCTCATACACCCCCATCCCATACATGCAAACATGGTCCACGATACCTTCCGTAGACGCGGCGGTGAGACCTGCATGGTTTGTGTCTCCCTCCTCGTCCATGGCCTCGACGACAGGCCGCCGACGCCGCGGACGAACTGTGCGTGTGTGCGCTGTCGTTTTCACCAGCGGTGCGGTCGCATTGCGTGCTGTACTGCAGTTTGCTTTTCAGATCTTGCGTCTGAACAATCTTTTTGTCTACCTATTCCTTGGCCTTTCTTGTGTTCCTGGCGGCGGTGAGGAGCTTCTCGAAGATCGCTTGCGCCCGTCTTTCTTTTCTTACATTTTGACATGACTTGACAGCATGTAGTGACTTTTTTTTCTTCTTTTTTTTACCTCCTTATTGTCTGCAGGCGAGAGTTGCATCGCGCAAGATGAGGCAGGCGAGAGAAACAGCATAGAGTGGCATCAGGCCTGGTCTATTGGCTGATATGGGGTCTGCGAACCAAGTCTCATCTACCCTCGTTTATGAAGACTCGAGCGCAGTACGTACTGCAATCCTCTGTGCGAGCTGAGCAGCCAATCCTTGGTTGATCTCATCTGCTCACCCCCCGGGCGACATCGTATCACCTACCTGCTTTATCGCAAATCAATCTTGCAGATAGACGTCTTTGCCGATCTGGTCACTGGCCCCCTCTGGAACGACTGTGTTTCGTAGTACACAAGCACAAGAACAACTAGGGTGGGCAGGTACTATGTCACTACAGCAGGCGTCCTGTGCGTTTGTCCGAGCTGTCATCTTCGCCGCCGCGATTCTACCGTGATCCTTGAGATATGACGAGAGAATCTACCGACAGACAAAGCGTTGACCCCTTGCCCATCCTCACCCCCTCCCTCTTGGTACCGCTCCGATCACGGACCACTTTCTGTGTCACACACACATGATTCCGAAAAGAGTGTGTGGGAGACATGAAAAAGCTTTCCAGCGAGTCACTGATCAGGGCGGGGCTGGGGCTGCCTAGGCTGCCTGTCTTTACAACGGTGTGCCTTGCTTGTACGGTAATTGCACGTCAAAGCCACAGGAGGGATGAGTGAGAGGGCTGGGAAGCGACTGGTGGCACAGAGATGAGATAGAAGGTTGGTGTGGGTGTGGTTGCTGGGGTGTCGGGGGGTGATGGATAGGCTTCGAGGGGGTGGTCAGAAACCGGGGAAGGACAGGCCAGGGAAATCTCCCCCAAGGTGTGTGTGTGTGTGGGTGTGCCAGGCCTGCTGAACCGAACCGACAGGCGGCACACGCACACACACGCAGAAGCCCACCCCCTCGATCTATCGGGTCCTCCTGCGCGGACGCAGCCGACGAGTCCCCCACACCTCGCGTATCTGAGATGGGATATGTGGGCTGCTTGGGGGCCATGCAATTTTTCCAGTCTTGGGCTTGCTGTTTGCGTGCCCGTTTGGAGGTGGGGCGTTAGAAGGGTGATCTGTTTGCGCTCTGTTTATTCTTCTCGCTTCTCTCTATCCGGCGGGATTCCCTTGTTGCTGGTGAACAGGGAATAGAAGCGAGACATACATCCTGGTGCGAGCGATAGTCCCTGTGGCAGCATCACTAGTGAATGCTGGACTGTTCTGAAGATTTGAATGATTGGAGGTTGCGTGAGATTTGTCAAGAATTCTGTTTTCCCGCTGTGACCAGCTCGCAGGTTTTTCGAGTAATGAGAAACATCAGTACTAGTCGTGTCTGAAGGGCCAAGCACGTTATTCTGTGATGATTTGTTGTAGAGCATCTGCACAACACGAGTCTCCCAGACCCGTGGGACGGTTTTTTCTGGGTCCTTTGACAACAACGGACTTGCCGCGTTCTCTGTTTCCTAGGTTTCCAAATGTGGCTTCTCTGGAGGTGGCTGTCCAATTTCAATCGCAATAGTGCAATCCTGTCACTGTTGTTTCAATTCAAATGCCGAATGCTCAAGATCTGGCAGCGATTTTTCATCAAAGAGTTTGGGCTTGAGATCCCTTCGTCAATTCTGATGACAAGATACATTACACAGTATTGACAACGCGGCCTCCGTCATCCTCATGCCGCAGAGTGCTGACATGCCCGACAATGCGAGCCGCTCTGGGGTTTCCATCTCCTTACCATCAAGGACAAACCGGTCGGCGCCATTCCCATCCATGATCGCCTTCGCTTCCCCTCGCTCCCCCTTCGGTTTTTTGTAGTCCCGCGCGCTCGATCCCCCAATGTATGTGTTGTATATAGATGGTCTGAAGCAGTCGTGTCGTAATGATATTGGTATCCAATCGCCAGAGTTGATGGTAAATCAGGAACAGACATGAAATCCCAGATCAAAAACAATGGAAAAGGAAAACAGACAAGAACAAAAACAAAGAGGCTATAATGCCTTGCTAGAGTGTACATGATGTGGGTTCAAACGCAAGCCCCCCTTCAGTACGAGGGGAAGCGCTGTTATACATGCTGTGATTGTATGTGCGGAATTGAGGAGTAAATCGGAGAAGATGCAAAAGAAAAACGGCAGTTGCGTAGAGAGATCATGTTGGCAGCCGCCCCAGAGCAGAAGGAAAAAATGATCCCACGTATACGCCGGCCTGGCCTAATAGCCGGGGCTTGTGTGAAATGCACTCCTGATTTTCCTCTGCCGAACTCACTTTTGATTTTGCCGTTCCAGATAACTCTTGTAAGTCATGTTTGAACGCCCAGCACCGGAATGTGTAGTGTGTTGTGCCCGTTCCCCTGTCCAGTCCGTCCTTTTGTCCGATTTGCCTTTTTTTTTCTACACCCCCGTTGACCGACGCCGTTGTTGCTATTGTTGTTGAATTATCCCGGTGCGACTGCACTGTGCTCGTTCATATCCGTAAGTCCGTGTAACCGTCGTGTCCATGCACCTGTCTTTGGCCGTCTCGGGAACTCCCCATGAAATGCGATGTTTTGTTGCTCAAGCTTTGTTGTCAGGGGTGGCGTCTATTGGTATTGAGGTGCCCATCCCATGTTGTTCCCCATGGGCTGTGGTAGGGTATGACAGGGTGGTGTCTGGGTGTGGTGCATCGATATGGGTGCGTAAGGAGGAGCCTGCTGTTGTTGCTGCTGCTGCTGCTGAGCGGGTAGGGGGAGAGCATGGAACTGTGGTTGAGGCTGCTGTTGCGCAGGCAGTGGAAGGCCGTGGAATGGTGGTTGAGCTTGCTGGTGGTGGTCGTAATATTGCGACCTGCTGTGGCCGACGTCGCCAACATGGATCGGCTCTGGGCTCACCGGCGTCATCTGCTGCGCCTCTCGCCTGGGGTTGATCCTGGTCCTGACAGCGTTCTGTTCGTGCTTCAATGTTTTCGAATCTTTGTGGCCTCGGCCCTTGATACCCTTGTTGCTGTTCTTGAAGATGACGCGGTATTCTTGGAAAAGCTGGATCCATGTTTCATCAAGCTTGTCATTATGTTCCATCTTGGACAGCAGCTCGTCGAGAACTTGTTTGTGGACTTTGCCTATGTGGTTCTACGCAAGACGAACCAAATGGTTAGCATCGCAGCCCGAGGGAAAGGACAAGGTTTGGCAAAAGAAAACGCGCCATCCTTGCTGGAGTCTGACACGAACCTTCAAGTTGCCTATCGTCGTGAAGGTCTTGCCGCAACGAGGGACGTTACAGACGGATCTGTTCTTCTTCTCGTGGACATTTTCGATGTGCGGCTTGACATTTCCCCTCTGCTTGAACAACTTCCCACATACTCCGCATGCAAATGGCTTCTCATCCGTGTGGCAACGCTTGTGTGTCTGTCGGGGATTGTCAGCTGATTGTTCTGCGGATTCTAAACTTCGGGCCTATAGTCCCAGTTGGGAGCGAACAGGGGTACCTACTTGAAGATTTCCGGCCTGTGAGACCCAGATACCACAAATGTCACATTGCTGTTTATCATCAATTAGTTCCGAAGTGCTTGAGAAGCTGGCGGTCGATGTATAACTCACATGTGTCTTGATTCCTTTGTGCGTGTCCATGTGAGTTTTGTAGGGAGCCTTCTGAGCGAAACTCCGATTGCAGCCTGCGTATGCGCACTGGTATTTCTTGAGGGGGGCCTTGGTCCCAGGCTCCTAGCGATTCAATGTGAGCATTCATTCTTGTGCTGCCAGTTGGAACAGGGTGGCCTCGTACCTCTTTCACTGCCAGACCCGTGTTGGCAGGGTTGGCATCGGGCTGTTGTTGTTGTTGTTGTTGCTGCTGCTGCTGGTGGTCTCCAGAGTCCTCCAATTTCAAGGTTTTCGGAATCAACCGCAGGAGGCAATCGAATTTCTCCTTCGATTCCCATTGCAGTGATCCGTCCTCCTTCTTGAACGGTTCGATGGTCTTTGGCGTCCTTGGGGCGCTGACGTCCTCTGTCTTCACCACGGTTACTGGCTTCGTAGAGGACCTCCGGCTTGTGTCTCTGGAGGTATACGACGCTTGGCCGTCCCTGGAGTAGATGGAATGACTGTCCGAGTCCAGTGGTGGTGTCGGTGGTGCCATGGGTCGGTGCGCGAATCGGTCGGGGTGTTGCTGGAATGGGGAGGTCAAGGACGGCGACGGCTGATTGTAGGAGCCGTAGTCGCCGAACTGGGAGTGTCCGGGATAGTTTGATGCCGACATTGGAGTCACCGGGCTCTCTCCGTACGAGTTTCCCATGACGTACTGGGGAGCCATGACGGGGCGTTGGAGCGGTGCTGAGGACGGCATTGACCTCGCGTCGTAGCCCACCATGTCGTTCATCATCACGTAGTCTGAGCCGGCCTGGTGTTGAGGCCAGCGGTCCCAGCCGTGGGAGGATGGGTGTTGCTGGTAAGGCGCCATTGTTATTCAGACGTCAGGTCCTGCTTGACGGAGCAGAGACCTTGCCACGGGCTGACAGAAACAGTCTCAGCTGTCCGGGCCGACCTCTGGTTGGCGAGACAGTATGGTCAATGCCGCGTATTCTGCTGACTCGTTCGTGTCTGTCAATGAATGAGGCAGCGGGAGGGCAAGGAGACGGCGTGGGAGGCAAAGAGGTTTGGGCTATAGTGTGACTGTGTCTTGTCCGTAGTTGAGAGTGAAGATGGGAGGATGTAGATGTCGATATTGAGTTGACAGGACAGTGGTTGTCAGGCGGCGTGGTGGGCAGTAGGGACCGTAGTATATTGTCCTGTTGTGGGCAGAAGAAGAAACACGCACGGGAGGCTTGGTGATGTCTGGGAGGGGCCGAGGAGGAGAAAGAAGCTATTTGATATAGTCCGGGTGGAACAGAGGGTGGATGGGTGTGTGATGTGCAACCGGGGGTGCGGCACTGCGGGACGTTTAGATCTGGGATGGCCAGGCGATGGTAATTGCCATGGCACTTCGGAGATCTCTGCTGGTGCAGGAGATTGGGAAGCCTGTCACATACATACATAGTCTACTTAGATACATGCATCCAGACATACATGATGATATATGGGCTCCCCACAGGGCCCTGGGCGATGGGACACTGGGACCGGGGTCGAGTACCTTGCACACTTGGGCAAAAGTCCACCACCCGGGCCCCTACCCTGGAACACACCCCCTCCCCCCATGCTCTCTGCTACCAAGACACAGACACACACCTACACACACACACACACATGCACATAGACAGGGGAGGAAGAGGCTTGGGAAGGATGTATATATGTACCGTTGTACTGTGGCACGCTGTAGGGTACCTCTAGCAGAGCAGCAGCAGCAGCACACGCAGCAGCAGCAAGCAGCACACGCAGCACACTGACACCCAACGCACACACGCATACACGCACACATCACATAGGCATGGCGTCTTTTGTGGTGAGGGTAGCCACCCCCACTGCTGCTGGTTCCTCTGCCGCTGAGCAGCTCAGGCAGGCATGTCGTTGGGCAGGGATAGTTTCAACTAGGCGGCGATGTGGTGTGAAGGCTGACCGGGATGTGGCCCGATGGAGCTGAGGGTAAGGCTTCGGCAGACAGGCTGGCTGGCTGGCTGGCTGTGCTCAGAGCTCACAGCACAAGGGGCACAGAGCACCTCGCGAGGGTGCATGATCTAGCTGGGTGTAGCTGCGAGATTTCCCTGCCTAGCCGACCTTCGATGACCGAGCATGGGGGGAAATGGTGGGCCTCCTCCCCCCCATGGAGCATCGACGACAGACATGTGCTTGCCGATGACGAATGAGGGACTTTGGATGAGGAAGGTGAGAGCGGGAGAGCGTGCCACGAGCCTCTGGGTTGGAATGGAAGCATCATCTTCAGACTCGGTCCAAGTCAAGGCGAGACCTGACCCGAGTCGGGCCTGAGACAGAGGGACAGTGCTGTCGTCATGGGATAAGCAGAGAGACAGAGCTGTACAGTCAGTCTCGCAAGTCAAAGTAGACAGCTGGCTGGCTGGGAGAGGGCGAAAGTGGGAGACTGGGGGATTGAGAGAGAGACTGGCTGGCTGGTCTCGATGTAGTCTACATTATTACTGTGTACAGTACCGACCGGCAAGACGAGACCAGACCAGACCAGACCAGACCAGACAGGGCAAGGCAACGCAAGAGGCAATTGCCCTGATCGTGGCAAGCTTCAAGGTTCGAGTTGGCAGGCGCTGTCAAACGGTCAGACAGGCAGCGTGATAGCTGTCAAAAAGGAAGACGGGAGGACAGCAGACAGGGGCAGCAAAGGGCAGACTGTGACGTGCTGGTGGTGGTGGAAATGCCCTCACTCAGTGCCAACAGCAGCAACAAACGACGTCGAAAAAAAGGTGTGGCAGCCGCTTGGGTTCGGCGACAAGGGTCTTTCGGAGGCGCTAAAACGCCTTAAAGTGGAGGGCAGTCGACCAGACTGCAGATGCTTGCGAAGTGCGGGTGCCACAGTCGCGATGTCTCGACCGCGGCTCCACGCGCAACTGGGGTTCCTTGCCCTTGGTGTTTTTTCTCACGCCTGCCCTCCTCTGCAGCCTCTGCAGCCTCTGTGCAATCTGGGGCCCTTTCTGGAGCCTCTGCGGGCCCACGCTATGCACACACCCCTCCTTCCTTCGTTCCTGCTGTTATCACTCCCCACACTGATCTGCGCCTCTCGCCCACCCCTGCCTCCTTCCTCAACTCTCACACTCACACTCGCCCTCACCCTCACCCTCGCACTCGTACTGACTGACTGACCGACCGAACCCTCACATTGACTCCTCAATCTGGCTCTGGATTATGATGATGGTCGAGGTCGAGGTCATCTGTCACATCCAACCAAGCACCTCGGACTACGGCACGCAGTACTGTCTATGGTAGGCTAGTCTGTCTACATAGGTAGGTACGTCAATGCAGCCAGGCAAGCCTGCCAGCAGGCTACGTGCAAGGTCTATTACCTACAGTACCATGTACAGTACGACACCCCTCCCAGCGGATGTGATTGCGGCATCTGCGACTGGGGACTCTAAAATTGCTTGCATTAGACCCTCGACAGGGCCCTCGCTGAGAGAGGCTGGTATCATCACATCGCAGTGGTACCCAGGTAGCCCAGCCCAGCCCAGCATAGCATAGCACAGCGCAGCGAAGTGCATAGCATCGCACCGTATCGCATCGCTCGCATCGCACGCATCGCATGGCATGGCATGGCATCATCCCAAGGACGGATTGTCTTGAGTGCGCCGGCCCGGTGTCTCTATCATCCTCGATCACCAGCAGGAGGCAGAGCTGGGCGAACAACGACAACACCCACCAACCAACCCCAGGCCAAACCGTTTCACGACACTGCAGCGCAGAGTATCACCACATACTCCCGACTCGACTGACAGCAAGCCACAGGAAGCCTTTGTTTCTCCCGCCTGGCCGTCCACGTCGCACAATGCATCTCACGACACCTCAACGTCCCTCCAGCTAGCCGCTCCGGGCTCGAACGGGCTCGGGCGCACAGCGTCTAGAGCTGCATGTCTCTCTGCTGGCGCGCCTCTGGTTTTTTGCTCCTGCCGCCTCTCGGCTGGTCTCTGGCCTCTGGCCTCTGGAAGAACCCCGGGAATATCCTCCGGCCCACGCTCGTTTCCACAAATGGACTTGACCTTTGGCCACGTACTAGAACAATCTTGACGTTTGAGGCTGAGTCGGGCATTCGTATTATGCTGGTCAAATTAAGCAAGGGATGAGTAGTCCCCGAGCCTGGCCTGGCGCCAGGGCCTGGCGCGCCTCCTGTGACGACAAAGCCAGGTCTGTTGGAGCTGGCCTGGCCTTTTCCCTCCCTCTCTCAAGCCCGCCCTTGTACAGCAGAGACTACGCACCGAAGACGCAGAGGTCTCAGCCTGTCGGGGGAATAATCTCATGCTGCTGGTCTTGTTTTTTCGGCGGATTATTTGGTCTGGTGCCGGAGAACACACCAAATGTTGACCCTCACTTACTCGATATGGCCAGCAAATGCTGGTGAGGACTGCTCCCGCGGATCGAATTTCTTTGCGTGTCATGATACGTAACATGCTAATGTGCTCTCCCCTCTGCATGGTACTCTAGGGCTCGTCGTCTTTGCGACAGTTACTCGTCAGTCATCCGTCAGACAGACATCTTGCATCGCGGCAAGCGCAAGTTCGTTCCGGAATGCCCGATGCGCATACACCATCGGTCATTACTCCTCAAACAGCCGCTGTGGTTCTTGAAATCTATCGTCGGGCCCCTGACCGGCTTCCTCCACGCGCTCTGGGCTGCGGCATCATCTTGTGGCACACGTGCATCCACCGGGTCCTTCTTCACTTCCCCGCCGCATTCCAGATCTCCACCCGTCTGACCTGTCACCTTTTCGACAGCATTCGCTTGATACGCGAATTTCTAGGCGCATCATGTACATGTAGCCCGGGTTGCGACAGGCTGGCCCCGTAACTCACCCCTGAAAACAACTTGCCCTGTTCCTCCGGCTCGGACGCAGTCGACTCTTTTCCGGTCCACACCACAAACACGCGCACAGGCAGAGGCACAGGCACACACACTGTGGACAAGATGCAGGGAGCAACTTCACCTACGAGCTCCAATTTTGGTTCACGCGCGACGCCAGGAAAAAAAACCAAAAAAACAAAAGGCTTGCGCGACAAACGGCTGCATACGACGGCTCTCCGAGCACCCATTATTAGAGGGTTGACACTTAGAAGTCCTGGGCGCAATGCATCCGCAATGCTAGTGCCGCCCGGTTCACTGCGTCGGCATGCGAACGCAGAAAAAGGAGCACCAAAGACACGCAGCAATAGGCATAGTCTTCCCAATGCTCGCATCAGTGACTGACCAGGTTCCGGCTCAGCCCTTCCGCCGCCCGGCCACCGGTGTGGTTGGTCGCTGGCCCTGCTTATCAAAACTGTCTCAAGCAGATGCTGCCACGCTCGTACCGTATCTGCATCCCTCAAATCCGTGCTCAAGCCGGTTCTGCGGAAGAGAAAATCAGTCAATAGATTGTTTCGATCTTACTTCCTGGTCACACGGCTGTGAAGCGCGATCTACGAGGCACAAACCCGAGACACTGAGTAGTCCTTCGTGTCGGTTTCACCGCGTTGGGCGTCAGACTTGCCGAAGACGACAGAAATATGACTCGAACGCTTCAACTAGACTCAGAACCTGCCTTGATTCTCTTTGCAGCTATGAATTTCATAGGGTCATGCAGGCGTGGGCGCGAGCGCGCGCACACACACGCACTCACACATACAATACCTAGTCACAATCCAACATACTCATGACCAGTACACGTGCAGCGCCATTTTTGGTCTTTGAGCAATTTCGGATCAAAATTCTACCACTTCCCTGGTCAGTATATCAAACCTTCACGCCTAATTGAGAAATTGAGCCTGCCACGAAGGAATCACCACCTGTGCCGCCGTGATGTGATGTGATTCAAAGTGGTGGTCCCCTGTTGTTACCAGCAGACGCCCAGGGGTGAGACTCGGCATTTTCTTAGGCGGCCGCTGGCTATGGCACGCTCTGGATGTGGTGGTGGGATGCGCCCGACCGTGCTTCCCAGCAGGGCCTAGCTTTCCAATCCGGCGCCTTGCAACCTTGTTTGCGCTCATTCCCGGTGTTCTGGAATATCGGACGATCTGATCGGGAAGGCCCCATTTCATTGGATGCTCTGCAGCGGAATGAACAGGGACAAGCCTCTGGCGCACCCAACTGGGCCTATCAGCCCTCTCACCCCTCTACCTAGGTAGCCCTTGTGGCGCCTCCGACTATTACCGCATCCTCTCAGTCCTAAAACCCCAAGTGCTGGGTTCCACCCACCCGCCAAAACGGCGGTTGACCAGCATCGACGGCGCCGTTGTTGCATGGACAAGGCGCCGCCGCCTTGAGCAACGTCACTCACCGAAATCCTCCGCGCCGAAGCACACGCACACGTGGTAGGGTTGATCAAGGTCTCGCCCTGTCAAGAGCCCCTCTGCGCCATGCCATGGGGAAGCCTCCACGCCCGCAGGGAGTCAGTGCCCGTACGGCTGTAACTGCGTCCTCGATATCGATAAAGAACTCGTCCTGCTGGAGCTGTCATCCCAGCACCTGCGTCACGAGAATCAAAGCAATGACTAAACGACTGGAAAACACCGCGTGGGGGCCCAGAGCCGTTCCCGTGACGAGGTTGCCAACTGAAACGAGGGGAGCAGCAGCTCAACCGATGACACTCCCGTGCTGCATAGCATCTCTAGAGCGCGTGCAGGATTGAACGGGTGCACTTGATCAGCCTGCACAATGCATTCTTGTCTGTCCATGCAGCCTGCTTTGTCCCGATCTGCCGAATTGCTCGGAACGCATTGAGCCCCGGCAGCACGGTGCCATCGGTGGAGAAACGATGTATCGGCCGAGGCGTCTCGCGATGAGGAAATCCATCTATCTATCTGGCCTCGGATAGATTGGAATGGAAGCTTGGGGGCACGCGATCGTTGTGTTCTCTGCAGCCCCGGATCGGGGCAGGTTGGTGTTAGTTGTGCTTCTTTCCGCCGGCAGACGGGCTGTTTGTCCTACTGTCCTTGCTGAAGAGCAACTCACGGCGGTTCCCGCCACGACCCGTCCCGCTGAGCCCGCTTCGCCTTGCCTTGCGTCGTCCAAGGTTTCATTTCTCCATCAGGGTTGTTCTGTGCTCGAGCGCCCCAAGGCTGGCGCCAACAGCGGGAAGACGGGAACTTGTCAAGTCCTCGAAGAGCACAGACGTTCAGCGCCCCCCTTCGTCACACAGCAACGACTCAGATAGGCTTGGAATTGGTAGGGTCACATGAGAACATCGGCATGCCGTTGACCCCAAATGTCGTTGTACAACGCGCCTTCGACCTTCACAAATTGTGTGAGGCTGTAACGCCACCCAGTGTGACCGGTTGGGGTGGTTCTAAAAGTGTCGCTGTCTACGGAGAAAATATGCATGATCGCAATACGATAGGTCCCGTCGACCTCAGATCGATGAGCGAGATCCCCGGCCAGCACAGGTGTTTGAAGCATCGGGCAGCCGGCATCGATCATTAATCAAATTGTAAACATCTTGCACCGGTGGGTCAGCCTCAGTCCCAGCGCTAATCTCGCTCGCGATCCCAACCAAACTTTGACAAGCTCCTGTCACTTCTCAATTCTCCCCTGGGCTATAGGCGACGTGCGTGCCTGCGCGGGACCCACAATCCGGGACAGCTTTCAGATTTATCAGTTCTCGACCTTGTGCAGTGCAGGCATGATCTGGCTTTCCCACCGCACTTTGCCAAGAGGGATGCAGTGCAATACTGTGTATGCCCCGTGGAGGATGCAGAATGTCGATTGCGGTCCCCCAAGCAGACAGGTCGGCGATCGACGCACGCGGCCATTTTCAACGTACGATTTCCTACGGCTCTTTTCCTCAAACAGCTGGTCTGTCTTCCCCCGGCAGTCTCCCCCTGGCCCGTCCTGGCGCTAATAGGTGAGCAGCTGGGGCATTTCTGACACCCGTTAGGCCTCATGGCTGACGTGATGGTTGCCTCGTATTGGCACCCAAGAAAATGGCTGTAAAGGGACACTGTCAATGAAGCACACCGACACTGATGTGGCTTTCCAGAGACTGGCCTCTGCAACCAACAGAGCAATATGTCCGGCAGCCTCAGAGTCTTGGCCAGGGCCACCTGAGCCAGCCAGAAGATGCAAGTCACCGACAAGGGCTCGTGCCCACGGGTAGATCACCTCGTTCCGACACGTCGCCGAACACAAAAAACAGGGTGCCTAGCTGACGATGACGGAGCCAACCTGTGGCAGCCGCCCCTTGCAGCGAGAATCAGATTAGCGAGATCTCAACCGGTGAGATGCCTACCTGGATAGGAAGAACCGGCTGAGCGGAATGACAGTCCGGCCTGCATCTGCATGCTTCGCTCCCGAGAAACCCCTGGACCGGCTGCGTCGATCTAACGGGCATTGCGACCCCTTTTCAGCAGGCCAAAGGATCACAGCTCGCAAGGGCACCGAAGGCGCGAAACTGACGGGTCAAACCTGCAGCCTGCGCCCTGATGGGGATTTCGATTCCACCACCCCACCGCCAAAACAGCCATCTGCATGACTGCTGCAGTACTTACTTTCGGTGTGCACGAATCCATCGCGATGGGTGCCCTCTTCCACGCACGAGCTAAGATCCTACTCGCTCCAAGCTGGTCCTACGCACGCATCTCAGCTGCCCCGGCGCCGTCGAGTCTGGCCAGCGGAGGTTCCCACCGTCCGCCCATCACCAGCCGGCCCAGGACCCTCCGGACCCCCCGCAAAAACGCATTTGCCGCCGTGCCACGTCAACTACGGATGTTCCCGGCTCTAGGAGCCCATTGGGGCAGGTGTGATGCGGGCACACCATCTCATCTCTGCGTGCTTGTAGGCGTTCCTACCTTACCGATGCTGTGGCGATGATCCCCAGGCGGTGTCGAAGGCCGCGATCGCCTCGCTACCACGCATGCGACGACACGTGCATGAGTTTCGCTCGTGGCAAAAGGGAGGGGGGCGAACCAGGGCCGGCCCGTTTCCGCGCCTGCCGCTGAACCACTACCGCCGTCGTCGTGATGCGGCGAAAGGGAGCGAGAGAAAGTTTTGCTCGAGATAAGCCGGGGGTAATTCAGGGGCGCCATGCGGCCAAGCCGGCGCGCTTCTGCACGCAATGGGACGTTCATGGGCTGGGGTTGCAGACGCTACCGCAAATTAGACGTGCGTCGTGGCGCGTGGGTTCGCATGGGACGGCGCTCGACAAGCGTCGGGGCAGTAGCGAGATCTGGTGGTTACGGGCGCGCTCGATCCTGCGCTTGAGAACTGCCGTTGCCTGTCGACGACGTGTCGAAAGTGACAGGCTGTTGTGGGCGTCATCGACATCTCGTCTGGTTTGATGTGTCGAGTGCAGCTAGCCCAGCCGCTGTGTGTGATCTGTCGCGAAACTCAAACAAACGCAAACGACGGATCTCCGTGAGGCCAGGCTCCGGGCCTGCATTTTCCGATGGATATCGGCCATCTCGGGGTGGGGGGCAAGAGGAGCTGCGTGCTTCTGGCCGCGACGGTGTCGTT
>JACBFG010000011.1:379999-439703 GCA_013435955.1 Diaporthe sp. HANT25 | reverse complement strand
TGGGGGGGGGGGGTTTCTAGCACGTTGTGTGCGTGTTTCTCTGTGCGGGTGCGTGTTTGGGTGCGTGTGTGGGTGCGACAAGCGGTAGGTCTACGTCGTCTCTGGTGCATAACTCGTGACCAGATCGCTATGGTTCGCAGGTTCAGTATGCATGAACCTTTACGGCCCGCCTCTGGCTAAGTGGCCGGCTTCCTCCACGGATTGTATGCAAACCCAATCTACAGGCGGGCTATATTCCTTCATGTTGCACAGAAAAGGCAATGTGTGATGAGACGGCCCGGCTCATCCTCAAAATTCACGGTACCGAGCGATCACCCAGCCCTACGACGCTCTCCGTGCCGTGTGCTTGGCGCATGTTGCATGTGCGCTGAGATACCGCTGGCACATTCCGCGGTAGGTCTTTTTGGGAGCCGCGTGTTGGCTGTCTCTGGTGGTGTGATGGTTGAGCGCACTGGTATTCTTCATTTCTTTGTCGATGGATTCATGGTGACGACTCGCGGAACGACGTGAGACTGGCAAAATTGCTAGAACGTAAATGTCAAGGTGGGGACTCGAGATCTATGCTAGGTCAAACTGCTGCTGAATAGCTTCTCAAATGTGGATGGGGTATACAGAAACGGTCTATACCCATGAAAGCAACCTCTCCGTCCGTCGCGGGCGGCCCCGCCCTCGTCCTTTATTTTCCTACAAGTTGCGAGGCTTTGGTGCCGAAAGTCTTGGGAACGTTGTTGAGTCATGGCATCAAACGTCGGAGACGAACCGAACGGGCCAATCTGGGCGCTCCGGCCGGGCGAAGGGATATTTGCGGTAATAGCGTGTGACACTGCCCGGCCAGTGTAAGCCGCAGGGTACACAAACGCCCACGATCTAGGCATCAACTGCTCCATGTTAACAGGGCAGCCTTGCGCGCTTGATTGATAACCCTCAGTGGAGGCCACCGACATGAGCAAGACTTCATACCGAGTCAGATGCACGCAACAATCAAACAGATCAGTGGGGGATTGCTATTTTTAATCTGGTCTAGTATAGGCTGAGATGGGGTATTCATCCCACATGACCCCATCCTCAGCTGTTTAATATGGGAGGAGAATTCTTATTTCGACGCATGTGATACTTTCGTGTTCGGGTTCGAACTTTCAAGCTGGTGTTGTGGATCTGTGGGGGGCGAAGAGAGTAGGCGCATGGCGCGTCTACCGGCTAGGGACACATGTGAAGTGATCAAGTCACAATTGTGAGGACAGGCGTGTTAAAATTGACTCTCGCGCCTGGTGGCTGAGTACTCTGGGCCCCAGCCTTGCCTCGCCCTCGGCGCCGTCCCCCTTCAGAGAGGCCGGCTGTGAGTCTAGATGTGATGAACCAGTTGATTTATTTCCCTTTGTAATTTTGGTTGTATACTCAGGTTGCCCTTTAGTTGATGTTGAATTTGACCTGAACTTGAAGAATGAGTCTGAATTTGTACCTGGATAGTCTATAAATCTTTCGAATATGATTAACTAGAGGTAGAGATCAGTGGTACTTGTGAGATAGGGCTGGAAGTGAATTGATGACACCCATCTGGAACATTTGAAGTCTCACTTCTGTCAAATATCTAGCGACGGATAGCAACAGTGCCGAAGAACGATGGTGTACCGAGTAGTATTTTGATTTCGTCCTTGGCTTGGCTTCTTTCCGCTCAAATAGTACTAAAATTTGTATTCTAAATGCTATGAATAATTACTCGGGTTCAGGTTTCAAGATATCTCCTAAGGAAACTACTGATGATGTGACAGAACATAGTATAGTCACTATATTAGAAGCTGGGATCTTATATGACGCTATATTATTCACTGTAAGCACATGGGAAGTGAAGAGTCCATGCACATTCATAAAATCTCTCATGTTCACATATTACTAGGTAAAACTGTTGACACAGGTCATGATCATCTGAGGTCTAGCGGTGTTAACGATTGGCGTAGTGATGTATTTCAAGAGGCACAAGTTGCAATAACACACTACACAGGATCATGCGTGATTGGATTTTTTCAGCTCTTTATATAAGTCTATGAGCTTCCAAGGTCGTATTCCCCCGCTTTCAAGTGCTGATGGCCTGGCATACATTTGCAACGAACCTGAGAGCCTTGCGCAACCTCGATGACCGCCACAACATTCCCTGTTCCCCTCTTGCAGTTTCTATTGGGCCAATGGCACCACCATCCCGCCCAGAACGCGTTAGAGCAACTGTCAGAAAGCGCACATTGGCTTACTGGCGCCAGCTATCAGAAGAGCTGACCTTAGTGAGCAATCAATCCTTGTCAAGCGCAGAAAACCAACGCTGAATGGAAGATAAAGTACGGCTGAGTTGGGGTTCCCTAATTCTCGTTCGGCGCATGTTCGTCATGTCTACCGAGGTCAGGCTGCCACATCATAAATGCCGCTCTTTCCGCGGCTTTTTGTTGCACGAGATGCTAGATTTCTCAACTTTCTTTGGTAGATGTCGACGGTAGATTGCTTAGTATCTCGAGACGCTAGACAAGATGCCGGGGATATCACTCCTCCTCCGCCACGGCCCCGGGCGATGCAGAGTGGTACCTGCTGGTAGAACCTTCCCACTACCAGTTGGGGAGGTGAGCGGCCCCGTGTACAATGACTTGGTAATTATGTGAGCTTCACCTATCTTGTGCTTGGCATGCTACCTGTCTCTAAACAGTAGCCCTTGTGTAACTCTGCTGAAGCAATTGTGTACAGGGTCGTGCAGCATGACGATGGACAGGCTGTGAGGGCCATCGAAAACCGCTTTGAGGGGACAGGGTTTCCTCGCAAGATGACCTGGGACGTCGGTCAGACTGGGGTTTATCAACCTCCAGAGGAAATCATGTCCGGCCCAAGGCGAGCCATCGATTCCCAATTTGATATTTGGTCGTGTCTGCGACTTCGTGGCCTCGGTGGTCGCCTTGAGCGTTATGAAGGCGGGTTGGGCGCGGTCAGCAGAGACCGAATTGAGAGTAAGCGTCAACTCCGTGATTTTCCGACTTGACTTAGTTTTATAGTCTTGAAGGTCTCAGTGCTGATGCCCTCTGCCTATTGACTCTAGGAGATGCAAAGAGCGAGACAACCGTGGGAACATGGATTTGTAACAGGGAGACAGTGCTCGGACCTCGAATCATCGCCTCGTCCCTGGTGGTGCTTGTCTTCCGGGCTGAAGACCGTCACTTTCGCAATTTCGCCTCGCGTCTGGAGGTTTACTTCAACAAGCGCCATTCAGAATTGGTGTTCGACGCTATGGTGAAACAGCCATTGTATATCTACATAGCGTTGTACCAATGTTTTAACAGCTTTACAACTTTTTTCCATCAGTATCAAGGTATCTATGAAGAAGTTGTGAGTTTTCCGATTATTGATACATGCACAAAAAGATTCGTACTGGAATTACTGATCAATTGCCCCACAGTCTCTTCATCAAGAGAAGAGAATTACTAGCGTCTTCTCACGGAGTTTTCGTTTGAACAAGACTCTTATACATATGTCCTATTGCCAAGAAGATATCCAAATGCATAAGACAATGCTAGCAAAGATTCGGAGGCTTGTTGACTACGTCGGTAGGTACACAAATAGAAACTCCGGACCCCATATTCAACTCTTCTTCGCCCAGGTAGCTAATCAATATTGTCCCACTTCCGCAAGATCCACCGACGACAACGACGGAGTCTCTCATTGAGGAATTGGGAAGCCTTCAGAGGGATCTGGACGACTCCGAAGATAAATGCAAATTCTTTTCTGAGAGATTCAAGGCAGCGTTAGATCTGGTACGTTCATCCTTCTGCTACTGCGATGTTACGTTTGATTCATAACATTTTCTATCTGAGTAGGAGTTTAGTCTGTCTGGCGAAAGACTCAATTGGATCATGATGTTGTTCACGGCCCTCACCGTTCTATTCACCCCCATTGCATTCGTTGCAGTAAGTCACAACCCTCACCTAAGCTACGATGATGTTGACTAAATAAATCACCAGGCGGTATTCAGTATCATCGATGCAGATCCTGTCTGGTTTCTCATATCTGCGTCTGCAGTCTTGTGTATCAGCATTGCGATCTGCCTCTGGGCGTTCTCATCAATCCAGGGACTGGGAGACAAGATGACTCAAGGTGATCTGAGAAGCCTTTTGCATAGACTACCGTACCAGGGCCCTGGTTACAGGCGCCCAAAGGGACCCGATGGCGGCAGTCCTCCACCTCATGATCCGGGCCCAGGTCCTCCATCGTCTCCGAGTCCCTATGGTCCTATGGCTGAGGGCGGCATGTCCGGCCACAAACCAGGGCCACGACCTCCGCCTAGTCAGCCTCTTCCACCCCCCTCGCCACCTCCTCGACCGCCAGTCAGCACCTTCAGGCCACCAGTTACTTACAGTCAGTGGAGGCCGCCACCAAGACCACCACCGGGACCAGTAGACCCTGAATACCTGTATCAGGACCATTATCGTCGACCAAAGCCTCCCATACATGTTCCTTATCCCATTGTACCACCACCAGCAGAGTATGGCGTGCGTCCGGGGCCGAGCATTCCAGTGCCTCGCGCAGCCTCGGCCCATTCATACGCGTCAGGGGACTCGTTCTCGGAGGAGGACGAAATTCTCCGCCGCCGGGAGTTGCGCCTGCACGATCAAGAGGCGAGATTGCGTGAGCGAGAGATGCAGGTGCGTGAGCAAGAAGCACGTGTCCGCATCGAAATCGAGCCTCGTCTGCGCGGAGATCGCGCGGACCAGGTGCGGGTCCAGGAAGAGGTCGGTCCACGACGGGCCCAAGTACAAATTCCCCGTAGTGATGAGGCTCGCCATGTCCATGTGCTTCCAGAAGGGCTGCATCGTGAGGGGCATTTTCGGCGCTTGGAACGACAAGGGGAGATGCCAGAAAGAGAGTAGCCGGTACTTTGGAGAGTCTTGAAATGTTGGGATTGTTTCTTGCTATCAGGGGAAAGGTGCACACAGGTGAGTTCAGACTGGCTCTTATGTAGTGAATTCACTGAGGGATACGTGCTTGGAACAGCTGCCTTCTGGCTCTTCTGCGAAGAGATCTAGCCATACGCCCGTTGCCAATCTAATTGCCACACTTTGAGGATCCCTAGACACGTCTTGAATAGGGAAAACCTATTGCTCACATGGAAAAGGTACACGCTCATCACTTAGAGACTGATAATCAGAAGATACAGACGCTTTTCTGGCATACTCTCATTTTAAACATGCGTTTTGAGTTGTTTATCGATGAAAGATAAAAAGGATTACCGTGGATTTGGTGAAAATCACAACAAGACTATACAAAAAGTTTGCCCAGATCCTGCTGTTACCCGCGCTCACCAGCCTCTGACACCATTAAATGACATAGATGTCACTGTGCCTCGCATTCTCTACACGGCTGGGTAGTTTGAGAATGTTTTCAGCTTTTGTTTCTACGATGGCTATGAATCGTAGAAGCAATGAATTGTATGCTCAAGCTTTCTCCTCATTCAAGCATAGTCGACTCGTGGCGACTGGCGAGTTGCGAGCCACTGGGGTCGATTTTCAAAAGAATCTTGATGATAGAAGATTCTATCAGTCTATGGTTCTCTACTGAATCATTGCAAATGCCTGAAGACTTGTCGCAGACAAGCGAATAATGTCTAAGGTTATCTCTTAGTGAGACTCTAACATTTGACACAACTGGATCTGAGGCCGAATCGCACTCTAAAGCCCGTAGACTCATGTGACCGAGTCTTGTTGTAACTATGTGACTGCACGTTGGTCTGTAGTCCACGTTCTCAACTCCACAAATGAACTTTAGAGAATGACATTTCAAGTCAACTTTCCATCATTACTCACCAATGCTCTTAAGAAAAGAAAAGAAGAGAGAGAGAAAGAGAGAGAGAGATACAGAAATATACCAAGTTCTATTGTCCCTATCTTCGATCTCTAACAAGCGATCAGCCATATCTGTGAATTCACAGCTGTTCCCGCCTCTAAATGCGAACTGGCAACGTGCTTAGACATCTTGTGAATGATAACTTGATATAGTTACCTAGGTATGCTAACCATTTCTCATGTAATAGCCTTGAAGAGCAGATTACTGAAGATTTTGGTGCCGTAAAAGGTTGCCCTTATAAGCCCTCAATAAGAAGTGGTTGGAAAATACAGTCCAAAAAAGGACCAGGATTTTCATCTTGCTGCCTTGAAAGGATAGGGCCATTCGATCAGCCTGATTTGCGATCCTGCGAGCTCCTTCTTGGGCGATGTGGCTTCCGAGAAACTTGAGCGGAATCATATGTATTTATGTATGTTTGCGTATGGAGTATATGTACCGTGTATTGGTCAGACTTCTGTGCCTCATCTACACGAAACTCACCCTATAGTCCGGGGCTTCTGGGCATGTCTATCTCGGCCTAGAAACCTTGGAAGGGAATGAATACTAACCATACACATTGCAACTTGAATGCCGCTTATAACAAAGACATAAAATGGCATATGGTCAGACGCGAAGTGGTTCCAGTCCAAAGGCAATCCCATCGTCTCCGGTTCAGCGGGAATTGAACAGCAGACCCGTCATTGCCGACGAGATTGCTATCAACTTCAATTGATGCTCTGTGGGTCCTTAGCAACAAAAATCCCGGTGAGTTCTTGGTACATTGCTCCACGAGGCTGCCGTGGACAGAAGCGATACCAGAGTCACACTCAGCTTATAAAAGATACGCCACGGTCATGCCAGTGGCGTTACAAATGTGGCAACGAAGCGAGGAATCATTTTACATTTGCAACTGTGCCAGCAGAAAGGATACGCTCGGCAAGGTAGATGCCGAATCATCCGTCCCTCTCTCGGGGCACTGCCCAGAGCTTATATACGCCCGAACCTACCTCGCTTAAAGCGTATCCTCGCCGGCTTGCATGCGGAGCCACAGGGGCTCGCACTCGGGGTTGTCTTCGGAACATTACACACGCCATCAGTTCCTCTTGTGATNCCCCCCCCCCCCCCCGCGTGGGGGGCCTCAGTCGAGAATCGCCTCTTCAGATACCACTGCTGCTTGGTGTTAGGTGACACGGCGTATCCAGACGTCCTTGCATGGACAATGAGATGATCATTTTAGGTGCCAGTTCCTTCCATGTGTAGCTCTCGCACACTGGTAAGCGTCGATGCAGTGCAAAAACCCAAGACACGCCATATACGATCCAGAATGGATGCGAATGGCGCTCGCTTGCGTGTCTTTAGTGCCACAGGAGTATCCACCGAGCTGGCCCTATAGGTAAGACGCTTACACCATGCGAGAGGACACCCCAGCAAGGAAAGCACCATCCAACATATAATAAAGGTTCAATAGCCAGCAACTTATGCATGACACCTGCCCATCAACCCCTTTCTGGGCCTGCACGGGACCGTCCGCAAGAGGCGAGGGTGGGTGGCCTGGTGCCCTGCACGTCGCTCGATCGGGTCGGCACGTGAGGGCCGTCAGGCCCCAAAGGCCCAAGAGCTTCCACTTGGCTGGCTCCTAATGCACATGCTGACGGGCGTTGGGAGGCGTGTGGGTAGTATGTGGGCAGCCCTGTCCAGGCACAATTGCAAGAGTCGTTCATCCTTCGCATCCGACTGACCTACCAGCAACGGGCAGCGGGGCAGATCAACACCATACGGGGGCGGGAAGGCAGTAGTAGGGTGTTAATTGCTGACGGGAGGCTTGCAGTGCCCGCGTTAGTGATGCTGCTTTGTTGTTGTTGTTGCTGCTGCTGCTGCTGCTGCTCTGCGATCCAACCAGTAGTTATTGGGCCTCTCAACTGGGACGGTGCGTGGTCGTGGACGTCACGAGAGAGGACGTGTGGCCAATTCTGCCATGCAGGCGTGTTTCTGTCATTTGTGACGGGCCACTTGCAGCCGGCGGGCTCGGTATGATGAGCTTCGATGTGGTGCCACCTGGTTGCACAGATCAAAAGAGCTTGGATGGGCTTTTGCTGTTCGGGAAAGCTAAGGCACACAAACACGGTCGCTGTGCACCATGACCCCAAGCTCCTGCACATTTGTCTCGAAGGCCACGAGCTCACAGGACGGGACGGCTGTGTCCGTGCCATCCGCCGCAAGCCGATGCCTTGCCTTCTCGGTACCAGTTCAGCGTGATGGATTCGCGACTGGACTTTGGGCAGGCCATGGCCTATCAGCGGCGCATTGGATATTGGAAATGTTGTCCAGTGCAGATGGACTACCATCATACCAAATTAGTGGGCATCATTGTCACCATCTGACCTGTGCATGCGCGGCCACCACAAATGCAGACATAAACTTCTGTAAGCCAAAGTACATCCAAATGCAGGTAGGTGGACTTTTAGTAGTTCATTTCAAGTCTCACCGAGTGGCCATTATGTCGCTCAAGAGACTATTAGAGTAGGGCACTGTTGACTCACCGATCAAGGAAGGGATATTCGTTTTGAAGTGGGCTTTGGTTGCTTCCAAGGCTATCGCTCGGCTTGGTTACACGAACCTTTCGAGGGTAACTTGCTGGTTGTTGGGAAATGGGCATGGCGGGCCTTGTGTTGATGATGGGTAGACCATAGATGGCGCACCTCCATAGCCGTCACGGAGGACAAAATCTCTCAGGCTGACTGCAGCGTTGGGATCTGTGTCTAGGGCAGAGGCGTCAATCCAAGGTGAGGCGCTCGCCAATCACGGCATGGGTTCCAGCGCTGGCTCTCACCGAAAAACGAGAGGTGTGAGATCTTGTACCTGACTTGCCGCCTACCGATCATGTTGGGAAAGCCCCACAGCCCCCGGAGCTCCACGATCACATGCCATATCCCCGAGCTATTTAAGGACCTTGCACAACGTGGCTGACAGAGGGGGACGATGTCTAGGTGATACATGGCCAGGGAAACGAAGTGCTCACGATGTTTGTTCTTTTCCTAGCGCCAAGCACGGCTGAGTCTGAGCGTACCTGTCGGGTCTATCCGGCGGAATGCTGTGTAGCTCGAAGCAGCCCGTCGCAATGTGATTGAACGATGCAGGGAGCAGAAGGTTCGCGTGAGACAAGTCCTAGCTCGCCAGACAGTCCGGTCCTGCTGGCTTCTGATAGAAACCTCCGACGCCGTTGCTGGTGATCGGGCTCAGCGTTTCCTTCGGGACTGTCAGGCTGCTGGGGTCCGCACAGGTTTTTACTGCTACGTCGAGATGCAAGGTCAGGCCAGACCGCATATTGAGGCTGTGGGTGTCCCTGGCGGCCGAGTCATGATCAAAGGGGACCGGGCTAGAAGAGGCGTTCCCGAGGGTTGACCAGCTGCAACGGTGGCTCCATGAGGCTTTTGCCAGCGTCAGCCCTACGAGCCGGAGCTCGACGCCGCTCAACCCAAACTGAAATCTCCGAAGCAAGAAATTGGATCGCAACGGATCGCAACACGAGGCGAAACGTGTGAGATCCGCTCTTTGTGTTGGCACAGCCCTCGTGAATCAACCCGATCTCAAAGGTATTCCCGTGCCTGAACACTCAGGGAAGCGAGATGACCTGCATCAGGCAGCTCGGGAGGACTTGCTGTAACTTTGGTAGCCGCAAGCCAAAGCTGCAGCAATGGCCGGGTTGATCATGCGTAGGACAAATTGCTTCTGATCATTGACAAGCAAGGCCATTCGCAGGGAAACAAACCTTGAGGCACAGGATTGTGCATACAATACAGCGCATGCAGACCGGCCCTGACAGACAGGTGAACGCAGTCCCTAAGGCCTTCCCCTGACCATGATGGCCGTCCTTGGCTGGAACGCGTACCCGTGAAAGATAGCTCGAGGATAGCATTCCTCCCCTCTGCAAGTCTCAGTGTCTCTGCACGGGCTGAGAAATGTGCATCGGGAGCGTGCTGATGAGCGGCGATATTCGGGTGGCTCAACCCATCCATGTCTTAGACACGTCTGGCGAGACAGCAAGCCTCATCAGCCAGCTGCGGTTGTGAGGCGGCGGCCACCTGGCACGACAGCTGCAAGCTGGTAAGCGACAAGCGAGGGAGCGCCACGATTGTGAGCCCGAGTGGTCCGGTCTCAGAGCGATGGGTGTGTGGTACGTCCTCGTCCGCCAGTTCTCTCCCCCCCTTGATAACGCGTCAGAGCTTTTTGCCATCAGCATGGACAGACGGACAATGTCTAAAAGTACATACCGGACAGCGGCAGCGACGGGGCAAGCAAACAACTCCGTGCGCAACAGCCCATGTGAGGGTGGTTCCAGACCGAGCACAACACAGGGGGCAGGCCGTTGAAGCTAGATCAGTCCAACCTCAAACTAAAGGCAGGATTAGCGCGGTGGGAGTGTCATGGGACGCCTTTTTGCATAGCTGATCCCTGAGCTCCCATGCAGCTGGTGTCTGGATCACCACAGGTACCGATGCAATCGAGGGGCAGCACCGCCTCGCGCCCGCCATTGGGCGCGCTCTAGCCCAGCAGTCGACGCATGTGAAATCATCATGAACGGGAGCTGAGGGAGGGGTTTAAACTTGGTACTATTGTAAGTACAGGCAGTGAGGGCTGGGGGAAGAGGGGTTGGGAGAATGCAACTGCATGGAGTATCTCCATGGGCTGGCTACTTGACCACACAGGCTGACAGGGCAAGCACACACAAGGAAGGAGACAAGGGGAGCTCTGCCCTACACCAGAATATGCACTATACTGGCACAGCAACCAGTATATTATTAATTGCGCCAGATTTATGTCACTCCGACATGGGACTGTCAACATGTTCTGCGGACACACAAAGACCAATAGGCCCAAGACTGTAGCCATGCAGTCAGTAATCGGTAGACAGGCGTTGCCAAAAGAGATGGCAGGAGCCAACCCAACCCTGGGACTTGCCGAGTCGTTGCGGTCAAGGTAGGACAGGAGCAGAGAGCAGAGCAGAGCCACACTTGCTAGACAGTCTTGCAAGCTCTTTCCGAATTTGGGCTCCAAAGACCCCTTTCACTGTTGTTTTTGGTACATCTCATCCGCTTCCCGCGCGGGTGGGCAGGTGGACTATTGAAGGTGGGAGCCAACCCTTGGAACGTGAGCTCGGTGCGATCGGAGGGGGGCGCCCACGGCCACGGCCATGTACCGTTCCGTACCGTACCGCACCGTACCGTACGGACAGTACAGGTAGCCTACCTCCTGGGTTGACTACCGTACCGCGCAGCCTAGCCTAGGCGATCGATCTGCCTCGAGCATCACGTTCTGTAACAGTTGCCGCATCCGTCCGTTCTATGCGCTGTTGCTCGGCTTATGTGTCAGAGGGCTTTGACGAAGTGCATGGCATGGCAGCGTCACTTGACCTCTCTCTCTGTTTCTCTACCTGAAGCAGCCCAGGCAGAGGGGAGGAGGCAGAGGGGGAAAAGAGGTGTGGGAGGCCATGTGCTCAGGTTCTTTCTTGGAAGTCACACTCGCCGGTGCCCCACCAAATGGCACTGCAGCTGGCCCACACCCCTCCCCCCAGTCCAAGCTCTGTCTGCTTGCTTGCGTGGTGTGGTTTCGCTGCCCCGCTTTCGACGTCGACAGCTGAGAGGACGGATTTCCAAGGATTCGGGACGACGTCGACGAGATGGGCGGGCCCCCTACAGCTCCAGCCTGCAGGGCACGTTGGCTCGCCGTCGAGCACACAAACCAAAACAACACGTCGAGCTCGAGATGATGATGCAATTGCCACCCGCCTCGAGGCAGATCTGCTACCGAGATCCGAACTGTGCTCACCGAGCCCAATGGCCCTGGCTGAACCTCCAATGGCCTGCAATGCGTCCGTGGTTCCTCGCAGCCTAGACTATTTGCCTGCTGAGCTTCCAAGGGAGGCCAGGGAGCTCTTGTCGCTCTCTCACCCTCCCTCCCGCTCGAGTAGCTCCTCCCGCTCCCTCTCTCGCGTTGCAGTCTGCGGGGAACGCCCATGTCGATGGATGGAGGGTCACCTTCACTCCGACTGGCTGGCAGGCTAGCCACCGTGTGCAGCCAGATCGGACCCCTGCCGCGACCGAAAGCCTCTAAGGTTGTCCCCATTGTCTCCAGCAACAGCACTACTGTGCCGTGAGCACCTAGCTCGTGTACCCCCCTTGACAGCCCTGACAGTTCAGAGTACCAAGTAGTCGGGGACCGATGTACAGACACGGTAGGGACTCCAGCGACCACAGGTATTTTGATACTGGTGACAAAACGGCCAACGATGCCTATGCCTCATGCCGCCAGCGTGAGGGGCCGAAGATGAGCTGAGCTTTGAGGCGGCAACAGGGCGGCAAACAGCCAACCACCATCTCGCGCCTGTGTGCGGGAAGGCGGTGATGCACGAGGCAGGAGGCTCGAGAGCTCACTCTCGAGGTTCACGACTCCTGCCAACTGCAGATGATGCATCATGCAAAAGGAGGGGGATTGCGTTCCGGAACTCAATCCTGAGCTCAATGATCACGGGCTCGGCAGGCGGCAGATCCAAGATGCAGGGAGCTCAAAGCAGCAGGGCTGCCCGAACACGCACGCGCACATACACAACTCACACACCACGCTCGCACACCACCGAAGCCCGACCTCGACCTCCTCCTTCCACGGTGTGCTGCTACGCTGTCAGATCCTGCCAGGTACCGGCTGGTCCATTCGGTGGTCTCGAGCTGCGAGCTTGATAGATGGTCCTTCCCAAATACCCTGCTGCTAACTGCGTACCATGTGAGTATGTGCTATTCGACAAGTCTCAAACGGCCATTCCTTTGAATAAGATTCCGGTCGCCCTGCTCGAGATAGGAGGCTCCCCGGGTCACACCAATGCCTATGCCAGGATGGGTTCATCCCCGTTCGTGGTGGTTCTTGGGTAGCCATGGGATTGTGCCTGAGTTGATGAGTAATCTCCTGAGTCCCTGACTTGTCCATGCGGCGTCCCACACGAGTCCTCGACTACTGTGCGCGTCTAAAAGCAATACTGCTCTACAGCCCATGGGCGATGGACGTGCCCGGTGTTCTTTTCAATCGAGAGTCGACGGGTGGAGGGATCGCAGCGCGACCAGCCCGCCCGCGGTTCCGAGAATGAGCAGCTCGGCAGCTCGCACCCTTGCCCAGTTGGCCTTCACCGGCCACAGGCCATAGGGCCCAGGCGCCAGGGCCAGGGCCCAGGGCCCCCAAGCTCGACGCCGCCCGGGCAAGCCCTTCCCGTCACGTTGTAGGTACCGAGACAATACCTCGCGAGTTATTAGTCAAGACACCTATTGGCATCGATGATCCCCTGTCTTCACCGTACGGGATGTCACCGAAGCAAAGTGATGGCCGTCCAGTAGCTGCCGGACGACACTGACCCTACAGGGCCGGATTTTTTATAACAAAGCGGAAGACCCTGCAGGATCGGGTCGCTCAGCAGATCAACCAAGCCTCCTTTTTTGACTTCCGCTACGCGGTCCGCTTAGCGCCTGTCGGCCGTCTCAAAAGAGGGCACATGATGAACAGGCTCCGTTTTGAGCGGGTCAGAATGACAGGCGAACACAATCTTGTAGTCGGGACCCGCTAGCCTAACCATTATTTCTTCAATGGCAGAGAGCAGCGGCGTCCCTGCCGTCATCTTGACCACGTCTCAGCCGCGCCATGATAGGCCCTGGCTGCACCACTGCAGCAGTCCTGCTGCATTGCATGCCCGCGAACGACTGAGGGAGAGAGAGGATGATCTCGCCCCAAAGGGGGAAAGGCAGTCAGGCACACAGGCAGACGGGCACGCTGGGCACACAGGCACCCAGACCCGGCAAGAGCCTGGGTGGTGAATGAACTCGGCCCACCCACGCACGTCGTGCATGCGCTGCATGGTCAAGACCCGGGCTGAGAGGAAGTCAAGCCGTTGCATGAAAGGTAAACGGCCAGCAGGAGTGGGCTTGCACGTTGGCCAACCCGCCGGCCACAATTGAGCCTCAGTCAGCGACAAGGCACTACTATGTCGATTGTTGCAAGCTGTATCAGGTGGCCCGACCTGGACCGAAAGCAGGTCAGAGCTTCAAACGTGTAGCGGCGGCCGTGGATACACACACACACACACGCACACATGCACACACAATACTTCCAATTTGGTAGTATGGGAGGTACATAGTCCACCCACACAACTGACACCCAGCACAAACAGACAAACGCGCGCGGAGACACGCACGCACACGCACACACACAGGACTGCACTTCTCTGGTTGAACGGCCAAACAGTCTCCCAGTGGGTCCTTTCTACGACATACATAGAGTTTGCGGGCGTGTTCTGAGCCTGCCAAATTGTTGCCATGCTCTATTCTTCTCTTTTCTCTTTCTTAAAAAGGGGCGGATGGGTGGAGGGGGGCGGCGAACTGAGCGAGCCCATATGAGATAGATGAGGCTATTCGCTGCTACGTACTTAGTACCTCTATTTCTGGCTGGGACCGGGGTACGTCACTTGGAGTGGTCATGCACCCAGCCTGCGCTAGCCTCATCACACGATGCGTCCTGGACAGGACTCCAGTTCCAGTTCCAGTTCCAGTTTCCCAGCAGTCCCTCTCAAAACGAAACGAGGCGCCAATTTCCACTTTCACTTCTACACTTCCATCCTTTTCACGCTGCTCTCACCCGGACCGACCTGGAACCTCGTACAGTATCTCGTCAACACCGTCAGTCACTCACTCAGTCGGTCGTGCCGTGCCGTGCCCTGTGTCGTGTTTGTGACCTTGACCTGGACCTTCCAACCTGACCTCCTGGACAAGCAAGGAGCCAGCCATCCCACCTCCCTCTCTTTTCCTGCACCACCACCTTGCCGTCGACCTGGTTCTCAACCCTCCCCCCTCCTTTTACTCAGCCGAAAAGCCAGCCAGCCAGCCAGCCAAATTTATTCTTCTGACCTGGGCCTCTTCCCGACTGCTCGACTGAACCTTCCTGGCCTGCCTGCACCCAGTCCGTACTTTGGAACCTGGGAACCAGTGTGCACCTGAGCATCCCAGCGCCCGCCTCGGATTGGACCTGGACCTGGACCTGGACCTTGACCTTGACCTGGACCTGGACCCGGCCCTGATCATCGGCCCCGACCTGACCTCGTAAGTAGACGCCTCTTCATTATTGCCGCAGTACGCTGGTGCAGCTGGCAAAATCTCACCCTCCCACACCCCATTTCATCCACTGCGCATGCAATTGCTTTCGTATCATTTTTGACAGCAAATAGTTTGCACCGTCGATACTCCATACACGGCGTTCTTGACTAGCCCAGCTCGTTTCTCATTCGTCCCAGGGCCAGCTCTCGAGTCTTGCTTACCCCTCACTCACCCACCCGGCACCAACCCCAAAGCTTGAACTTGGACCGCCCTCACGATCCGCAACCCCGTCTTTTCGAACCCTCGACTCGACACCCAGGGCCTTGCCTACGTGTGCGCTTAGCGACCAACCTGCCTTCGCGAATCGCCTTCAGCAGCAGACCGTGCCGTCGTCACATCACGGGCTCTTTTGGTTCATACTTTGCAATCATTGTAAGTTACTTGCTTGTTCTGCGTTGCTGTTTTGTTGTCCGGACCCAATGCACACCCCCCCAACTCGTTCCCTCAGCCGGACAAGCTGCTACCTTCATCACTCATTACCCCTCCACCATGTCACGATGGACCCTTCGTGTGCCGTGACAGGTCGGGACTCGCTTGAGGAGCTGGCAACCGAGAGCCCAGTAGCCGCTGCGGTCTGCAGGCCACTCATCCGCTTGCTATCGACCCCTTGTCTGTAACGTTGAGGAGGCCATGGGCGTATCGCGGGACAATCTTGAGGACAGGAGCAGCACCCATCAGTCTTGCCGTTGGAAGACAAGAGACGCGTACAACACACAGTGTGCAGCACAATGGCGAGACTTGCGAGTGCCCTCTCCCAGTCCCTCTCTATCCCACCCTGCTCTTGAAACAACAAATCATACGCCGATTCTCTCTTTGTCGACCATCATCTCATCGGCCGACTGTTTACTGTTCTATACTATACTATACTGTCCTGTCCTGCCCTGTTCTCTGTTCCTCCCCACACACATACGCACATGCACACATACGCATTTGGGACTGCGTGGTTTTTGGCAGCGCGCGTGCTGGACACACACCACTTCGAGCCCGACAAGTCGCCACCGTTTCAGTCGCTCAAATGTCTGGGCTGCTGCAGCTTCACCTCAACCGCGGCTGCACTGCGCTGCACTGCACTGCACGGCACTGGCTGCACTGCACTGGCACCACAGACTTGGATTGGACTGGATGGCGGCGTTGGGCTTGGCTGCCGAGCGAGCGAGCGAGCAAAGCGGTTGAGCTACTGCGCTGCGCGCCTGGCCTCCCTGTCCCTCTCTCACCACTGCATTCTCTGTCCACTGTCCACTTTCAAATTTCTACTCACTGGGTCCCCCCGTCAATTCCAACCCGCCTTTCCACCCCTCCTCCCCGGACTAAACTCCGTCATCTGCTCTCTTCCTCTCTCTCCTCTCTCCACCTAGAAACGCCTCTCTGGGCAACTTGACAATTCTGCATCGCAATTCACCAGCACCCAACCGTTCGTGCTATCCACGCATCAGTGGGATGGACCATGCAGCAAGTTTCTAACCGTTTGGACCAGTTTGATTGACAGATTTCTCGTCTCGGCTCCGCGCGCCATACTTTGATCACCGCATTCCTCCCTGACCCACTTCCTACCGCAACAACAAACCTGCCCACTACCTGCCCGCCTGCCCGCCCGCCTGCCCGCCGGTTCCTTCCTCGACAGAGCCCAAAAGCAAAACACGGCGTCGTCCTCGACTTGACACATAGTCGTGAAACTAAGCCTCCGTCTCGAAACCCCCAAGCTGTTCATTCTTCGGCGCTAGCAATCACCCCCACGGGCGTAACGGTTGCCAGAATCCAGTCGATTTCTCCCGACACCCGACCTACAACCGGCCTCGCACTGTTGCCCACCACGGCCCGTCTCAGGCGTCTGTCTGTGTCTCTTTCTTCGTCGAGCCTCGATCTGCTTTACAACATCTTTTTGTCCGCAAAACGGTAGCAACAGGCCCAGCAGCTGTCAAGATGGCCCAAAATCGCCCTGCAGCGTTCAACAACCTGCGGATGGGAGGTAGGTATCGATCACGGCCTGGTGGCGCCTGTCGTATTGCTAATTGGTGGCGTCCGCAGAAGTTATCCGTGAGAAGGTCCAAGACGGAATCACCGGCGAGACGAGGGATCTACAATACACTCAGTGTAAGATCGTGGGAAATGGATCTTTCGGCGTTGTGTTCCAGACGAAACTCTCGCCCTCCAATGAGGATGCAGCCATCAAGCGGGTTCTTCAGGACAAGCGGTTCAAGGTTCGCAGCCACTCGCTGCCCACCGACTCCTGACTGTGTTGGACTAACAGGATTCCAGAACCGTGAGCTGCAGATCATGCGCATCGTGCGACACCCCAACATTGTCCAGCTGAAGGCCTTCTACTACTCCAATGGCGAACGGGTACGTTGACAGATTTTCCAAGACCGCCCTGTGCCACTCTCTGACAGGAACACAGAAGGACGAAGTGTACTTGAACCTGGTTCAGGAGTTCGTGCCTGAGACAGTATACCGAGCGTCGAGGTTCTTCAACAAGATGAAGACCACAATGCCGATCCTCGAGGTCAAACTGTACATTTACCAGCTCTTCAGAGCCCTCGCCTACATCCACTCGCAAGGCATCTGCCACCGCGACATCAAGCCGCAGAACCTCCTGCTCGACCCCAACAGTGGCATTCTGAAGCTCTGCGATTTTGGAAGTGCGAAGATTCTGGTCGAGAACGAGCCAAACGTCTCGTACATTTGCTCCCGCTACTACAGAGCGCCGGAGTTGATTTTCGGCGCAACCAACTACACTACCAAGATTGGTGAGGACTCACTTGTGTGACAAGTATTCGCGCCATTGAAAATATGCTGACTCGGGTTACAGACGTTTGGTCTACGGGATGCGTCATGGCGGAGCTGATGCTGGGACAACCGCTCTTCCCGGGTGAATCCGGCATCGACCAATTGGTCGAGATCATCAAGGTCCTGGGCACGCCCACTCGCGAGCAGATTCGGACTATGAACCCCAACTACATGGAGCACAAGTTCCCTCAGATCAAGCCGCACCCGTTCAACAAGGTCTTCCGCAAGGCTGATGCGAACGCAATCGATCTCATCGCCAAGCTTCTCGAGTACACGCCTACTGAGCGACTCGGCGCTATCGACGCCATGGTCCATCCGTTCTTCGACGAGCTGCGGGATCCAAACACGAAGCTGCCGGACTCGAGACACCAGACCGGGCAATTGAAGGAACTCCCAGCACTGTTCGACTTCACTCGCCATGGTGAGTACCCCGAATATCATTTCTTTGCTCCTCGCGTGCTGTGTGGCTAACGTAGATTAGAATTGTCGATTGCCCCTCACCTCAACCACAAGTTGGTCCCGCCTCACCTGCGACCGGGTCTTGCGGCGGATGGTCTGGACATCGACAACTTCACGCCGTTGACGAAGGCAGAAATGCTTGCCAAGCTCGATTGAGCGCCCACTGGTGCTCGACATACCTTCACACACTGGACTTGTCGGGAGTAGCAACTTTCTAAGAGGATGCCGGCCTCGGACGGTCTGGACTACCGACGTTGCGTTTGCTCACGGTCGCCGATGCGGTGTTGACATTCTTTCTGCTCCAATACAACCATGCTGGGGTATCCTCGGCTGGATATGGGAAGCGCGAACCGTTGCATGCGATATCCACCACGATCACAGAAGCAGAAGGCGCAGCATTGTACCCAGCCAACGAGGTAGCGAAGGCGGGCCTTTGACGAGGGCCCAGGAGGTGAATTCGAAAGGGACACGACCGGCTGTCCCGTCAGAGACCCGTGGTCCTGCGACACATTCGAAGATGAGCATATCGATGAAGATTGGCGGGACCATTAGATTTCTTTTTCCTGCACGATCAGACGTGATTTTGCTTGTTTCTGTTCATGGCCGCCTGGAAGATTAATGGCGCAGGCGACCACGCGGTGACTAGGACCAAGACGATTTTTTATTTTGCAGCGTGGCCGGACCTCTCGATGAAGCCGCCTGGGGGGAGGCGATGGACGGTGGGCCTTTGCTGGATGAGTGGCCGATGAGTATGGAACTACAGTGTCGGAATAGGTGGCAGGAACTACTACAACATGAGCTTTGGGGGGTTTTGCGGGAAGGGCCCTGGTGATGGACTTGCATTGGGATACCAGCGTGGGCGAAAACCCTTGTGTATGGAAGGGGGTGATTGGGCCAATCATGGTTCAAAAAGAATTTAAAACTCTTGTTTTTATCCTTGTCTCTTTTTGAGGGCAGCTTCACCGGCTTAGGGGAGAGGGCCCCGGCCAGCCTTGTCCCCGGATGGCGATCAAAAGGGAATCCTGGGCTGGATTGTATTGCTCAGCCCACTCATCGACGAACAATAAAATAAAAAGGGCTGTTGACATCTGGCCTGCGGCATGGCTACTGCACAGTCCTGTAAGCGGAACGCTGACGCCTTGGCGATCCCTACCGTGCCCCCCCACCCATGTCCAAGTCCTCGATTTATTGTATGTTTCCACTTCGAAAGAGTGCAGACAGGCAGGCAGTTTCATACAGAACTCATACCTGTATAAGTGATGGGAACTAGGCTAGTCATGGGCACATGGGCCGTACTCCGCTCTCTTTTGGGCCGTGCCCCCCCTTCTGAGAGACTTGAAGGCAATCATTGAAATCATTGAAACTCTATTTCATCTATCCGTGGACGACGACACCGCCCAACCAAAACCCCACCAAGACGGGGGAGGGACAGGCTCAGCTGACCGACCGCTCATCTTTCGGACGTGCGCCCACCATCTTTCATGTAGTCGAGATGGGACAGGTGCGTCATGGTATGTTTCAACAGCTATTGCGGTGAGGGGTCATGACCACCACCATCACTCAGCTCGTAGGTAGGGGGGGGGGAGCTAGCTATTTATTCAATCAGGAGGATTTGGCACAATTTGTCACTGGGAAGTGGGAAGTGATTGGTGACCGGGGGGGTTTGTGTTGGAGGGAGAAGGGGCTGGCTGAAGACGATTTGGTTTTGGGTGTGAGGAGACTTGACGCTTGCTTGGGCCTCCCCCGAGTCTTGAGATACTCGAAAGCGCTTGGAACGAGGGTGGCATAAAAGCATGGAACAGAAGCATGTGTGCAGTGTAGAGTACCTAGGTACTTTCCTCCGTATTACATAAGCAAAGGGGACCCTGCTTGGCCACTCTCAGCCTTCTTTCCCTGGCCGCCAATACGTCGGTCTGGTCTACTAACAGCAGACCGAAGCTTTGACTGACCTAGCTGCGCGGCGCGAGGCTACTGCTACGACACGGTCCAGCAAACAAGCTGTGGTTCCACTTTCGGAGCTTACGTCGCGAAACTTCCCCCCAATACTTTTCGCTATCTACAACACCCCCATTCTCTTCGTTCGTCAATCCAATTGCAGGCAGTAAGCCCCAGACATGGCCGATTACGACCGCAGACAGGGCGGCGGAGGGTACAATTCCAGGAAGAGGCGATACAGGGGTAAGCAGCCAGCTCCAGCTCGAGCTCCCTCTCGTCCACTGCCTTCTCTTTGGACCCAGGGCACTCGCATGTGATGCGAAGCATCCTTCTTTTCAGATATACTGACCCTTGGCCGTCCTACCACAGAGGATGACGACCACCACCAATCCTACCGCGACCAGCGCGGGCCCCGCCGCCGCCACGAGCCCCCCGTCCCGTCCCGCCTGCGCAAGCAGATCATCGACCTAGCCGACAGCCCCCTCCGCCGCGTCCAGGAGGAGGTCAACGGGGTCGCGCACCTCCTGGCCGATAACTACGACGACGAGCGGCTGCGCGCAAACTTCGTTGACCTCATTCTGCAGCTCGCCGTCGAGCAGCCCCTCAAGACCCCCTTCGCCGCCGCCGTCGTCCTGGTCGTCAATACCCTGACGCACAAGCCCCCGGCCGCGGCGGTCGCGGCGCCCACGAATGGCGGGGACGACGGCCTCGACACAAGCATGGAGAATGGCGGGCAGGAGACGGCGGCCAAGGAGCCGCAGCCAACGAGTGGCGTCGTGGATGACCTCCTCGCCAAGGCGGCCGCCCAGGTCGAGGAGAAGGTCAGGCTGGGCGAGTGGCGCGCCGTGAAGCTCTACCTCAAGCTTCTTGCGTGCTTGCAGAGCTGCCTGGAGGGCGATGGTGTCTTCCCTATCCTGGAGGATCTTTTCAACCAGGCTGTTGAGCTTCAGACGGCCAACAATGAAGATGTAAGTCGAATCGAGATTATCTACAGCTTGTGTGTGGATGTCCAGTAACAGATTCACTGATGTTTATCGTGGGCTTAGACCATCGGTACCGAGTTGGTCAAGATCATCCTCCTCACGATACCATATGCCGTCGCTGCGGCGCCCGACAAGACGGAGAAGCTTGCTACAGAACTCCTGGACAAGACAGAGGTTATTGCCGGGGAGCCGCATGCCCTGCAGAATCTGATTGATCCATTCCATCCGGAGGCCGATGAGAAAAGCCCTGCTGCGACTATGAGCTTCCTGGGGCTGTTACAGACACAGCTGCAAGCCGAGGCGAGCAGTGGGTGGAAGCTCTCGTGCCTCCCGAGGCCGTGGAAGATGCCTCTCGAAGAGGTGGAGCAGCAGGAGAAGCTCGACAACTGTCCCACGCACAAGCTGCCTGCGATCACGATTCCTGAGACTCTGATCGCCGGGCCGAGACCGTTGTTCCCAGAGATCTTTTTCTCTGTGTATCTCGGCCAGGATATCGAGTCCGTTCCCCCGGTCACGAGCATCGCATCATCTCTGATACGCGACAATCTGGTGGATACGATTAACGTTCTTCACTTCAACCGATCTGTTGCCGCCAGACGACTGATCGATATCGACAACTACTTCGCAGAGGGGACTTTCGTCAGCCGCGCCACGCCTTTCGACCAGATTCGAGATCTCCCGCCTGGCAAATCCACATGGAAGCCCGAGGACATCGTGGTGGATGCTGTGTTCTCCCAGCTCTTCCTGCTACCTACTCCGGAGCAGAAGCTTGTCTACTACCACTCTGTGCTTACCGAGGCGTGTCGGATTGCCCCAGCAGCCATCGCACCTAGTTTCGGCCGGGCGATAAGATTCCTCTACCGAAACATTGGGACCCTTGACATCGAGCTGGGCCAGCGCTTCACCGATTGGTTTTCGCATCATTTGAGCAACTTCGGTTTCACGTGGAAGTGGACCGAGTGGACTGCGGACGTGAAACTGCCAAATCTGCATCCGTGCAAGGCCTTCATCATGGGTGCCATCGACAAGGAGATTCGACTGAGTTTCGCTGGACGGATCAGGAAGACCCTGCCCGAGGGTTACCAGGAACTGGTTCCTCCCGAGAAGGACGTAGAAGAGCCGCCTTTCAAATTTGAGAAGGATGGTGAGTTTACGCAATTTCAATGACTTTGCGTGATGCGGTTAGATGCTGACAGTCATAGACACACCTTTCGCACAAGAGGGCCGTGAATTGGCACAATTGCTGAAGCGCAAGGCCTCAGACGAGGACATTCAGCCCGTCATCGAGCGGATCCATTCCCTCGCCATCGACCAGGGCCTTGACCCGCTTGTAGCTAGCACCGACGTGTTTACCACCGCCGTGCTGTCCATCGGCAGCAAGTCACTCTCGCATGTGCTGGCCGCCATCGAGCGCACCAAGGACCGCCTTATGGATGCGGGCGCGACGTCGGAGCCAGCGCGTGCGCAGATCATCACAGCGGTTATGGACTTCTGGAGCGCGCACCCGGGCGTGGCCATCACCATCATCGAGAAGCTGCTCAACTACAGCATCATCAGCCCGGCGGCGGTGGTGCAGTGGGCGCTGGTGAGGCACGCCGGCGAGACCAGGGGCGAGGCGCTGGCCCGCAGCCACATCTACGAGCTCGTCTTCAACACAATCAACAAGGTCACGAAGCGTATGCGCGAGGTGGTCGCCTCCTCCTCTGCAGCTGCCGCGCCGCAGCAGACAGAGGGTGAGGACACGGACATGTCGGCCGAGCTCGACGAGGCCAAGAAGCGCGAGGCGCAGGCGGCGCGCGAGCTCTTCCGCACGACGCAGGACGCCCTGGTCGCGTGGGCGTCGGGCGCCAAGGACGAGCTCATGGAGGACGCGGGCGGGCTCTCGGACGCCGAGAGGGAGGAGCGCGACCGCCTCGTCAGGCGGTGGGGCGAGCGCTGGCTGCGCCTCGTCAGGAGGAGGGCCGCCATCGAGGAGAACTTTTTGCTCGAGGCGGAGAAGAACACCAAGGCTTAAGACGGGTTGGCGCCCCGTGGGTGGTGTTTGTGCTGGGTTGTGCTTAGTGGGGCGGATGGGAAGGTCGGGAGGTCACATACATTGCTGGGAAGGACGGAGATGGAGCACTCGCGGGTAGATGAGGGCGATATCCAGGGGTGGTCACTTCTGGCTGGCCCGCGGACGCATTTCTGGTCTGCTGCCTAGGTCGAATGAGGGACCCTGTTTAAATTCTCACCTAGCTTTCAGCTGCTCCTGTCACTTTTGACAGACGCTTGATTGGTCTGGCCTAGTCCAAGGCTGAGAGACCAGAGTCGGCGCGATTGGCAGGCAAATAGCTAAGGCGGAATAAAAAGGAACTTCAAATGCCGTACGCTCGTGGAAGGCTGAGCGCCTCTGGTGGTCGCAATAGTTGTCGAGGTGTACGTGTCAAACAAGTGTAAGGTCATGAGCTCGCGTTCACAGTCATCTAGGCCAGTCAGCCAGTCAACAAGTCACAAGCGTCAGGCCATTTATGATCAATGGGAAGCGTAATGTGGAGCATCATATTAAGCTGGTTCATTTGCTATGTACCAAGTGCTTATTACCAACGCTTCTGCCTGTGAAGAGCGGCCTGGAGATGTCATCCACAAGAGTCTATGAGACCTTGCTTGCTACTAGGCCGACCCAGAGCAGATGTTCGAGGTTCTCGACTCTACCTGGTCGAACCGCCATCACTACTGCATTGAAATATGGCCCCCTTTCCTGAACTGCCTCGCAGCACCGTTGTTCGCAGGGCGTTATCGGCTGTACAGAGTGAAAGGCTCGCCCCGATTCCTCCCCTAATTTCTCTGCGGAACTGAAATTGGCGACCTGATGGCCCGGGAAGACGCTCAAGGAACAGCTGGAACCCCAAGAGCCCTACTCTCTCCAGCATGACGTGATCCTGAGCTTTCGTTGGATCTGCTGCTGTTGCTCCCCTATTCACCTCACCTGCCCGCGTCCCTAGGGGCAACGCGTTTGTGAGCGTATCCGAGGCAGGTGCTGCCGCCTCCTTGATGCAACGCGTAGCAGCATCCACCCAGCAGGTCAAGGCAGGAGCTGGCAGTGCTTGAGCCAAAGAGTGCTGTGCAGCGCTGGGAACCGGATCGTCATTCAAAGTGCTGCCGCGCCCGCATGAATGTGTATTCTGAGTAAAACCAGTCAGATTCGGACAGTGAGCGTCCAAAAATTAGAAAGAAGTGTACCTTAGCTAACACGCGGCTGGTTGCACATCCCCGGTTGACAGAGACAGCCACGGCTGTCGTGTTCACTGCGATTGTCGTTCACGTTCGACATGATCTCAACGGCGACCGAACCCAGGAGGGGCCTGCCCAGGCGGCGGACCGCCGAACCCAGCAGGAGGGGGTATGAAGCCTGGAGGGGGCGGCGGGGTGCCGTTCGGGGCGCCAAACCCGGCCGGAGGGGGCACGCCGAACCCAGGAGGACCACCGGCGGCGCCGGGAGGCGGGCCGGGGCGGCCGGGGTGGAAGTCGCTAGCCACACCACCGAAACCGACCGACGGCACTGGCGGCCGCGCGGGCAGGCCGGGCACCGCGGGTGGCAGGCCGCCTGCGCCGCGCCCGAATCCTGGCGGTACCATCGGGGGCTGGTGAGGAAGCCCCGCGTGGCCTGGGTCGAACCTGGGCGGCATGCCGGCACCGCCTGGGGAAGCGGCGGCGATCGGAGGCCCCGGGGGTGCAAAGCCGCTGGGGATGCCCAGGGGCGGCATGCCGCCTGGCGAGGGGGTTGGGCCTGGTGGAGGAACGGCTGACCCGTCAGCACCATACGGAGCCACAGGGGTGGGCGGTGCGGCGCCGTTGGCTGCTGTGGTGCCCGGGGCGGCGGAGGAGGCGGACATGAGGAAGGCCGGCGGGAGGGGCTGCTGCTCGGGGACGACGTTGTGCTTCTTGCCCTCTGCGGCGAGCTTCCGCTCGGCCTCGTCGCCGTGGCGCTCGCCCTTGCCGTCCTTCTTGTAGGCATACTCAACGGTGATCTGCTTGCTGAGGAGATACTGGCCGCTCATGGTCTCCCTGGCGGCGTCGGAGGCCTCGAAGGAGTCGTACGAGACGAAGCCGTAGCCCTTTGACAGGTTGTTCTGGTCGCGGATGACGGTGGGCGGGGCGACGAGGGTGCCGAACTGCGAGAAGGTGTCGAAGAGGATCTTCTCGTCGACCTGCTGGTCGAGGTTGTTGACGAAGAGCTCGGCGCCGATGTCGGTGGGCTTCTGCTTGTCGGCGCTGGCCTTGTTGACGCGGATGGGCTTCTGGTGCAGGCGGATGCCGTTGAGCACCTTTGACGCGTAGTCGGCGCTCTCGGGCGTGTCGAACTCGACGAAGCCGTAGCCCTGGTGCGTGCGCGACACGCGGTCCATGGGCATGTGCACGTTGTAGACGGGGCCCATCTGCGTCATGAGCTCCCAGAGGTTGCCCTCGCTGACGCGCTCGTCCAGGTTGCCCACGTAGACGGTGGCATCCTTATTCTGCTCCCTGTCGTTGGTCGCGTGTGTCAGAGGACGCTTGCCTTGCAGTATTATGGGGGGTTTGGGTGTGGGAGATGCTCACCAGTGCTTGGCCATGGCGACGACCTTTCTGTGGTAGGACGGAGCTTCTGCCCGGTGTGTTGCTTGTTGTCTGCGGGCAGGTGTTGGGAGCTCTCAGAACCAGCTGGCGATCTTTTGGCGACCACTCTCCAAGGTTGTATGGGATTATTTTCCTTGTACCTCTGGAGGTTGCTAGTCCCATTTTAGAGCTTTAATAGTACCCGAAGAAGCTAGCGCGAGCTTTCTCCATGCCTTCACCGAGGTATACTGTACAGCACCACACTCAAGGTCCATGTGTCCCCTTGGCGGCTGCACAATAATTGTTCTGAAATACAAACGGCTAGTCTATCAATAAATACATCTGTAAATCACAAGTGACTGTAACTAAATGATTTGTTGAGCATGGCAAGGAGAAGTGCGTTCTAAGAACTTTGGTAAATACATAGAGACCTGAGAGACCAGTGGGCCGTGTGCAGCCTGGTGGGTCCGCCAAAACTTGGAGCTACCTGGTCCAAGCTTCCGCCCCGGGAATCTCATTCATCGTCGGCCTGAGAATTCCATCTCCAGAAGCGACGTCAATCATTCTCACTCGTAACCGCCAACAAGCCCGCTCTGCAACGTCAAGCCATCGCAGACCACCGCGACCCCTTCAAACATTCTACTCTCAGCCCCGTGCGCCCACCAGTTGCAAGATGTTCACCCTGTCTGAGGAGTCCAAGGTGCGTTGCGGCCAGCCATGGTGAGCGCATCAAGAGCAAGAGCTGACCAGGTCACAACAGGAGCGCATCGGCAAGCTCATCGACGTTGCCCGCGTTGCCATCCACTAGTATGTCACATTCAATTTCATGGGACCAGAAAAGAAGCCACGGCGCTAACGATGAGACAGCGGTTACCTGCCCATGGTCCTGTACCTTGGTATGATCAATTGAAAGGCCCCAGCAGACTGAAGAAGCAGAACCTAATCATGACTCTAGGCTACACCCGAAGCGAGCCTCGACCATCTCTTCACCGGTATGATGTTCTGGATCTCGAAATGATGAGTTCTTGGCCTGTCAACTGACATATTCTCAGCTTGCTGTCCCCGCTCTCTTAGACATGAAGCGAGACAGTATCTCTGCAGGGGAATGAGAATGGAGGTGTATCACACCAAGAAGGTGGCAGGAACGAAGCGCCGCTCAAGCTCGAGATCGAGACACATGACTTCGAAGAGGACTGGACATGCCTGCGACGTCCCTGAGGCATGGAAGCGTTGGGCGAGGCGGACATGAAATGAAGCGAAACGCATGACGGGGTCCGAACAAGTCGTGGGAGTCTCACCACTTGTCTGTATTATTATTTGTTCTGGAGGATCGATCACGACTAGACCACTCTATTGAAACCATGATACCATCAGTCCTTGTGGCAGCGAGGCTGGGGCACGACTAGTCGTCTCTGGCTGTCGATTCGAGGACTTGTCCGATGTGCGCTTCTCAAGTGCGGCAGACTTGTAGGATGAGGCTGCAAGCACCGAAATAACCATACTGCTTCAATTTCTTCAATTCTGTCTACCATCTAGTTCCACTGCCGCCCAGGGCCGTTCAGATTTAATCACAGAGTCTGCATTGTCCCTCCCGTTCAATACCCCGGATTCTCCGGCCAGCGGCTTATCGGTCAAAATTTGTTGATAAGCAACCTGGAGCTCGATAACGTCACTCACTCACCGTAGCATACTTACTTAACAACTCCAAATTCGGTGAGCCCTCATATTGGCTCCTGACTCCCTTCCACCACCAGGTTTGCGCCACTTCACCACCTATCTCACCGTGAACGTGTGCACGCTCATCTGCGGGATGTCGCGCCATCAAAGACCCTCACCATAATGGAGAAAAAGAATGGGGGAGCCAAGTCTCAAGTGCCTGGCGTTGAGACCGCCGCTGGCTTCACAGCAGGCGTCGTGTCGACGTTGATTTTCCACCCGCTGGATGTCATAAAGACGCGTCTGCAGGGTGAGTTCCTTTACGCCCACCAACAGTATCGCACTGTCAGCACACATATTGACCGTCATCCTTTAGTGAACCTCCAGACCACGACTGGCCCGACGAAGCCACGGCCGCTCTCCACCATGGACGTCGTGCGCAGCTTCATGAAGGCCAAGAACCCGGTCACCGCAGCTTACCGCGGCCTCCCCGTCAACCTGGTCGCCAACTCTGCCAGTTGGGCCTGCTTCTTCCAGTTCAAGGACGTCTTCGAGGACTCCATCACCGGCGCCGGGGTGGGGTTCGGGCTCACGGCCGGCGACAGGCCCTCGGGCATGGGCTACTTCGTCGCCTCGGGGCTCGCGGGCGTGGCGACCTCGTGCCTCACCAACCCGCTCTGGCTGCTCCGGACGCGCATCACCTCCACCGACCGGCACACGGCCGAGGCGTACCCCAACATGCGGGCCGGGGCCCTGCGCGTGTACCGCGGCGAAGGGCTGGGCGGGTTCTACAAGGGCCTCGGGACGAGCCTCATCGGCACCTCGCACGGGGCGATCCAGTTCGCGCTGTACGAGCCGCTGCGCAACGCGTACTTCAGGTGGAATAAGGAGGGCGACGAGCAGCAGAGGAATAAGAAGATGTCCACCGAGGCCACGCTCGCCATCTCGACCGCGTCCAAGACGACCGCCGTCGTGGCCACCTTCCCGCACCAGGTCGTCCGGAACCGCCTCCAGAACCAGCGCGACACGAGCCGCTACGGCGCGGGCATCTCGGGCGTCGTGGCCAAGATGTGGCGCGAGGGCGGCGTCAGGCCCTTCTACAGGGGCATCGTGCCGGGCCTGCTTAGGACGCTGCCGGCCACCTGGGTGACGTTCATCGTCATCGAGTACGTCCGGTTCTACCTGCCGCGGTGGCTCGAAGAGACTGAGGGTGATGGTGTTACTGCGAAGTGAAATCTTCATCCCAGAAGAAGGAGGTAATGGAGGTCTGCTGCATTTTCACATTCTTGTTCAGCGGCGTGATGAGGAACCCTTGGAAAGCGCTGAAGGTGTTTGCATTGTGATTATGCGAGCAAAGCGCAAGTGGTCATTGACTTGAAACTGAGGGAAGAAAACAATGATGATACCCAATAGATCTAATGTACTAGACGGCATGGCTCAGGCACAGGCACAGGTTTAGGTTTAGGCTTAGGTCACGAGAGATTCTCTTCTCCTGTCACACTTTCCGTGAAGATTGTTGAAACAATAGAAAATTGCAGAAACGAGTCTATGCGAAGTGACATCGAGGATTTCGCGCCAGGAAGAACTACATCATTCTTGTTGACGACCAGCTCGAGTACAAAGCAAGACGTGCGACACCAAACAGACTCTCTATTGTACTATTCTGACACATGAAGCGAAAACGGCGCTCCAAACAACTCCTGAATACTTTTCCGAATAATACAGTCTGAAAGATAGACCCCTTCCAAGTCATTATGATATATCCCTGAACAACTTCAACATAATAATCGTGACACTCCATGACAACTCCAGCAATGGAACCTATCAGCCATCGCAATCCAGGGCACCCAACCAGGCCGCTTTTGCGATGGCCAAAGAAAGACAACGAAGCGAAGTAACGTGCTCCTGAATAAATACAGGGCTTTTTCAAAACATTTCAGTTGACCCAACACGGAAGGCCTCTGAATTGGCCAGTATCTGGCCAAGGCGACCCGCCAGTACTGCCACACACGCTGGCGACCAGCGGCTGGGCCGACGAATATAAAATGAGTGAAGGTCGCCGGGAGGACTTGCTAGGCTCTCCAGGGATCGCGGTGAGAGGGGTACATGCGATTACCAGAAGTCCGAAGTAGCAGACCCGTTCCCAGCCGCTGTGATCCTCGTGATGCGACGAGCCCGGTTAATTCATATCCATCATGATCCTTTCATGTCCATTAGTCGTATATCCTCTGATGCTTCCAATAAGAACTAATTCCCTCCTCTTCGTCATTCGCCTCATCGGCTGGGCGAAAGATATTTCTCCGCGCATGTTGCTCATCATTCATGCCTAAGCAAAGCGTATCTCCTTTGCGGATCTGATCGACACGCTGAAATGGGGAGATCCATGAGAAGCCGTGCGAGGACCAGATGGTGCTGTCGCTCTGGTACTTCATTTCACGCTCTAGTAGACTCGTCTTCAGGCTGAGGAGGCAGCAGTAGCAACAGGCTATGACCCTCGTCAGTGTGACCACATCACCTCTGCGCTTCCCTCACCAGCGCCCTCATCTGCGGCGGCAGAGGCGGCATGGGCGGCGGGTCCGCAGGCGGGCCACCAATTGCGCCCTGGCCCCTGCGCATCGATGACATGGACCCGGTCCTAGCCCGCATCTGCTTCTGCAGAAGGAGCTGCTGGTGCTGGTATTGTTGTTGGTAGTGATGATGCTGATTCTGGTGCTGGTTTCTTCCCCGCTCGCCGCCGCTCGTGCTCGGCCTGCTGGTGGATGGCGAGGGGGCCTGCCACTGGAGCGGGGGCGGGTGCAGCATGCCTGGCGACATGTTCCTCCCCGGCACCTCGAGGAACTTGGGGCTGCCCGTCGGCGGAGGCGTGCCCGTCTCTGCCCACCGAGACGCCATGCGGTAGTTCCTCGCGATGTCGCCCAGAGCCGACTGCGAGGTGACCTTCGTGGCCACCTGGCGCACGCCGCGCGCTGGCGGCGTCCCGTAGTGGTGGTGGCGCTGGGACTGCGCCACTCCTGAGCTGGTGCTCGGCCGTTGCTGCTGTTGTTTTGGTTGTGGTGAGGGGCTGTTCAGTCTTTCCAGACGTTGTTGCTCGTATTTCTGTCTAGCAGTGTGTTCCACTGCGGATGGGAGCCATGACCTTGCCTGTGCCTCTGGTCCAGGGCCAGGCTCCAGCTCGGCTTGGGAAGAGGATACCTTCGGACTTACAGAGGTGACCTTTGATTCGACTGGCAAAGATACAGCGATGCCGACTCCCATCTGGATCCCGTCTATAAGCGGTTGCAGTCCGCCTCCGCCGTCATTGGCAGAAGTCTTGGGGCGCGCTGGATTGTTGGGTGCCTCTTGCGCAACACTTTGTGTGTTCCCCGCGTCTACCACAGAAATCTCCTGAGTCGTAGCTGGTGCTTGGGTTGTGAGGACCTTCTGGTCCTTGGGAGTAGATGGCAAGGCCGACAGCCTCGGGTCCGGGATCCAGTCCTTGCCGAATTCATCGATTGGTTTTTCAAACCGCTCTAGTTCCACTAACGGCTGGAAATCTCCAATGTTGTAAGGCGTCTCATCAATCGATACCTTCATACGATGTTTTTGACCGGGAACCTTCATATGACTGATGCTCTTCCTTGGCTTATGCTTGACTGGCGTGATCTGTGGCGCGTCTTCCATTATTCTCTTGCGTTGGGCCTCCCTTCGTGCCTTGACCATATACCAGCTTCGCCAACCATGCACACGTGCGGTGAACTTGTTCGCAATGGACGGGTCATCGGTGCAGAAGAAGTGGACGAAGTTGGCAGAATCAGCAGACATGGCCGTCTTCTGCTGTAACTTTAAGGCGTAGACGAATTTCTTGGGTGGCTTGAGGTTCTTGGCCACGGTACTAGCACTCTTCGTTCCACCTTCGCCAGTTGACGACGCGGACTTGCTCATGAGCGTGTAGATATCGTACTCAGATAAGTGGCACAGCCATTGAGCGGACTTGTCACCACTTGGCTCTCCCTTCTTGGAAGAAACTATCTGCCCGTCATCGAGCAGCGTGATCCATCTTTTGCTCCACTTGCCAGGCCGCGATGAATGGTGGAGTTGTAGGAAGAAGCCTGGTGGTGGCTCCAGAGTTGTTGGGACTGATGAAATATCGAGATCCTTGTCGTCATCAGAAGAGCCAGAGGGAATGATGAGCAGCAAGTTCTGAGCGTCATGATCCCACGAATCTAGTACGTCGGAGATGCGCTCATAACGCCGGAGACGCCGCTCTAGGCCAAGCTGCGCGTAACATTCATATACAAGGCTGGAAGCTGTGTTGATTTGTTGAGTAATAGATTCGGAGGCCTGGAACAAGATGTCCACCGGGCTGCTTTCAGCCAGCACAATTAAGTTCACGGTCACACCTCGACATCGGACAGTGACGCGCTGGGATTCCGTCAGCTCATGACACACGGAAGTACTGCCGAATCAACTTACTCTCTCGTGGAAGTGATGCCCAGACATGGGTGAAAGAGGGGGAGTTAGGAGCTGGCCCTGCCCGCCTTGCTCTAGGAACGCCCTTGGGGGGAGTGACGGATCCAGGCTATGCGTGCGACTGATATCAACCGACGCGGTCGTCGACGATGTTGGTGAGAGCGTGGCAGCCTTCGAGTTTCTGGCTCTGTTGAAGAAGTTGAACTTCTCCAGCACGGGACTCTTGGCCTTGAGGGAGGAGGGAGATAGTGACACTGTCGACTGCGTGGCAACTAGCTGTTGGTGAAGCCTCGCTAGGTCCAGTTTCTTCTGCTCCGCCAAGATTCGATCCGTTTCGCTCTCGAGTCGGTCGGCCAAGCGATCAGATTCCTCCTTGCTTAGTACCCGCCGTTCCTGCGCCATCCATTTCTCGTCTTCTCGCTTCCATCGCTCCCTTTCCGCAATGTGATCCCCACAAACGGCCACGTCGGCTGTGACCGCGGTAGCCATGGTTGGAGTAACAGGCATAGGCGGGGGCGGAGCTGCCCTGGGCGACAACAATTTATCAGGCTCCTCACATTGCTCATCAGGCCCTGGCACTGGAGCTGATGGATTTCCCGTTACAGTTGGCCGCGAGATGGTGCTCTGCTGTTTTTGTGAAAGAGGGACAGGTGGCACAGGCGGAATTGAGGAGTGAGGAGTAAAAGGTTGGGTATCCAAGGTATGAATTTGTCCCAAAGACTTGGAGCGTCTTCTGGAAGTTGATATCAAGGGAGGACTCGACTCCTTCGGTCCATCAAGCCTGTCATGGCCAAGCGCGTGGTCAATGGCTGCTCGTGACTCGGAAACGCTCTTGCCGCGCAATCTGCGGTACCGAGAAACATTCTGGGTGGTTGCGGACATCTTGAGGACAGTCGTCCCAAGAGCTGTCACCATCGATTCGGTGGCAGTAATATGGTTAATTTCCAGCTTCCAGGCGTTGGCGACTAGTGGTCGATCGTTTCCTCGCCTGGGCTTAGCCGACCGTTATAACTTCAATCCCACTGCAACCTCTTCTCTATCCAGCTCTTGCTCCGTTGTAAACCTGGCGTGACGACGTCGATGAGAAAAAAAAACAGACTCGGGTAATGATGGATTTCAGAAAGTGATGGATCCATTAGAGCAACAAGCTGAGAAAAATGTCGAGGTTCGAGGGTGGCTAAGTGGTTGAAAATCCCCCCTTCGCGCACCCAGCATTCCTGCGCGGGTGGCATCCTTGTGCGCACCCGCGGTCGTGTTGGCATGCAGGAGTACCAAAGTAGTAAGCACGCAGCAATCTCCACCAGTTCAAGCGGCTTTCTGCCGCAGGAGTCACACAGTTGCCACTGCTGGGCATTGAGTACCATTGACGGCATTCCCTCTTGACCTCTGAGACTGCAATTTGGAGAAGCAAAATGCCATTGGGCCACCATCTTGTCAGGACGTAGTTTGTAGCATCAATGGCTTTTTTATGTGAGGATTGAGCGTGCTGCACGTTCACGTGTTGTTCTCTGCTCATTGACGTGTAAGTCTACGCCGGAAGTCGTAGTTCGCGTCAACTCATGCTTGATTTGAAGACTTCAAGTAGATTGGATTAGAGTAATCGCATGACTGCACCTCAATTGGTCAACCGACCGTCCGTTGAATGCTTCAAGTACCGAAAAGGTCTCGTGAGACCTTCGTTCCACGTGGAGAGCGGATAGGGAACGGGACTTATAGAGCCTAGCGGATACGTACGCCGGCGACCGTGGTCCAGATGTGCCATACGGAGTTTGAGTGCCAAGCCCAGTATTATGACCCAAGAATGCGCACCTCTAAATTCGTCATCTTCTGAATGCCCGGACCTCGCGTCTCCACCAGCCAGTGAAGTCCTGTGTTGAAACGTTGATGCCGATATCCTTCAACGCCTTGGTGCTCAGGTGACAATCGAAAGGTCTTTGTACACTGGCATTGGGGTCATTCCCTTGAGTGTTCGGCTCAATGGCGTCGATGTTCAAACCCATTATCTCGCCGAACAACTGACAGATTTCGTACTTTGTGTACTTGTCCTCGCTCGAGAACTGCAGTATCTTGGGCAAGCCGATCCGCTCGCTCTCGCCGGCGGCCAGGTACTTGACAGCAATATCTAGGCCATTGTCAGCTCGCGAAGGCCGGCATGTCACGCAGAGGAGAGATCTTACCATGGCAGACCCGTCCTACGTCTTCGGTGTTAGTCGGGTACCGGAGAGCCCAATGCTCCATCTGGACCTTCTCCCCTTTCTGTGCTTTCCATACGACGTCCATCAGGACGTTGACGGCACTCTCGTTTGGCATATCGGCTTCGCCATATAGGACTGGTACTCTCAATACGACACCCAAGCCATCCTTTCCAGCGGCCTTGAACTCTTCCAAGACCGCGTGCTCACCATCGAGTTTGGTCTGTCCATACAGGTTGGTAGGACCAGTGGCGGCATCAGCCTGGTACGGGGCATCTCCAGGCTTGCCGGAGAAAACATCTGCTCAGCCTCCTGGTTAGTGAAACCGCGAATCGACTCTACTTGGAGTTGTGTCTCTGGATCCGTGAGACAAACACTCAGGAGCGCTCCAACCCCTGAGACATGTCTCGACGGTCGAGCGAAGACTGAGGGCGGGAAAGAGTGAAATGCGCACAATCTGTGGATATGTAAACCAAGAAAATATCGCGTTTTGCACAAAGCCTAGCCAGGCCACGAGTAGCCTCGACATTGAGCTTGCGCGTGCCTTCGGGGTCCTTGTCGACTTTGTCCGGGAAGCGGTTTGCTGCGCAGTGAACCACGGCCCGAGGCCTGCAGTGAATCATGTCAGCCAATGAAGCGTATGAGGAAGCATCATACGGAAATTGAATACTTGGAGTGTTGAAGAGCTTTCTCGACCTCCTCGGGAGAGGCCAAGTCGACCTTGAGGATTGTGGCCCCGTCTGCCCGTGAGAAGCCCGTGCCTTTGGCAGCCCAGTCCCGTCTCGCGAAGGCCTTCAAGACCTGTCGGCCTAGGAGACCGGTGGCGCCTGTGATCAACGCTGTTCTCTCAGCCATGATTTTCTACCTTGTGTGGATGTCTGCCCCACGACTTGGAGGTGTGAGTTTGGTGTTTTGTTGAAGGTGGAAAGAGGCAGGCGGGGCTGTGATACTGTCCCTGCTGCACGAGAAACAACGGGTCCCTTCCCTTTCTCCCCCTTCCTCAATCGGATGTCAAGCCCGTCTACTGGGGCAGTATCACACGATATATCAAAATTGAAGCGCAGTTAATACTCTTGCACCATAAAGCAAGGTCCTCTTCACCTAGCTGTTATTTGACTGCTGCAGAAAGTAACGGGATTTGGGCTGTAGGAGTCATAGAGTTGTCACTTCATCTCCGAGCAGTAGACACTGCGTGCAGCTAGGCTAGGGTTAGGGATACAACGTCGTCATTGGAAGCGGAGGGCTTCCGCAGCAGAGGCGCAAAGGCGTTCCAGAGATGAAAATGTCTAATTTTCATTTAAGCCATGAATACTCAAAATTATTGTTTGGCGCCTGGCCCATTAGACTTCAGTCTCGAGTTCAGAATGGCTCGAGATGTACTGCAGATGTGAATACGTACTTGTGTGTCCCGGTGCCTCTGCCTCTGCTGGACGTATCCGGCGCTACCACACGAGGCTGGAACGGACAACATTGAACCAGAAATGGGATTTCAGAGTGATTATGACGACGCGTGGAGATTCATGACTACATTCCCATCACATAGCATTGACAATGCTGGGATTCAGCTGAGGGAGCTTGTTCGTGCCGCAGCGAAGGAGGAAGTAACTGTGGCAGCTGTCCACGTATTGAGAGGTTGGAAAGTAGTTTGAATGGTCTAGACTAGAGATATACAGGTGCTCATGACATGACATGTGATTCTGAAAGATACTTTGTATTTCGTCCAGTCGTTCACTCCGGGGAATTTTCTCCTTTGGCGGTGGCTCGCAGCCATTGGGCTTCAATACGGTTTTGTGACCGACGATAATTCATCTCTCGTGTGAACTTTGCCCTATGAACAGAATAACAATTTTGGTTGGATAACAACCTCTGTTGGATCGTAGATACTGTTCACTGAGATACACAGTCTCAGAGCACCCTTATGTGCGTGCGCTGCAGTCCACAGCACATGACACCGCAGGACACAATAGCTATATATCCATCCGCTGGGTTCGAAACTGACTTCCCTTCCCACATGTCGATGCAGGGGTTGAGAATCTCGGGCACCATTCCTCATCAGGGGCCGATGGGTGGGGACGGCAGACCCCTGGCAGCTCCAGTGACATCCCTAACCCCTGTCGGTCGCAGCCCACCACGAACAGCTTCCCAGCTGCCAGCTCCCAACTAGCCCGTCTGCTGTGTGTACCCTTGGTTGTGTGCGTGTGTGTGTGTGTCTCTCTGTGCGCGTGTGCCTTGGTGGCTCACACCCGCAACGACCTGGCCTACAACCGCAGCTTGACACACCCCTAATACCCTCAACCTCAACCTCAACCTCGCCCTCACCACCCCTCACCTCCACCTTCACCTTCGACTCAAACCCTCTCCCCCTCCGTCCCCGAGGCTTCTCGCCGTGACGTGTCTCAACCTGCCACCTCCCCTCCTTTAGGTTCCTGAGTCTTGCGACCTGCCTCTCTCTGCCTCTCTCTGCGCCTCGGTGGCTGGGCTTTCGGCGCTTCGATCGCGTGTTCTTGTTGCACGCTCCGCCCTCCGCGCTCCTCGCCTCCGACCTACCTCCTTATAACTCACCGCCGACGAGACAAGCTCGAGCCACTCCTTCCGTTTTCCATTCGCGCCTGGCTTCCGGGCTCCTCGACAACCAGGCTTCAATTCCCCGGTGCTAGGCTTGGCCATTCGACGTGGTGCCCCGGCCAGACATTTGTGGCAGCAACAGGCTGCCAACAAGGCTCGTCCCACCCCGAGGCACACGCCTACTTCTCCTTGTGCGCCGCCAGGGCCCGTGTGTGCGTGTGCGTGCCGTCGGTCTGAGCCATTGTCAACACAGCACCGCTCTACAGCCAATTAGCCACCACCCCTCCAATCACTGTCACGACGTGCTGCAGACATGTCGTCTCTCAAAGGCGATGACTTCTTTATCTCCGGACTCGCCGTGTCGCACGACGCCTCCCAGCTGAAGGGGAATGTCGTCGCTGTTGATGCGACGTACTATTTGCGCCTCCTCCTCCTCGATCGCTCGCACGAACCTCTGATTCCCGCCGTGGGCGGGCCCCTCGCTCTCGAGGATTGCATCGAGGTGGATCTGAACAAGTGGAAGGCCAACGACTGTACCCCCTTCTTCATTTTCGACGGATGTCCGGTCAAGGGCCAGGATGAACTCTCGCTTGAGCTAGGTCGAGCCGCGAACAGTGGTACAAACGCCGCGTGGGAGCTATACAACAATGCCCAGGCTCAGCCTGCCGTCGAGACCTTTGGGCTGCATTCTGGTAAGGCAGTCAATTGCTCGTCGTAACTCCAGCACAATCTCTGATATTTGCATAGGGGCGTATCGTCTGGAGTCGTTCTACCCAACCCTCCAGGGCATCCTCAGGAGGCGTGGCCTTCATTTCTTGGTGCCGCCTTTCAAGGCTGTCGCGCAGGTAAAAAAAAGGTCTTCTAGACGGAATTCTCCGAAGTCTTTCGCTGACTCTTCACAGATTGCATATTTCTCTAAGGTTGAGCAAATGTGTGGTGCAATCATGGGTCCCCGGGAGTTACTCCTATACCCCATCTCCGACGTCCTCATTCAAGCCATCGACTGGGACAGCAACAAATTTCTAGCTGTGGACAAAGACACCCTGAAGCGCCACCTCAACGTTGATGATTCCATTCTTGTCGACGCGCTCCTTATCACGGGTACTTCATTCCTGCCACCGTTCCCAGCCAAGACTCAACAGCAAGCTCCAAACACTGTTAGAGACGCGGTGAACATGCTGAGGACCAATGGCAAGCACGTAAAGCAGGTGTGCCAAGCTTTTGATGACATACTCAAGAGCCAGCAGCCCGACTGGTTCGACAAGTACTGCAAGGCGCGCATGATTGTCGACCACTTCATTTACATAGGGTTGAACGGCGCCGTGGAGATCGAGGCCAAGGACACCTTGACGGAGGATTCACACGAGTACTTGGCCCTACGTCTCCCTGACGAGCTCCACCACTACCTCAACACTGGTCTCATCGGGCCTCGCTTACTCAGCTACATCACGCACAGCAGGATCACGGTCCTGCCGACCCTAGATGGTGTTTCATCTAGCGAGTACAGACAGCTCGTCACTCAGGCGTTGATGCCGGTGAGAGAGACTGCGCTCGGTCTTGTGATACCAAGACTCCACCGCGGATTCCACTTCAAGGACATTGAAGTCAAGGATTGGTTCTCCGATCCGGGACGGAGTGCCATAATACGAAACAGTACCTTCCGCACCCCGAGCCCCAAGGTCGCGACTTGGGCAATCGAAGAGAAAGCAGTCAAGGAGCAGTTCCCGTCTTGGAGTATCTCGGCCCCAGCCTCTAAAGACCGCTCAGGTTCGATTGCGTTCGAAGTCTCTGCTCTGCAGGCGCCTGGCTTTGCTAAGGCCACAGTTGGAAAGGGAGGCAGCAAACCCAAGGGCATCGACGCTCCACATCACATCATATCTACGGTCATATGGCGATTCCTGCACCTGCGGGAGTACGTTGACGACTCGCATGAGCTCACATCCTGGGGCAAGGCTCTGGCCACGGCCATTTCTGAGCTGGAACCCACTGTGAAGAAGTACCCTGACGTCACCGGGCTCCATGAAGCGCTGCTCCTGGCATTCGAACTCATCAGACTCGAGCAGCTCAACGGCAAGCCGCGTCAGGACGAGGGCGATGTCGATCCATCTCTGCTTCTCCTGAGTCGCGCTGCTGTACTATTAAAGCTCAGACACGAAGCTATCGGCTACACGGGTCCCCTGCGCAAGGATATGCTCTCATTTGCCTCGCAGGTGTCAGCTGTCCGCGACGCAGACCGGGACCTGGTCGAGGCTATTCTAGTGCACATGTTCTTGAACAACCAGACCGAGAGAAAGCGAGAGCCTGCTGAGTATTGGGACATCAGTAATGCGTGAGTACCAGGCTTGAAATCTTGACCACAGACGCGATGAACCCAGACCTTACTGATCCGAACATGAACAGGCTTCCATTCGTCAGCCGAAACTACAATGCCGCGATGGGTGTCGCCGTCAGGACTTACCTTGAGATGGATTCCGACGAGCATCGCGACCTCGACAGATTCGCGAGTCTGTACTTTCCTAAGGCCAAAGCCATTCGAGAAGATGTCGAGGTCTTCAGCGCGTTCTTCAAGGCGCTGGTCACGGGCATCAAGACCTTGGACCAGCAGACAACGAAGGACGTCTGGATCAAGGCCCAAGAGTACCTGGAGTCTCGGACACAGTAGACTTAGAAGGAATTGGCTGCCCAGTGATGAGGCCTTCAGGGTTGGCCATGGGAACAGTGTGCATGTCACGTGTGGCTGCCGCCGAGAGACTCCCAGGAACCGGTTCGCGGGCCGCCACCGTGGATCGAACTCGGTACAAGGGATGAATACTAAGTCGGCATGTATCAAAAGGAGTGGCTTGCCAGAATCGAACGAAAGTCACCAAACAACTTTGATCCGATTCTGGGTTCCCGAGATAGGTGAAAATGGGCGAGAAGCATATTTTGAGTGCAATCATAACCTTGGAGGGAGCGCCTGGCAACCGTGGGATAAGCCGAGGTGAGAGGGGGAGCCTGCTCATGTAATTTTTGGACGCGTAGCAGCCGCGCACGCGAAGACGGATCAAGATACCAAGTAGCTAGCGGGGACTCCATGCCATGAGACGAAGGCCAAGGTGAAGGAAAAGGTGTTGGTTGTCCGGCAACCCAGGCAAAACGATTCTAAGCACGGGCTCGGATCCGGCTCAGCTAGTACCCTCTAGAAAATGAAGACAAAACTTGGAAAAACAGAATGAAATTGCGACCCCCCCCCCTTGTTTTGCCCCTTTCCCCCGTCTTTCCCCCAACTATTAATCGCGAACACGGCTGGCTGCCGGGGCGATTATAAGACTAAACCACAGCTTCTTCGCCGCAGTTTGATTTGAATTCGCGCTACACCACGCCAGCGAGAGCGACTCGAGGCATGGTGAAGCAGCAAGCACTTCACAACCTGCTCATCTAGGATGTGAATTGGACCCAGTCTTTGAGGTGCGCCTTTGGCCAGAATCAAAACTGGACGGGTACAAAAGTCTTGTCAGTGCTTGTAGTATATATTGGTTACTACGCTAGATGCTAGTTGGTGTGGGTTTAGTTACTTGTCCATTCTTAATGGCTTCCATTTAAGATCTACTTTCAAAGCTCTCTTTAGAGCATATTCGAGATAGAGGGGGGGAAACAAACATTTTCTAAAGGAGAAAGAAGAATAAAGGGGGAACATCTCCTAGGGGAGGGGGGTTCTCTGGGCTAATAGTAACAATAGTGGAACGATATCACCCATTAAGCAGCCCTAAGCTCCCATCAACAGATGCTCTGGCATGTTATGCGAAGGTTTTAGGGAGTGTCGCCCGTTTATGGGGGTACAAAGTAGCGCACAAAGTGAAGCCCGTGAGGTTCCAAGAACATATCTAGGTATGTTGTTACTTGCCTTGTGGAGGCCTAAGCTATTCCATCCGTAAGGAGCCCGTTGAGTTGTGAACTCTCCCCTCAGCGCCCAGAGCTAAACGCCATGAATATCATACCGGGTATCATAGAAGCTCCAACAGAAACACAGCCGCCATCTAGACGGCCTCGCACCATCCCTGAGGATTCCCGTCCTCCGCGCTCACGGCGCCGCACCTCCCGTTGCAAGTTCCGGTCTTGCCTGTCACCGTTCTCGCCCTTATGCAACTGTCTCGCTAGACGATCAGCTTTCTTTTGACTGGTTGTGGGGTAGGCACGCCGTCAACGTGGCTCTGCTCCTTTTTCTGTTTCTTTTCGCCCATGCTGCGGATCTTCTCGAGCAGATGACTGTGGGTATGTTTGTTAGCAATTGGCCATTGCGTTTCCGGATACTCAGATTAAAATAGAAAGAAAGGAAAGACTGCGCCAAATCGCAATGAAGCAGAAGACCAGATTTTCACGACCGGCAGACCGTCCAAGTTCTGCTGCTTCGTTCTGAGGGGTATCAGGGCCCTTCATTAGGCGCTTCGACGAGTATGTAGACGAAGAAGGAAGGAGGAAAGTAGGCGTACTTGATAGGCATGTGACCTTTGGTTCCCTCTGAAAGCGCGAGGTTCATCCTTTCAGCCCGGCTCGCATGCTCCTGAAAATGCTTCGCAATAAGGTCCTTGCCCTCCGGCTCCTCGGCCGAGCGAACGATGTAGTTGCAGCTGTCTTCCTCACATTTCCAGGTTCCGTTAGGGCCGCTGGGTGACATGCTAGGAATTCTCTCAGCACGGACAACAAGACGGGCTGTCTCCAGAGGAGGCCCCGGTGTTGGCGTAGCGAGCCCTGCATCTCTGCTGGTTGGGCCGTCGGCTGCATCATTGGTGTCGTCTGAGTCAGTGTCTTCATCATCATCATCATCATCCTCCTCATCCTCTGACTGCTGTGACGTTCGAGCCGCTTTACGAGCCCTTTCGTCGTCGTCATCGCTGTGGTAAACGGCGGGTCTTTTAGCACTGGCCCCGGGTCTCAAAGCCGCGGGCCGGGGAGTGAGTGTACTTGGCGGGTATCGCTTGCCGGCCCCCCGTGGAGCTACTATCTCATCTTTCCGATCCTCCTTAGGTTTCGAGCTGGATTTATCCTTCTTCTTTCGTCGCCTACATTGCGCTGGGATTTGGTCCTCGGAGAGGAGTTTGGGCTCGAAGGGCTGGTTGACGACACTTATAAGCCAATCCCAAAAGGGGCTCGGGTTCCATTTCTGCGGCAGTTCATTGAGAAGGGACTTGGCATAGAAATGTGTAACCTCCCTTGCTGCGCTGTACTGCTTGATCGTGCACCTCAAGTACATCTCGGTATGGATCTTGCCATCCTTCAGAGTTTGCGGACTACCCCCACTGGCTTCTAAGACCTCTTCTAGCACCTCTAGAAGGACCTTGACTGGATCCTGATGTTCGGCTTGAGCAGGTAAGCTCTGAGCCCCTGCATTCGGGGTAGAAGGCGCCACTGCCTGAGCGTGCCTAGGTGGGGGAATGACTGGCGGAGGGATATAGGTCTCCGAGCGACGCGGCGGAGCAGCCGGAGCCGGCGGAGCATCCTCCATGAGGACATCATTTTCTGCACTTTGTCCGCTGGCGCGAGACTTGCTTCTCCTACTTCGGTCAGTTACCACAGACATTCGCAATGACGAATCATGTGCGCTGTCGTTGGATTCTTCTTTCAAGTCCAATCTATCGGCTGCTGGCATGTCCGTTGGCGCAGGCGCAGGAGGGACTCTTCTCTTGGCTTCGTCCAACCTCTTGACAAGGTCCTGAGGATGAGCATCAGTATCTGTGTCATGTAGTGCCTTCCGATAGTATGATCGCACCTCATTTGTTTCGATGAGCCATTTCCGGAAGGATGTCGGCTTCCAATTGAATTCGCTCTCTTGGTCGAAATGGGCCAAGAGAAAAGGTGCGTGTTTCTGACATCGCCGTTTCACTTCAGAAAGGGTGGCGCCGTCACCGATGGCGACTGAGTACTTTTGTGGCGTTAGCGTACAGGGAAAGCTATGTGTCATGTGCTGCCTACCTTGAATAACACTTTCTCGTAGGGCGTCTGCCACGCTTTGTATTTCCTGCCCTTGGGTACGGTTTCGCTCATGAAAACGTATGCGTCCATGATCTTGTAGTAAAGAGTGATGCCCTCGCAAATATATTCATGCATGGGCCTGTACTCTTCAGACGGATTGATCTCGTACCAGCCCGCCCTCCCTGACGCCCAAACCGCAGGCCAGGGGCCGTATCCAATAGAATAGCCCTCGCATACGGATATTTCGATGTAGGCGGTGTTTTTGGAAGGTTTGCGTACTACAATTCCACGCTGTCAGTTGAAGCGCACATCGTGGCCACAGTCTGCCAAAACGTAGGGTGAGGAGGCATACAATAGGGCGCAAGGTCGTCCTCCACCTCTAACTTCCCACGTACAAGAAGAGGACCTTCCAAGTTGACATTGCAGACGTTGGCGACTACCAATTTTCCATTGATGTCCTTGCGATATATGACGGCGTCGTCCAAAACGAAGGTGGGAAACTCGTTGATTGACGCGGCTGGCTTCAGGACCGACAGCTCGGGAACGTACTCGATCTGGCCTTGATCGACGGAAGCGACAGTCGAGTCGGAATATCTGCGAGAGCGACCAGGAGGGCGCCCAGGGCCACGAGGGCGTCCGGAGCCTCGTGGTCGCCCAGGCGGCCTTCCAGGCGGCCTTCCTGGTCTGCCTCCAGCCATCACGAGAGAGGGGGACGAGCAGAGATCGATATGCTTAGAGCGGTGTTGACAGCACTGGTGGGTTTGTATTGATGATGCTAACAGACCACCTGCCTCGCGTGCGTCTCATCAATAATTCAAACACAAAGGGCCAATAAGGCATGGAATGTGGAGGAGTGGTGGTCAAAAGAGGGACGAAAGTCGCAGTCAAGCTTGAGGTGCGCTAAGTGGGCAGAAACGCGACTGAACGCAGTTGCGCCCGGCAGTAACGCGATCAGAGTGTGGAGGCGTAAAGTGATCGGCGGGTACTCAGTACCCTGCTAGTCAGCCCATTGCACCCTCGAAACACCCTGCGCTACGTCACTCATACTTCCCTCACACAGTCAGCAGGGATGCTACCCCTGTCTGCGGGTGACAATCGATATCGATAAGAGCCGCCTTCCCAATTGAGCTTTGCACTACCAGAAAATCGCCGATGGGCAAAAAATAACCGACCCAGCAGCTCCTTCATCGCTCTATTGTTGCCCTGCAGTGAGATGGCCCGTTCTGCAGCCTTCTGAAAAAGGCTGCTCCAATCCCGCCCACGGCTCGCACAATAGCTGACATAAATGCATTGACCTCGCTTCTAGAGCTCAAGCGCCTGTGTTGTTAACTCCCGCTGCCCAAACTCTGTCGTTCCCGCTGTTTCGCCCATTTGGGTCCACCAGCTGCTTGCAGCCCAGCTATATGCAAGCCCAGCGGCTGTTCAAGATGGCGGCAGAACAAGTTCTCGATGGCGTCTTCGGTATGTTGCGCCCACCAATTCGAAAGTACAATGGCAATTGGCTTTTTCTAACCATTTCTACTAGCCATCAACAAGCCGTACGGTATGAGCTCCGCCCAGGTCATCCGCGACTGCAAGACCTACTTCAACCCCTCCAATGTATTCAAGCCCATGCTCGAGCAAGAGAAGGCCAACCGCCAAAGGGAGTCCAACTTCCAGCAAAATCGCCGTCGCAAGGTCAAGCGCGCGATTGAGGTGAAAATGGGACACGGCGGCACTTTGGACCCAATGGCCACGGGCGTCCTCATCCTAGGCTGTGGGAAAGGCACCAAGGCGCTGTCCGGTTTCCTCGGCTGCACCAAGACCTACGAGACAGTCGTCGTCTTTGGCGCCTCCTCCGACTCGTACGATCGATGCGGCCATCTACTCAAGAAGCGACCATACGACCATATCACAAAAGAGAAGGTCCTCGAGGCACTGGAGAACTTCCGCGGGACGTACCAGCAGATGCCACCCCTGTTCTCCGCGCTCAAGATGGAGGGCAAACCACTATACGAGTACGCGCGCGAGGGCAAGCCCATCCCGAGGGAGATCCAGACGAGGGAAGTCACCGTCACGGAGCTGGAGATGCTAGAGTACTACGAACCCGGGACCCACACCCACTACTGGCCAACGGCCGAGGCCACCGCGGCGGAGAAGCAGTATGCCGAGCAGCTGTGGCGCGTTGAGAGAGACCAGGCCGCTGGCAAGACGATGACGCCCGAGCAGGAGGAGGCCGACACACAGGCGCTGGCGGAGCACGAGGACCTGAAGCGCAAGTTTGAGGAGAGGCAGGACGACCTGGTCAAGGAACGCCAGGCAAAGAAGCAAAAGAAGAACAGCAACCAACCTCAGACCCCAAGCGGCGCGAACAGCCAAGACAAGCCGACGTCGCCAGTCATGTCGGGGGCATTGGGCGAGCTCCCACCCAAGGGAAGGGGATCCGACCTGGTCCCACCCGTCCAAGAAGGCACGGCTGCCCCTTGGGAAGGCAAGGGACCCCCAGCCGTCAAGATCCGCATGACAGCCACATCGGGCTTCTACGTGCGGTCGCTGGCGCATGACTTAGGGGAGAAGTTGGAGTCGGCCGGGTTGATGACGGAGCTGGTGCGGAAACGGCAGGGCGACTTCGTGCTCGGCGGACCCAACTGCCTCGAGTATGAGGACCTCGCCAAGGGGGAGGGCGTCTGGGGGCCCCAGGTCGAGGGCATGATCCGCCGGTGGAACCAGCCCGGCGGCGTCAACGGTGGTGAGAGTGAGGCGCAGCAGAAGGTCAAGGTAGAGGAGAAGCTGGCGAAGAGCCCGAGCCCCAAGCGCGAGGGCACCCCTGAGCAGGCGGGAAGCCCAAAGAAAACTGATACCCCAAAGAAACGGTCACCCAGCCCTCAGAGGGAAGCGAGCTGTGGCCGTTCAGCCAGCCCGAAGCGGGAGAGGAGCAACAGCCCCAGGAAGAGCTGAGCTAAGACGGCGATAATAGTCGCGATGTTCGCAGACGCAGCGAGAGAGACTGGTGATCCCTTGGGAAATTAAAGCCTGAGGCAGACTAGACTCGAGGCGTGCTACCGATATCACAGTCGGTACCCAGTGGTTGGGTTCCAGTTGACACAAGACTTGGTTGCAGTAGAGATTTGATACCAGAAGGGCGAGGAAGTCACAAAGTCAATGTCCTACGACTAGAATCGGTTAATCAAATCTGCTTTGGAAGAGCTAACTATGTGATAAACCGGTCCTCTACCAAACTTTACGCGTTGAATTGACGCATTATTACCAATCTAGCCGTACCCGTGACAAACTTTTCCCATATCAAAGAGTTCATCATCAGTCTCTCCTTGATTCCAGCCTTTCCTCAATGCAATTAGTAGTAGTAGTAGTGGTCATCCCGTCATGGTATCATAGCAAAAAGAACAAAGAAGACAGTGAGAAAGAAGAGAAAGACATGTAAATGTACAGAATAATCCACACCCCCTAAAGGAGCCTCATCACGCACTAGCCCTCTTCTCCGCCCCATTCGCATCAGCCCCTCCATTCAACAACGCGCGCGCCCTCTCGATGCGGCCCATGGCCTGCTCGAGCCTCTCGAGGCGCCTCTTCTTCTCGCCCTCGCGCCGCTCGAGCTCGCCCACGCGCTCCTCGAGTCGGGCGCGGGCCCTCCGCTCGCTGGCGACCATCTCGTTGGCCTGCTCGAACAGCGTCACGCTCAGGTCCTCGATCTCCTTGCTCGAGTCGTTGAGCTTGCCCTCGGCCGCGAGCCGCAGCTGCTGCTCCCGCGTCAGGGCCTCCAGCAGGTCGTCGCTCGAGGGCGCGGGGCTGTGGCCGGGCGTCCAGGTCACCTTGCCGCCGGACAGGGAGAGCGTCAGGGGCGTCAGGGGCGCCGGGGGCCCGTTGTTGTTGCTGCCGCCGCCGGGCGTCCGCGGTGGTGCGAGGGAGGAGGTGCTCCTGCTGCTCTGGTGGCCCGGGCTGCCGGCGGGTGGGCCAGCGGGAGCAGGGAGCAGAGACGAGGTGCTCAGGGAGCTTTGGTGGCCCTGCTGGGCCTTGAGGTTCGGAGTCGACTTGCGGGAGAGGTAGGCCGAGATGCGGCTGCTCGCGGCGGAGGCGAAGCTCGTGACGGCGGCGCTGGGACTGCCGAGTGTGCTGTTTGTGGCCGGGGACGAGGGGGTCTCGCGCAGGGTGGGCGTCTGGGGCCTGCCGGCGGCGGGGGCGCTGGCGGTGCTGTTGTTCCGCCTGCTCAGCTCGGCCTTGAGCTTTCCAAGCTCGTCCTCGTAGTCTGCCCAGCGGTCGACGGCGGCGGTGGCCTTCTGGTTCAGGAGGCGGACCTGGGCCTCGAGGTCTTCGATCTGCTTCTGGGCGGCGGTGAGGGCGGCTGCTTGGGCGTCGGGCGTGGAGAGGTCCTTCGGGATGAAGGAGAGGGAGAGGTCGTTGCCGCAGCTGGGGCAGCAGGGGATGGTGCTGAGTCTTGGTTGCGGGAGGGCAGGCATCGTCAGGGTCATTGTTGAGGACATTTTCGATTGATCTGCCGAGTGGTCGGGATGGACCGAGTGTTGGAGGAAAGGAGTGGTAGTAATAGTGGGCAGGCCAATTGACCGTGGGTGTGACGATCACGACAAGAGAACGAGGCCTCTTTTCTGTGTCGTCGTGCGCCTCGCCTTGCTGGCTGCGCGGGTGGATTGTGGTTTATGTCTCCGTGGCGATGACGGCGGTCGTCTGGTCTTCGGGTGGCTGGGGGGGACTGGGGAATGGGGACCGCTTCGTCTAGCGTCGGGGTCGGTGAGTTGGGGGGTTATGGTTGCCGTGGCTCGGTTTTCCTGGTTTCCCTATTGCATCACCAGACTCGATTGCCCTGTCGTCGCAACGACCTGGCTGTTGATAGGGGATTCTTTTTTTCTTTCAAGTAAACAAAAAGTCCAGTAGGCCGTCGGCACGACCGGTGGGTGTGGGGGAATTGTCTTTTTTATCATTCATTTGTTGATGCCCGGCAGCGTGGGAGTCGGACAGGGGGGAGGGACCGACAGGGACCGACAGGGCCTTGGAATAAAGTTGGTCGTCTGCTGCGGCTCGGTGGCGGGAGTCGTTAGCCTCAGAGGCCACCACTGAGGCCTCGCCAAGAGGGCCCGACTGCGCCCCGCCTTTTACAGTTGGGGCCCTGAAACTGCCGGGGAGTCCCTGCGCTTCTGCTAAATTGGGCCACAACGGTCGCATGTCAAGTCGGTTACTGACAGTTGCTTGCTGTCTAAAACAATGCAGAGATGAAAAGGCTCCCGACTCGATCCACAAGCTTGCGAATGCGAGTAGCCAGGATGACGCAGCGGATATGATTTTTATTCTTCTTGTTTTCCCTCGTCCTTGCTTTGCAAAAAATCTTGATCAATCGACGGCTCGGCTCTGCTGAAGAGTATCTATCGGTGTCTTTTTTTGTCCTTCTCAATTTCCTCCACAGCCGATCGATCGTCTCTGCAATCTGCATTGTCAATCCTGATCTTCAGGCACCGGCGTCAACCAAAGTCTGCGACAACATCAGCTCATCGACATAATGGCCGAGAATGGGGGTTCTATGCGCATATCCAATCCGAAACACCCCGTCAGGCAATCCAGCACGCGTCGTCTCATCGGACCCTCTTTAACCCAAGCAACTCTCTTCATACCCACACTCTCCCTCGAACCCAAATTCGCACTCTGAGTCGTCCGATTTCTACCTCAAGAGTCCACACGAATGGGGCCTGCCAGGATTGGAAATTGAAACATCAGTCACTAACTGCATTGCTATCTTTTTTGTGGGTGGTATCTACCGCACTTCAAGGACTGGTCCGCTTTGAAAGGCACGAGATGATTGAGTGGTGTATTGAGACGGCGTACTTTTTTACTCTACTGGCTCAACAACGATTCGAACCCGGCAGGGTATCTCCCTCCTGTGATGGGCAGCGACTCTACCAGTTTCTGGATCTCTGCCAGATCTTCCGCATTCAAGTCCACGTCCTGGCAGTTCTCCACTACCCTCTCGGCCCTCCGCGACCCGGGGATGGGGATACCTCCCTGTCGCCTCACCCAAGCGATGGCCACCTGCGCCACTGTTGCGCCCTTGCGCTTAGCAACCTCCTCCACAGCCTCAACGAGCTTGAAATTCTGTGCAAATGCCTCCGGCTGGAAGCGCGGGAATTGACGCCGCAAGTCGTTCTCCGCAATATCCTCAGGCTTCCGGAACTCCCCAGTGAGCCATCCGCGACTCACCGGGCTATACGCCACGAGCGCGATGCCATCTGTCACATGATTGTCAGCCCGGGAACGGCCCGAGAGTTATTTTACCAGAGGACTTACGCTCATGGCACGCATCCGCCACCCCGTTGCCCAGCACATCCGTCGTGAACAGGCTCAGCTCGATCTCCACCGCCGCGATCTCCGCCACCGCAGCCGCCCGCCGGATCGTGGCCGCGCTGACCTCGCTGAGGCCGATGCCCCCGATCTTGCCCTCCCGGACCAGCGCCGCCAGCGCCGCGACGCTCGTCTCGATGGGCACGGCCGGGTCCACGCGCGCCATTTCGAACACGTCGATCTTCTTGGTCCCGCCCAGGACGCCCACCGCCTCCTCCACCGACGCCCGGATGCCCTCGGGCGAGCCCTGCGGCGCGTGCGTCGCCCTGTCGTAGGCGCCTTTTATCGAGAGGACTACCTTGTCTGCATCTTCTGGGTACTTGGTGAAGTAGTACCTCAGCAGGTGGAGCGAGTTGGCCTCTGATGTGCCGTAGATCATGCCCTATCACGCCTGTCAGCTGCAGGTTCCTCGAAAGCTGGCTCTGGGTGAATTTCGCGGGATATCATGCTCACGCCGTTCCAGAAATTTGCGCCCTGCTCAAGTGCTGCCTTCATGGCCTTGGCGGCGTCTTCGTACGTGACGTTGCCCCATACCGTCAGTCCTATGAAAGTGTCAGCCTACCACACTATCCGAGTCTTTGGGTCCAAGTCCTACCCATCAGGCCATAGCCAACGGGGCCGATCGGCTTCCCGGCGATGGTGGTCTTCGCGGCTGCGCTCATGGTGGATTGTGGTTTGATAGATTACACTAGGTAGATGCTGGGTGTCGAGTGAGCTGTAACGTGTCTGTGTGTCTGTCTTGATCTTGTTGAGTTATGCCAGTGTCACTCTCAAACCCCTCGAAAACCACCTCCTTTATACTCGTCACCTCCATACATAGCTTGTATGGTCGATATGCATGGCCGCGACTTGGCCAGGACTTAAGGACTCTCGTAATGTCCGCGATTGTCCCGCCTCGGAGCTATGTATGTTGGAGTGCGCAAATAGGCGCCATCAATCTGGCCTCGTAGGATCAAACATGTGCGGGCTTGGGAAGAGTCGGGTTGACCTGGTTGAATTGAATTCCGTCCATAGTTGCTGCTGCCTGTGGCCTGCATGGGTAGTTTGCTAGGTTGAGAGGCCGCTTACTGGCCCAATCCGCGCGGCCCGCACCGCGAGATGGTCATTGCAGGTCGGCATTCGCGTGGCTGTGTGTAAACTCCGGTCCGGCCCCGTTATTTTGCTTACCGATTACAGGGAGTGGATTGACTGAATCCCGTAGCTTTGCAGGCTTCAGATTGAACAGCCAAGTCTCTGGTCAGGCCGGAAGTTAGAATTGTTCTGTCTTAGCAGCGGGAGTAATAGTCACCTGCCAGTCAGTCTCAGGATGAAGTATTTAGAACAGATTTGGCACATTTAAATAATAGAGTGAATAATATTATAGTTCACATAAACTAGATGGGCACCAAAACACCATAGATTCAAGCAATTTACGCCCCAGCAAGTATCGTGATAGTTCCTCTGCCATGAAATGATAAGGATATTTAATTACAATGCCGTATATACTAGTTTTGGTTACAGACGTTATGAGTGCACTGAGGTCAGGAAGTACTCCTATACCATCCATTTTTGCCCTGCGAATACCCGTCTTCATTACGAAAGAGGATGTTGAATCGCATGGTTCTAATTACTTAGACACTCACAGCCACATAAACAGTATGCACACGGCATCAATCAATTCCAATTGTGATCTGCCATTGCATATCGTAATATGCATCTGCAGGTGGCTTGCAGTTCATTGCGCCTTGGGCTGACTGCTAAACACGAAAACAAGCAGGCTACCTAGGTACACCCCCGGCGGCATGAGAGAATCCCTCTGGAGGAAGCCACTCAGCTCCGACAACGCTTAGTCTCCAAGTACCCAATACAGTGATTCCGGTAAAGGTAGGACAAGCCCCGCTTCTTCTCTGACCCGTCTTCGGAGAGTTCTACTAGCACTGCGCCGATTCACCAGGAGATCAAAATAAGGCTGGGGCAAGACATGAATCAATGAACAGAGGCCCCTTGGCGATTTTATTACTTCTTACTTTCTGCTTTGCATCTGGCACGTATGATCATCTGAGCACCCTCAATACCTGCCCAACGCACAATATTCACTGCTCAGAAACAGAGGCGTCTACGCCGATCCGTTGCTCCGATATGGAAGACGAGGATTCGTTCGTTGTGCCAGCAGCGCCAAGCTCTGAAACAAATGATGATAGTGTCAACTCTTGCACTATTTGCAGTAGACTCTTAGATGCGGCGCATCGCATTATCGACATGAGCATCCAGAAACGAGACCATGGGTGGGAAATTGACGAAGGCTCGGACTCGGACGTTGAGGTGACCGTGTCCGAGATCGAGAGCATTTCGAAGGTTTTGGCCGCCTCGACCTGTGAAAGACACCAGGATTTCATGCGGAGCACCTTTGACATTCAAGACGAGGAGGACCTGAGCCGTAGACAGATCGAGGCATTGTGGGACGCCGAGAAAGACCGCGCCGTTCTTGCTGACGTCCGCAGAACATGGTCTGAAAATCAACGTGTAGAGGAAACACGACGCAATGAAATCATCCTGCTGGATTCTGAACCACATCTCCCACAGCTCCCCTGTACTGGACGGCCCAGAGACGAGGACTTTATCAGCGTCGACCTGATCAGGCAATGGATTTTCAGTTGTGAGATGGATCATAAGAAAAGTTGCTGCATACCATTTCAACCTTCCATAACACTATCCTGGGTAATTGATACGGCATATTTGTGTTTAGTCCCAGCAGAACACGATACTCAATACATTGCTCTCAGCTATGTATGGGGTCAGACCGAGATGTTAAAAACAACTCGAAAGACGCTTCACTCTTTGCAAATGGTGGGAGCTCTAAGCACAACCTCGCCCTTAAGAGTGCCTCGGGTTATACAACATGCTATCTTACTTGCTTCTCAGCTAAGACAGCGCTACCTTTGGGTCGACTCCCTGTGCATTATGCAAGACGATAAGGAGAGCCTTGATCGACACATCCGTTACATGGCTTCAATCTTTAAGGCAGCCTTCTTTACTATTGTTGCCGCGGATGGTTTGGATGCAGAGTATGGGATCTTGGGGATCAAGGGCATATCTGAGCCTAGAACGCTTCCTCCCGTTCTACAGCTATCAAAGAGGCTCAGGATAAGGTCAAGAGGGTGGCTAAATGAATTTTCCAGTCCCTGGGGCCATCGTGGATGGACTCTACAAGAGCACATCTTCTCCAAAAGGAAACTGATCTTCGTTCATGGATCCGTTCGATGGATCTGCCAGGAATCCCGATATTTCGAAGATATATGTCAGGAGTCTATATCGAACCGCCAGGAGAGAGTCGAGACGCGGAAGCCAGCAAGTGTTGGTGAATTGGCTCTCAAATATCCGATGATTTCACAGATTGAGGAAATCCTGATTGAGTATACTCGGAGAAATCTCACGTTTGGGAACGACAGCATAAGGGCAATAGAGTCAATCTTCACAGCCTGTGGTGAGGCATATCCCAGTGGTTTTATTCTGGGTCTGCCACTTGACTTCTTCGACATGGCGTTACTTTGGCGCCACATCCAGTTTGACCAATTCAACGACAAATTCAGGCTAAAACGACGTGCGGTAGCCACACCTGGCACGCAGTCTCCTTTCCCAAGCTGGACTTGGGCTGGTTGGATCGGGGAATTAAGCGTTGGGGCTTGGCGTGCTGCAACGTACATCAAAGATGCAAATGAGCATGACCGGTTTGGAGAGAGATGTTCGACCATTCCCATGCTCGAGTGGCGGTGTCGATCAGAAAAAGATGGTTCCGAATGGCCTATTCGAGGACAGAATCAGGCCTATGCATACAAGTTGAAATTCATGGGAAAGGAGGATGGGCTCCCGCTTGGATGGAAGTACGAGCGTGAACCTCCCCAGCCCATTCAGGAAGACACTACGATTGAAGATCCTATGACAGAAGATACTACGACAGAAGACACCGCGTCAGAAGACACTACGACAGAAGACAAAGCGATAGAAGATTACTTGGCGGAAGAAGACAGGCTGGATAATGATTTATACAAGGACCAGGAGTTCGTCATGCCGACTCCGTATTATTATTCGCACGATTCTGCTCCTGGCATAAAGTTTTGGCACCCAGTACCAATCTTCATCGGTATGGAGGAAACTGTGACGAATCCTATCAATTGCCGACTTTTGTGTGCCAGCACTCGGAGCGGACGTCTTTGGGTGACCACTAACAGAAGTGGCGGCTTTTTTGAGGTTGTGTCGAAATATCCCATCGCCGACGGTTTACTTATGGATATAAGAGGTGAAGTAGTTGGCAAATTGTGGATCAGCGACATAGATGACTGCCAGCTTGTCAACACATACGAGAGACAACCCGACGAGGCAGGGTATCCTTGCGAACTGGTCGCGATCTCGAAGGCAAATATTTTCACATGTCCGATGGAGCCGGGGAAGGAGACCTTTACATTCTACAACGTCTTGTGGGTAAATTGGAAAGACGGCATTGCATATCGAAGGGGTGTGGGCCGAGTCAAAAGGGACGTATGGGAAAGCATGGAGCTCGAAGACGTCGACTTGGTACTAGGCTAAGGACAAATGGCATCATGTAGGCCGAAGAAACTTGTGCTACTCCTTCTCGGCAGCCCCAATTCTTGGATATTGAGTCTGTCTTCTTGTTACAAATTTGATTGATATGATGATTACAGTGATTAGTTTTTTTTTTTATGTGTAAGTGGACTGGTATCAGGCTACCTAATTATAAATTCTGGGTCAAGCCGTAGGGCTTGTTTGTTAGCATTCAAGGCCTGGGCTTCCGTGGCGACTGTGTTGGCGCAGTAGCAGGGAGACTACCACAAGTAGAGTTCAAATATCATCCTTGTGATTCACCGCCACCTAGCTGTCATACGGACATCTAATGTCCGGCAACGTCGACGGTAATGGCAAGGCTGGCGAGGCAATGCAGGATCAGATTATCGTAATAGACAACTTGTTGGGCGACTTATTCGGTGACTTATAGAGCAACTACTTATTTGGTGCCAATGAGTGCTGAGGCTTAATACGTCCAAGGATATGATTAGCATAAGTAGTAAGTGTGGTTACGTTAACTTTTCGTTCACCCCCATAGTGCGCATGTGAAAATAGCAATACTTATGTCCTTGAAATTCCTGGCAGATATCGTCCCCATGAGAAGCATCCTTTCCTAGCGAGCACAGCCACCACCAGAAGTGCGAGGGTGTGACAAAATTTAAAACTTCCCATTATCCCAGGTCATATCGAATTGCATAATCTATTGTTACAATGCAGACCCCCCGTTGCGCCTCGCGTGACAGCAAAATCGTCTTCAATGCCACAGCCATTCCCTCCTCCCGGCACACAACTACAAAGGGAACAACAAATGAAATCTTGATCTAAATCTAATGCAAGTGATAACGCCTTGGATAATACCCGAGCACTGCACTAGGTCTTATTCGACAACCTTGTACTCCGAGTTCCACGCCACCCTAGTCAGCCTAGCAGGGTAGAAGACAAGCGGCGAGACCATGACCAAAACCATGGGGACGGCATCAAACACATAGACAAACGCCTCGTTGCTGGCGACGGTCCCCAGCGGGCCCTCCGCGAACTCGATCAGGCGCATCAGGTTCCGCAGCACCAGCAGGCCAGTAGCGACGTACATGACGGCAAAGTACCTCCTCCACCTGAGCACGTGGCCGATCCCCAGCGCGACATCCGTCGGCTCGCGGGCCAGCTTCTGTTGCACCCTGACGGCGACGTAGGTGAAGAAGACCAGCGCGACCTCCTGGAAGATGAGACCGCCCAGGATGCACTTCTTGCCGATGGCCATGAGGTCCGCGTCGCCCGAGGCCTGGACGCCCACGCCGCCGAGCTGGCTTATGAAGGCGAGCACGTCGATGAGCACGTATATCTTTGTCAGGATGCTCGGGCGGATGAGGGAGAAGCGCGAGGCGTCGAGGGCGGTGATCAGCCGGCCCAGGGACATGTAGATGCTGCCCGCGAGGAGGGGAGGGGCGCAGAGGAGGAGCATCGCCTGCATTATCCAGGGCCCTATTTTGTCTGGTTCCGAGTGCGCCTTGAAGCGGCCGTAGTAGCCGAATGCTTCGCCTGCGGTGCGGATTCCTTGGTTAGTCTTATCACAAGCCGGATGATATCAGAAGCCGCAGATAAAGAGACTTACATATCCCGCCCAGTATCATTGGGATGAAGGACCATGCGCGGAAGAAGCCCATGTAACCAACATGAACCGTTGTTGCGGCTGCAAAAATCACCACAAATGCCAGGCCGGCCTCCTTTGACGGTATATACTGAAAGTATTCAATGTCAAAGGTGCCATCAGGGTGCTGGTTGAAGACAATATCCATGTTGAATTAAAAGGATTGAAAGGCCTGGAAAGAGAAAATCTAAAGAGCGGAAGAGTGAGGAACAAAGTATGGTGGTGGTGAAGTCGACGAGACGAAGCTCATAAGTAAATATTCTCTTCTTCTTCCATTCTCCTGTCAAAAAAGAACATTCGGCCGATTCAGTGCTGTATTTAGACTTATATCCACTACCTAGACAAGTCGATTATTTTACGTATTCGAGGGTTGATTTTTCGTATAAGAGAATACGTAAATTGGTACCCGAATAAGGCATCTCAAATCCAATGATTAAAGCGCATTGGCCCTTTTCGCCCTTTTGTGGGTCATCCGAGACAGCGAAACCCCTGCATCCCGGACGTCATGTAACGGGCCGGATAGCATCAAAGCCCCCCCTAGTAGCGACCGCCTAACATTGACTTGATCATGCTCTGCGAAGCGATGAAGTGATTTTCCGTAGGGCTGGCAGGCCCCGGAGGACGACCCGCAGACAACACCATCTCCACCGGTGCAACTTCCGAGGACGGCGGCATACCATATCCAGACCTCGGCCAGGCGCTGCACTGCCCCTGCTGCCGCGCAAGTCCCGCCTGTCTTATAAGTGCTGCCGATTATTCGTATTTGTCGTATTTGAAGCGCGCGTCCGCCCCCCATTTGGTAGCAAGCCATTGTCCAAACAAGATCCGCGAACCAGTCGATCATGTCGGATGACAGCACGACTACTCGCAGCAAAATTGTTGGTGTTGTTAAACGTACAAGGCGTACACATCACAAGTAAGTAGCTGCCACTCCCTACGATTCTCGATCACGGGCGCCTGGCCTCTTCTTCTATCACACTGTCGTGCTCCTTCAGTAGCCAGTATCCTGCCATTCACCCCAACCCTTGGTTTATTGCGTGAGACACAGGATGGCACGAGGCGTCATCCCCTGCATTTCCGTCTGGAACACCCTATTCGGAACCTGCCTGGCTGACATCAGATGGTTCAGATCAAGGCATGGCTGCAAAAACTGCAAGCTGAGACGCATCAAGGTAGGACTTATTGTTCTTGTTGAAGCCTGCCTCCTCTCTGCCAGACCCGAACCTTCACCTGGACAGTTGGCAACTACGAAGCGTGACACAGACGGCTGAATAGTCGCAGTGCGATGAGACAAAACCAACCTGCGAGAACTGTATCAAGTTCCGCATCCCTTGCAGTTTCAACTCAAATCCCTCGCCCCCTTCAGATGCCTCCCCACCGGCCCAAGACGCGCCTCGACGGCGAGGTCGTCCCAGAAAGGACTGGCTGGCAGCTACAGCCCAATCCCCTTCCGACGACCACGGCTTCGGGAGCAAGCCAAACCACCTAGCCGCATCTCTTGGTCCACCACCAGAGCAGCCACCGCCCTACCTGATCGGCGACCACAGCCTCAACATCACCGACCTCCAGCTCCTCCACCACTACATGTACAAGGCCTCCATCAACATCGCCAACGCGAAAGGGCCAGACCCCTTCTGGTCCGTCGACTGCCCCCAGATCGGCTTCGCGAACCCGCACACCCTGCACCTGATCCTGACCTACTCGGCCCTGCACATGTCCCGCGGCGAGCCCGACGAGGTCCGCCAGCAGGAGCTCCACGACGAGGCGGTCCTGCACTTCGCCACGGCCCTGGAGCAGACGCGCCTCGAGCTCTCGCGCCTGGGCCGGGACAACGCCCACTCGCTGTACGTGTCGTCCATGCTCGTGTGCTTCTGCACCTTCGCCAAGGGGCCCAGCCCGGGTGACTTCCTCATGTTCACGGCCGGGGGAGGCGACGAGCCGGCCACGTGGCTGTCGCTCGTGCGCGGCGTGCGCACCATCATCGAGACCATGGGCAGCCCCTTCGTCTTCGACCCGGACGGCCCGCTGCGTGCGCTCGTGAGGAAGCGCTCCGAGGACCTGGTGCGCGACAGGGAGGAGGAGAGGCGCGAGCGGGGCAGGCAGCACAGGCCCGACTGGAGGGATCCCGTCGACCGGCTGGAGCAGCATATCTGTTCCCTGATGGACCCGGCCGGTTTTGACGAGCCGCTCAAGGACGTGTGCCGGGTGAGTCTGTCTGCTCTCGAGGCCATCCGCCCGGCCGCCGAAGCGATGTGGGGCAAGACGCCGGATGAGCCACTGGAGGCGGACCAGGAGAGTTCTGTCTATGCATGGCTGTACCGGCTGGAGAATGACTATACCCGTTACCTGCAGAGGAAGGAGCAGATCGCGCTCGTGGTGTTCGCGTACTTTGCCCTCCTGTTGAAGGAGCTCGAGGTGTACTGGTTCATGGAGGGGTGGGCGGAACATATAATCATGGGAGTTGACCAGTTCCTAGACGAAGAGCACAGGAGGTGGCTGGAGTGGCCCAAGGAACAGGTTGGGCTGATTGAAATCGCCATCAAGAAGTACACGGAATCCATGGTGTTGGCGTAGTATCTTTGAAGGCTATGGGGAAGGTCAGCAGTCTAACGATATCATGCTATCTTTTGTATATATTCTCAATGCGGCCAAATAATAGATTTTTGGAATGAAGGTGTATGGAAAATGTCACCATACTGTTGTATACTCCAGTAACTATTCGCCTTGCAAGGAAATAGATAGAGCGCATAAGGAACGTAACATGAGAGGAATTTCTGAGAAAGAAGTCCAAGCACTATTTATCGTTATTATACTGAAGTACAAGGGGCTTTGTGGGTTATCGTATTCGGTTCTATGACAGAAAGCGTTGCAGCGCGATGCGGGATTTTGACGTGCCATTGCTAGAAGATCTTTCATTTGGGACATGATGGAGATTATTTGCCCGAATGGGGATATATCTGCAGCAACTATTTTACCATAGAAACGATACTTCTGCCAGAGCCTCATACATTTGCGCGACCGTCATATTGTAGTCCGGCTTGAAGTCGTCAAGAGCCGATGTGCCTTCCAACAGTCCAAAGATGCCAAACAGTCTGTCATGTGGATCCGCACAAGCCTTATGTCGCATGCTGTGAGCGATGTCGAGAAGGTCAGGAGCGAGCCGGTGAGTAGTGCCCCAAGCCCTATCGAGCTGATTGCCAATCTGAATGTCCAACATATCGAGAAGCGGTTGCGTATTGACAATACCAAGCCCCATCTGTTCCCACTGTGGTGACAATTCAGCGAACTTGATCATTCTCATGAATCGTCTAACCGCATTGCAATCAACCGATCGCCATTTGACTTTGTACCGACCACAGATGAGTACTACATCGTGCGACCTTCCGATTTCTTGGACCACCCACATCCTCTGGAACCATTGCCGATTAAGAATATCCAGCAGGCCATCTCGCACAACATCTGACGGATAGTCTTGCCAAACCGGCCGAGGATGGGGTCGCGGCTCATTCGCAAAGTAGTCGAGGACCTTGATTCCAACAGCGGTATCAGAAGTTGCTTCACCCAGCCATACCAGGACTGTCTTGGCTGTCTCATATATCAATCCCATTCTAGCAACTTGGCAGTTGCGTTCTTCAACATCGCACTGATTGATGCATATGTAGTCAACCCACAGCGTTCTAGGACGGTCCGGGAATCGTAGTCGGCGTAGAGCAGCTTCGAGTGACTTCGTAACCGACACGCAGGCGTCATCAACAAGAATGGTCGCGCAGTTGTCCGTTGCACCCCATACATAAGACAAAGCTTCGAATGGCGGCAACCGGTCTTCCATTCCAACGTGTTCCATATGACCAGTTACGATGTCTCTGTCTGTACCGGGATTGAGGATAAACAGACGAATATCACTATTCCTCGTCAGGGAAGAATAATGGACGGGAGCCTCTCGCTATCCCAGAATTCAGCATTCTCAACAAGTGTCTGCCTAAAGCTTGCACGTGTACATACCATCGCAGTCGAAGTCACTTGAGTTTCGACCTCTTCTGAATTGACACGCAGCCAGAAGCCGAAGGACACGCCATAAGACTTCGGAATCTGCAGGAGCCTATCCAGGCCGAAGGCCGGAAACTTGAAGTGCCACGCTTTGCTAAATATGTCCCAGGTGTAGGAAGACATTCCGAGTATATGCACAGAGTTGTGGATCAGAATCTCTAGGGCCAGAGTAAGTTGCCAGAGAGCTTCTATCGATGTCTGCCTGGCTGAAAGTAAGGCTAGAAGCCGCAGAAACACTGGAAGAGGAGGGGAAGCCTCTTATGCTTGCTGATATAAGCATACATTTGGAGTCATTCATTTCCAGGTGATCGGTCTTACAGCCTTATAAGGTTATTGCTTGCGTAAAATGTTACAAAAACGTCTAATCTCGTTATTTAACTTTTGAGTTGTTCCTAAGTTCTTCAATTGATAAGGAGAATCAATTAGACGACTGAGCTCCTATAATAAACGATTGAAATGACCCAGAATTGCGTGACAGGTAGCTGTGAACAGTAAAAGGGCAAGTTGGAAACAGCTCAAAACGCAAAACGGCAG
>JACBFG010000011.1:337564-379981 GCA_013435955.1 Diaporthe sp. HANT25 | reverse complement strand
CCCCCCCCCCCCCCCCCAAAAAAAAATAACGAGCGACGCGGACACCCAAATGTGATCTCGACCTTCACCACCAAGACCCCAATCACTTCGTGAGCGTGATCGGCACCGCCTGACCCTTGTCCTGGACATAGTATCCCTTACCATCTGCACCACGCTTAATGGCGCGGACATCATTTGCGCCCACAGAGATGGAAAAAGGCCGCCCGTCCTTCATGGTCACCGCGTACTTCTTCTTATTGAACGTAGCTGTAACCGCTTGAGGGGCTGAGGCCGCCGTGGTACTTCTCGAGGGGCCTGCTGCTGAGCCTCGGGGCCCTGGACTGCCGGCAGGACCAGACGTCCCAGTCCGTTTGCTACTCGGCGCGCCGGGCGGTGAAGTCTTCGGCTTCGGAGGCGCTGGAGTACTTGCCGGACCACGTGGAGGAGACCTGCCTGTAGAAGTCTGTGGCTGTGGGGCTTTCGAGGAGGAAGGAGGTGGTTTGGAACCACTGGTGGAGGGGCCCGGTGCTCCTGACGGAGCACTTCCGGAAGCTTGACCGGATTTCAGGCTCATTGCCCCCATTTGTGTAGCGAGTGAGCCGGTATTCGCGCCATAGAAATCCTTGGTCTTGCTGTACCCATCGGCGGTCGTGAGTTTCACGAAATCAGTCTTCATTTTCGCCCAATTATCCTTCTTGATGACTCGGCCTGAGATGACGTTGGTGTATTCGCCCCTAGCTTTGTCTTCGATCCAGTGTGTCAGGCGCGCCATTCCTGCCAGCGGCGTATTCCCTGGGCCCTCCATCTCACGATGGTAGTCATTCATTCCCATGCAGGCTAGAGCCCAGACTGCTAAGTTGAAGTTGAGTCGATTTGCTCCATTGGACTCCCAGGGAATAGACTTATACTCGAAAGCCGCGTACAATTTCTCATCCGTGGGGGAAGCCTGGGATAATAGTTCCTTCTTATCGATTCGCCTGACCCGAAAGACTACAACCTCATCTTGTGTAACGAGAAAGAAGTATCTGGTTTCTGCGAATCGACAGTATGTTGACAATTGCTCCAAAGGAAGGGTCCTCTCAGTAGCTACGTTGTAGTAGCCTCGTGCAACGAGTGGTTCGGGCTGGTCATTATCAGAGTCCTCCACGTTCCTCCATGATGGAGGTGCAGGGACCTTCTGTGCTTCCTTTTCGGTCAAGCTCAGATACTCGGACTTCCACTTCTCTGTCAGCTTGCTGTCACCGACAATAAAAGCCAAATCTTTTCTTTTGCTGGAGCTTTCCTCTCGGTAAGTCTTGAGGAGCTTTTTCTGGAAGACCACCCAGTCTGGCTTATACTCAACGTTGGTCTCGTGATCCTTCCATGTTACTCCCTTATTGGCCAGCGTTGCATCTGGGGCTTTCGCTGCTTGCTGTACAGCTACTTGAGACCGGCTCCTTAGGATTGTAGCTGCCGTCTTGAGGGATCCACGGAGGACATTAAGGTTCCCTAAAATAGTCAGGATCTAAGCACTTCTCAACTAAACATCAAAGCGATGGGCAAAGATGATCGAGGAGGTCAACAGTGACTGAGCCCCGGTGAGGAGCGATCTTGTGATAATTTTGAAACCACCCAATCAAAGTCTGGATACCGAGACAGGCGATCATTGAGATTGAGAGTTCAAGCCGCTTACATTGTGACCAAAAGAAATCCAGATTATCCTCCTCTTTGATTGTTCTCGGGGAATTGGAAGGAGTGATAGGCTTCTGATAACCCTGGAGTTCCACTCCTAGAATATCGCCATAAGCTAGCTCGATCGCGTTATATGTGAAATCTTTCCCTGTAGAATTGATAAGAACGTGAGAATTGACTGGGAATAGTAGGTGAACAGAGGCATACAGTCCTGGATCGTGGAATTTTGAATATCATTAAAGGGGACTGAATCGTAGTGGCCTTTCCTCGACCTGGTGTTGTCATAACTACTACCCTTCCACCGATGAATAAGCGGTGGATTTTCTGTAGCAAGGATTTCTCGTATAGTGGGCATCTCAAAGCTAAAGAGATCGTGCGCAAGAATAATATTCGTGAGGGTTTCTTAGGATGGACGAAACCTGTCGCAAAAAACAGCTGGTGGGAATGAGACGGATGGGCTAGATCTGATCGATGAACTGTAGAATGTATGATTGGATTGGACTGATAGAAAGAATTCAAACGGATCAATATGATGTATTGAATTTTATATTTCAGCTGAGCTCGTCATCTCGAGACCATGCAAGTGGTTTATGGATATAAAAAGCAACGGACGGCCGGCATGGCGGGATGCCTGCCTCACTGACCTGGTTTCATCACGGTGGACTCAAGTGTGCAGCCCGTTGTGGCGGCAATGTATATTTATAACTCAGATGCCATCTTTTGTAGCATTTTGTAACGTGTTGGGTCTCTCTACTGGCTCGGTTCTGTACCGTTCATATGCGACCCAGAACAACCCGTTTCCACGCCGTGGCCATTCACCTACCAGCGCCGCAGAGGGGCATAGAAGAGGGACTCTGGGCGCTAACTGAACGATCCGCAATTAGAACGCGAAGAATTCACAGGCTCCCGTTGACCAACGCATAACTAGCTTCGTGGAGAACAGGGGCATGATGCTCTTCCGTTATATATAGCGCGGATGAAGCCTGCAACCCTCGATCATTGCGTCCCAAGTGGGTCTCTATACCGCAAGAAATTTCAGCTTGGCCAAACTTTGGGTCGAAGGGAAAGATGCTCGGCCAGTTGGCTCGAACAAGGCTTTACTGTGCCGCAGAGGAGTAGTGGTGGCGTAGACTATGTCCACCTGGGTGTGACTTCCAAGGTTTCTGTTGGTTCGAGGCTGGAGGCGCAGTCACTTGAGTTCCCCCCAACGAGCGCTGCCAGCTCGGGTTAGGGTTCGAACATAATAAACCATAATCCTATGTGATTTCAATGGTTCAACGAAGAAACGAACGATTCATTCACAAGTGCCTCTCAGAATGCGACCACATCACATGAAGATAAAAAAAGATATCAATCATACATCAAAGCAACTCATGCCAGGCTGGTATTGACTTCATCTTTTTCGCCCACCCTGAGGGTTTTCTCCCTAGCTCCACCAGCCAGCATGGATGTCTCAACCATCACTCGACCCCTCCCTCTCCCGCGTATCAGCGGACCAAAACTCGACCCGTTTCGTGGAACTGCAACCGCGGACTTAGAATTTATTCGCTTTGTTGGTGGTGAGGACGACGTCGATTCAAAAGTATGGAAAGTCAGCATCGACGGCAAATACTACGCCCTCAAGATAGTGAGTCACTGATCTCCCTCCCTTACCGATCGCAGGCCCTGCAATACGCCGCTAATCTGACTTCGGATTCAGTTTCCCTTTCAATATTGGAAAGGTTTGATGAAGACAACGGGTAAATATATCACAACTCGTCAGGGCGACACCCCACTCACGCCACAAGAGTACCTCGACTATCTGGATCCGTTCAACAACGAGTGCCGAGTTTACGGACGTCTCAAGCAAGAAAAACGTGATGATATCGCAATTAGAGCGCACGGGTACATCCTTCTCACGCCAGAGCAAGAGGAAAAGGTCACCGAGGCTCATGGCAAGGACTACGTGAGCCCGGAAACGCAGACCGATCTTGGTAGTGATGAGCTGGACGAAGATTCTCCGTGGCAACGTCGTGGATGCCACCGACACGAGCGTGTACGAGCCATCGTCAAGGATTTCGTGGATGAAGGCACGCCCGATTTTGAGAAGTCACAGATACTGCAGATGTACGATGACATGGAAACCCTCCATTCCCTCGGCATTCTCGTCCGCGACATCCATCCCGGCAACTACCTCGGCGGGAAGCTCATCGATTTCAGCTGTTCCTTGACCATGTACCATCCCTGTCTCGATCGTATCTCATGGCTTGATCTCCGCCAGATGAGGCTTGAGGAGCCTATCATGTTCAACAACATGATTGTCGCGTGGTCCAACGTTCACGACACGGATATACCAATGCCAAAGGCACTGGAAGCGTGGTCTGGCGGCGTCGAGGACTGTGGAATCAATCCTTGTGCTTATGACTGGAGGAAATGGGAGGAGTTGAACGATATCAATGATCGTATGGATGACAACACACAGTGCGAGGATAAGAGCTTTTAGGAACGTATGGCTTGTGTATGGATTGGTCGGGTATTTCCTCTATGCCTGCATTACGCAGCCAAGAGTGACAAGGCAAAGACTCTTTCAAGGAAGAAATTTGAGTCCTTTTCCAGAATTCGTCTTCTTGAGACTCCATTTCCTCCAGGCATGTTGTAGCATGAAGGCCAGAGAATGATAATTGAAGTATTATGTCTTCTAACTCAATACTCAATCTATACAAGTACGTCCGAGAGTTTGGTACTACACATCTGAATTCCTCAAGAACAGCTGTACATAGAATCAGACACGAGGTCAAGGGACTGAGAGGTTGAGAAGTGGTTTTGACCCACTGCTATTCTTGCTTGTCGTCGGGATGAGCATACCCGTGGGATACGGCGGTTACGATGGAGAAGTGAGTCCAGCGTCTGCCTTCGGAACAACTGAAGCCTAAAGGCGTCAGGCCCCCACATGTCATCAAGCACTACTCTTGCTGCATTGACTGGGCTTCTGAGACGGTATCAGTTGAATGGAAACAGACGGACTGAGGTGCAAGTCAAAGAGTAGCCACAAAAGTACAATGTAAGGAAGCCTCTAAAAAGGGGAATATTCAAGAAATGAATCCCTATGATTCAATTTGTTAGGAATCTGAGCAGTACACTTGTTTTATTCCACACTGCAGATTTGGCCGACTGACGTATGCAAGACATGATTCAATGAAGGACCTTTGCTTACGGCTGGGGCTTCTGCCTAGATATTCTGCCTAGGTAGATGATGGCACCGAAGACACCAGGATAATCATCCCGGATGTCAGCTGAAAGCCTGCAGGGAGACGAAAGGGGAAATATGATTAAGCACTACTGCCCCTTATTTCAGGCCAGATGTTCAGCTTCTGATCTCCGCAGAGACGTCACATTTGACGCCCCGTTCCATGCTCGAAAGTGAGCACTCCTTCAAGATGAGCAGGCCATTTTCGCTCGCAAGCCCCGCCTTCTCTCGAACGAGCAACAGGTCTCGAACCCGTCTGCCATTCTCAACGACGACATTCCAAGAAGATGCACCGGACGACATTGGCAGCTGCGAAAACTTGCTCCGAACACTGATAGACGAAGGTGTTCCGGGCCCACTACTTTTTCGGCTGCGTCAAGAATTCGATACGTTAGAGGAGGCTGGCCAGAGCGAAGTTTTGAAGGCAAAGCCTGAGACAGTGGAGAAAGTTCACAAGACAAGGAAAGCCAAAAACCTGAGTTGGCCCGTGGACTCAATTGTAATCAAGCGACACAAACCACGGACCCAAGCCTCAACCCAACTGGGACACCACTTTCTAGCTGCAAGAAGAGAAGTTCTTGCCCTGTCCTACAGTCTATTTCAGGGTCACCCCAACATCGTGCAACTCCAGGCCTGGGGATTCTGCTTGGATACGATTGAGAAGCCACAGCCCGACTCATTACAAGTCCCACTGCTCATCCTCGAGAGGGCTGAAGCAGATCTCGAGCAATTCCTGCAACGGCCGGCTGAGCGCCCAACAACTGTTTCACACAAAGTTCACATCGGTCTATGTCGAGACATTGGGACCGGGCTGGAGATCTTGCACCAGAGTGGGTTCAATCATGGTGACTTGAAACCGAAGAATGTATTAGTTTTCAGAGCCCCAGGAAAATGGACAGCGAAGCTGTGTGATTTCGGATGCGCTCAGTGGCTGGCTTCAGAGCCTTCTGCTCAAACAAATCAAAGCGGAGACGCTGATCCCTCACGTTATGGAACAGCGACATATCTTGGTACCGCGAATTGGCTTCCTCCAGAAGTGGCCACAAAAACCACAAAGACTTTCAATCACGAAACTCTTCGGCTTTGCGACATTTTTGTGTATGGCCTGATTGTCTGGAGCACGCTTTGCAAGGCTGGAAAACCTTGCACTTCTAATGACCTGACGGATCCATTGCAAGCTCAAAACAAGGCCATCCGGGATACAACGGCTCTAGGAATGAGTTCTAGTGTGCTCTCGGCAACTCGAAAGACAATTCAGGAATGTATATGCCATGCAAATGACCGGTCCTTGACTCCGTGGAAAAATCTTCGTCCTGGTGCATTTTCTTCAGCTGTGAGCGGGAAACTCAAGCAGGTAGTCAACGCACTAGCTCAACAGGACATATTGCCAGTCGCTCAAGTGATACAAAGAACATCCACAGTCTCGGATTTCTTGAAGAGCAAAAAGACTCGAACATACTCGCCAACACAACCCAATGTCTGTCGTCCTCTTGACCCGGAAGAAAAGATGCAATATGAAAATCAGCCATGGTGGAGGAAATTGCAAACTCCTTCTTACGGAACGATGCTTCTTTCTCCAAGCCCTCAAATCCTCAGTCGACCTGAGGATGGAGATTCCTATAGCCTTTCAGCGTTCCGTGAGCCAAGAGGCAACCCGGAAATTAGGGCCGTTTACGACGACATCGTGTCCTCATTGGGACAGTCCGCAGCTCGCCACGCTATAAAGGTGTACTGTTGCGCCCGTTTTCGCAGTCGGGTCTCACTCCAGCAGTGGAAAACGCTTGGGCTGAATGAGAATCTTGTCGAGCTTGCCCTCATAAGTCGACCCTCGCCAGAGATCTCCACTCTGGCCTGGCTATGTAGGGGCGAAGTCGGATTACACGAAGTCAAAAATCTATCGAGGACTTTCGAAACATGGAATGCGATACTGGATCCAAATCTTCTTAATGAGTCCGAACGGTTGGAGCGATTTCTATTGCTCCTGCAGTCGGGTGCTGAGATCGAGGAAGTCTTGCCACTTTCACTGACTTGGACTGACCACGAGAGAAGATCAATTCTTTTTGAGTATATCCGTACTTGCAGAAGAGCGGTGGTAGGCTTGGTGATGAAAGAAATACTCTCCCAGTTCGAAAGCATTCGAAACGAACCGCAAATATCAGAATCCACAAAGGCTTACCTGACGGGCCGCGAACGTCATTTTTCGAGCACAGCACTCGGGCATTTCGTGGATGCAATTAACTATGAGGCGGTGCTTGAGCTTCATAGTGAGGTTGACCTTCACTTGCTCGAATCTATCAAAGAATCAGGACTCTCTGCACCACTTCACGTTAATGAGAATGCTCAAAATTATCGTCTCGAGCATCGTCGGGATGCTCAACAGATTTTGAGTCTCCTGCACAAGACAAAACTCCAGGGACCAAGACAAGGCGTATTGCGATCTTCCAACTCTGCATTAGATCTCATTCCCGAGGATGTTGAGCAGGGTAATCTGGACCGTATCGCACAAGAGACTGAATCCTTCGTGGCTGGGTGGGAGGTCGTCAAAATAGATTCCAATAACGACAGGCTTTTAGGTGGTTAGGTGGTTTCGTTCTTAATCCATATACACACAAGGTAGTATGTAGTCCCTTCATACAATAATAAACGCTTAAAGACCTAGCATTTAAAAAAAACAATATTAATAACAATAGCTTTAAAAAACAACTTTAGCCTATAGCTAAAAAAACATAATTAGCCTTATAATAGTTATACAAACAAGACTAATAAGGACTACTTCTAATACCACTATAGACTAAAACCATTAATACAAGTAGCCTAAAGACTAACTTATTTACAATAATAAGTCAGCAATTCAGTCATATAGCAAAAACCAAATTAGTCTCTTAACAAGATCCCTCTATAAAATAAATCCCATAAATATAGTCCTAAATAAAATCTCTCATCCTTTACATTAATACAAATCTTCCTAAATAATCTTAAAAGAAACCACAAAAACAAGCTCCTAAGAAACCTTTACTAAATAAGCCTACACAACAGCATAACAGCTAGCAACTATATCTAACACTACTAATTTTAATAAAAGTCAAAATAAAGAACCTAAAATAATTTACTACCTTATACCTATTAGTCTTTTATAAGGATATTTAAAATCTCCCTAAGGACTAAAAAAACATAATTTATTTAAGAATAAATAAGAATAATATAAAAGAGTATAATTTTATTATACTATATTAGATTTAAGCAACTATTTTTATAAATAATATTCTTACTAATAAAATTAATTACTAAATAACAAGCAAGGGCAAAGAGAGGTTAAAGATTTCTAATAACAAGGACTATAAGGTAATATATAAAGCCGTTAGTAACTTTGTGTACAAGCTTATAGCTACTAAGGAAGAGTCACCAAGCTAAGCAAATAGTAGACAGACTAATAAAAAAAACAGTTAATTCAAAAAAACATTGTGGCCAAGGCCCAGGCTTTTAGTCTACCAGGATCTGGTCACACAATCTATTACTATGTGCAAACCTCGTGTGAACTTTCTTACCGGTTCACAAGTACGGATCGGGTATCAGGATGATCGAGGGGAAAGTTTCTACCTGACGGATATTTCTTTCTTTTTCCGGTCCAATTTTAATGGCCAAGCCTTTAAGAGACGTTTCCCCATTTACTCAGAAGAATGGTTCAGGGGGGAACAGAATGTCAAAACGCCCAGTGAAGATATATTAGGCGCAATGGCCAATCGGTGGAGATTGTCCTCCCTGACTGAGACAGTGGATATTACCTGGCTGTCATATTTCCTTTCCATGTGGCAAAAGGTGCTCTCCATTTCTTGGATAACTCTTCTACTGTATGGTCTCAGACTTCTCCCTTTGGTCGTTCTTATGGTTCTCAGGGCCTAGTCAAATTAGAAATTAGCACTAGATATTTAGTCGCATTTACATGTATCTATCTTAGCTGCTCTGTAGCGACTTTTCATGCACATCCTCACAGTTCAGCCGGCATGACATAAATAGCTATACATGCTATAATGTACAAGGCAAGGAGCTGGTTTCATCAATCAGCACGATCTGTTCTTGCTCATGGTGGAATGAAGCTTACCCAGGCCCCCTTGAAATAATCAGATTTGCTGTCACGCATACACCGAGCAAACGTGAGCAAGGATAAAATCAATACGACCGCTTGCACTGTGGACGATAGCTCTTAGCATCGGGAACACAAATCTTGGACTTCGCTTGGAATCTGTGAGCTCACAAGTATCGAACTCCAGAAACAGGGTAAACTGCCCTGTAATCCAGCCTAGAATGACAATAGTAGGCATGATCGAGAGAGCCAGTTGAAGGCTTGGTTCCAAGGCCATGGTAAGCGCCTACGGTCACCAGCAGTCAGAAATGTCGAGGTGCCTGCTATGCTTGGTGGGAGTACTCACCTGGTCCATATCATTCTTCATGGCAAATTGCACTGCTATGGCATTCTTTGCACCACTGCAAGCAAAGGGGACGAATATGAACCCAAGTGATTTGGGTGTGACGTTACGCGTCTCTATGACCGCAGGAACATTCCTCATGAGGTGAACGGCGCAGAATGTGAGCATCAAAATTGAGGATGTAAGGATGATAAACGCTGTTCGTCGTTTAACAGGACCCTCCTTGTTCCCACGCTCATCCTCGGCCGAATTGTCGTCATCCCATAGCACAGGACGCCTAAACAGGTTGGGGTGCGTATGTAAACTGAAGTAAAGGTAGAGCAAGTAAAGACACAGCAGGGCTATAGATGCTGCATATGACGTTATCGCCAAGTAATCCAACACAATCCTTTTGGAATTTAGAAGGAAAGCATTAAACTAGAGATTTGTCAGTTGAAGACCTGCTTACCTGAATGAAAGGGGGACTCAGTATTACCGCGGCCCGGATAAAGCATAGCGCTGTGAAAATGCCCATGAGTGATACTCCAGTACTTAATGTCCCTGAAGCCCAGACTTTTTGAGTGCCATTACCGTTTGCATCCCACATTTTGACGATTCCCCCAAGAAAAAAGCATGTCCCATTAATGAGGAGGAGGTTGTTGACCAAAGATCCCATAATGAAGGAACTAAGGAATTCATTTAATCCCTCGTCCGTTACCGAGACGAGTGCGATCTAATTCAGATTAGGCCCTGGTTAGTGGATATTCACGACTTGAGTCCGCCAAAAAATAATAATACTTACAATCAATTCTGCTGTATTGCAAAAGATTGCGTGAGGCAGTCTTCCAAAGCTTTTCTCCTGGGTCGCATACGAAATCAATGAGACAAGGGGGACGATTGCACAATAGTTCAAAACAAAAGTCAGAATCGGATTCCAGTTTGTTATATTCGAAATAACGCTCAGGGGCAAGAATACAAGCATGAGATTGACATGTTCTTCACGTCATTAGCTCTAAGCGTGAGAGGCATGGTGATATGAGATCTGCACATACCACTCAGTAGGGTCAGCTTGAACTCATGCCATATCTTTGCTAGTGATCTCTTCCATGGCCTGGGACTGTGGCAGCCAGGGGTATGTTTTGTGCTGAGGAAAAAGGCACTGAGTTTGCTGCGGTCGGGTTTGTGGATCTTGTACCTATCCTCCCAAACTGGCCGAACAGGTCGGGACCAGCGTATCCTCTTGAGCTGCTCGCGAAAGCTTATATTTGACACCATATTGACGGCTGATAGAAGAAATCGACTGAATGTTTGAAATTGTTGGCGAGGTTGATGCCAGCAGGGAGGAAGCAATGTAAAAAGGAAGATTGCCCCACGGTTGCAAGGATGCGAATGGTGCCCCCAGCCACTGGATGGGCGAAAGGAGCACGAATGAAAGCGCCCTGTTCTTATGCAGTCAGCAGTCCTGCATACTGGAACTGTGTCCTGAACGAGTCTAGGCTGTAGGCTTCGCCGCTATCGATGAAGATCTTGTGTCGTAAGCCCAACTGCGCCATCCCTCCAAAAGGATGACCATCCTCCTAGCAGAGACTGGCGGAGGTCTTAACGCGAGGCGCACTACATCTTGGCCTGTCAGAGAAGATCTCGCCACAGCAGGAGTGTAGCCTCGGGATACAAATGGAAGTCCTTCCCTTGAGAAATATGAATCAGTGCAAGTCAGGTTGTAGCCTGGTAAACAGAAACAGTCCCTCCCAACCGAAAGATTCTCTACGAGAGCCGCACTGACAATTCTCTGCACAAGCTATAACTACCCTACCGTGTCGAAATGGAACCTGTCTCTTCAGTCGTTGCCGTCGTGGAAGCATTTAAAGAAGTGTACTTACTCACCAAATTCGTATATGAAAGTGCTAAATCTGCCTCTCACTTCCAAGAGGAAGAGAAAAGTCTAGTTGCAGAGTTCGAAATCGAGCTTCTGCACCTCAGGAGCTTCTGGACAATTTTCACAAGAGCTGACGGCAGCTTGATCGAAGACAGTATCCTGAACCAGGTGAGTTGCGCTTATTCCGAATGTATGTTTCAAATACAGGAGGAACCCAGCAGAGACTAATTTTATCAGCAACTGCTTAAATACATCAAAGCTGTTGTTGACAAACTCCACGTCCACTTCATCGCCTATACAAGGCTGGCTGCGCAACATGATGAAGATTACCGCCATTACTCGCCATACAATTCGATTTCAAATCCGCGGCCCCTAACCGAGTTGCCAGCAGACAAGAAGGTGATCGAAGATATAGTCAGGCCGGCAAAGAAGCTAGGCAGTACGAATTCTTGGTTATTCAAGATCAGGGGTAACTCACACGCAGTGAGTCAAAGTGCTATTAGAGCTATCGAAGGTCTGAAATGGTCTCTGCATGGAAAAGAGAAGTTCGAGGCAAACTTGGCAGAGTTCAAGAAGTGGATGCAGAAGCTGAAGGAATTCATTCCATACGTTTTGGATAGTGGCCACTGGAAGAGAGAACAAAGCTTGTTCTTGAGGCTGGTGGAGCATCCGCAGTATGCTATCTTTGAGCCTCATGTTCGCCTTCGAGAAATTGCACATAATCCAGAAACTGGAAAGAATTATTCAATAGCATCAGCATAATGATTACTGACGTGAACACACAGCCGCTACCCAGGCAAGGCAACTGCCCTCTATTGAGCCTCCTCTCAGTACAACGCCGAGACAGCTGGTGGAACAGAAATTTTTCGATGTAAACAATCCCGAGACGGAGCAATACGTCGCACAGCTAGCTATGCTGCTCTCAACAGCCGGCTCACGCATTTTCCGTACTCTTCCCTTCAAGGGGTACCTGAGAGACGAGGAAGAGCCGTGCTACAAGTTCTGCTTCGGTTATCCAGCAGACGCCGCCGACACTCCGCCTCAAAGTCTCCACGAAATCATTGAAAATCAACGGTCAGAGAGTAAAGCCACTCTTTCAACTCGATTCCGAATTGCCCAAGCAACTGCACAGTCTATCGGTGCATTCCATGCCGACGGTTGGGTCCACAAGAGCATTCGTAGCCATGCAATCAAATTCTTCTTCACCAAAGCCAGCCCAGAGAAACTCAACCTCCGCTTGCCGTACCTCACCGAATTTGAATTTTCGAGGCCCGAGAGCGGGTTGACCAGAAGGGCAGAGGGTGATCCCGACCTGGAAAGAAGTGTATATCGCCACCCGCACAGAGATGGACCTCCCAGCATTGACTTCAACAAGGCACACGACATTTATTCTCTCGGTGTGGTCCTACTAGAGATCGGCATGTGGGAGGACGCGGTCAGTATTTACCGCAATGTCCTCAGAAGCCTCGAGAAGAAAGCCAACGGACGACAGCCTACTTCTGAGTCGGTCAAAAGGGCGATGAGGACATATGCCAACTTGTACCTGCCTCATAAAATGGGTGACGCTTATAGTCAAGTCGTGGACGTGTGTTTGTCGGACGACTTCCACAGAAACTTGGGCCAGGACGACTTCGCCTTGACGTTCGAGACGCGCGTGGTTGATATGTTGGATGTGAAGAAATTGGACGACTAGAATCTCGAGAGCTGTTCAAGGGAGTCATTGAATAATCATCCCTTCCTCGTTGGTTGAATAGACCAGCCTGAGAAAATTCTATAATTTCGCATTCAGCCTGTTGCTAAATTGAAGGGGTCTTACTTTCCCTTTTGCAATATACAAGTACATTCGCCATCAGCACTTCAATGTTTCTGAATGGCATCCACAACGGCATAAACACCGATGGAGGATGCCATCAGATCCGAACCCCCAGCATTAAGGCGGACACCAATAGCCGCAGCGCACACTGCATTATGTTGGAGTACCGGCTCGGAAGAAATTGATCGGTACTCACAAAGACCTTGGAGAAAGTTCGGGATTCAATCAAGACGTTTCTCGCCTCTTCTGAGATCTCAGCACGACCCAATTATCAGAAGGAAAAGGCTGCCCACTCATGCTTGCTTGAGGCATTTTGAACACCGGTAGTTTGCAATTGATCTAACATTCTCACTCACTGTGGGCCTGGCGCTTCTGTATCGCATGAAGAGCGAGACCGACAGAGAAAGATCGGATTAATTAGTGAGGTCTAGTTTATCATCTAAGCAAGTAACCAAAACTAAAGTCTTCGGCTTACGCAAGCGATCGGGTTGACCTAGCTGAGCCGGGTGCGACTACTCTTTGTGGATTTCGTTGGTGCCGCCGAGAAGATGACCCGACGCCGGCTTTGAACACTCGACTAGTATCTCATTCTGTGAAAAGTCTGAATTGTGCCGCTAAGAGAGTTACGTACTTTTCGAGAACCAGAGATCGGTGTTCACTTTAACATTACCTAGTTAAGTCGGCACTGGCAATCGGGATGTTGGAATCAGGACAGGTGCTCGCAAAGTCGTGAACCGCTGCATTACCGAATGGATCTGAGTTTAATTTGAGTACTTTAAGATTTAATATTACAATTCTTTGCTATTGTACTGCATGACATTTGGGCATTTACTCAGTCCTCAGAACTTATGCTGAGGCATAGTTGGAAATGTCACGAAGAATCCACCACATAGATGCAAATGCGTAATGGCAGAGAGCAAGCGTACGGAAGGGCCGCAGCCAATTCAAGATCTCGATGAGAACTATTCTTTGCACTCTAGGCCCAGAAGACTTGTTGAGCCGCGATCGTCGGCCACAAATCACTCACCGACATAAGCGCATCTCAAATACCGTCGCCAAGGCCCCAGAACCCCCAGCGTGCACAGCGCGAGGAACACATCCTGCATTCGCTTGAAACGTCAAGTACGGACCGAAAAGAACGACTTTAGAGGCGACACTACCAGCGCTGGTGTCCGTCGCGGCCCCTGAGTCCCCTCACGCTAGAAACGTCGGAAGGGAACAACCACGGAGGAACGACCCGTTCAGGAACCCGCGCACGGCCTCGCGGCTCTAGGAACGCGATGTGGGAGAAACTTCGAAGTCTAGATTCGAAAAACTCTGAAGAAACCGTTCGTGAGCGTGCAGTAGAAGATCTCTTGGCTGCGGAAGATGTGATTTTTCCCGCTGTTTCGCCGCGGCAATTCGTTGGTGCCCACGGGAATGGATTTGAGTATAAATATGTGTTGTGCTCCTGGTGGGGGTAGGAGTTGTGATATGGGAGAATTAGCCATTCTTTTGAGACAATTCATACCTACAACAATATCAGATTACAACTATTCCTCCAACAGGCATTGGATTGCACTCCTGGAGAGCCAAAAATCATAGGCACTTGATCAAACACTCATTGAGAGCATCCTCATACAAGTGCTCCAGACTTCATACAACTTTCCTTCATCTTCAAGAATACATTCTCTTCTAGATTTAAATCGGATCTCACCGAAACTCCATCCAAAATGAAGTTCACCGCCACCATCCTCACCCTCCTCACGGCCCTCACAGCCGCGGCGCCCCTGGAGCCCCAGACCGTCACATACGAGCTACAGGATAGCGAAGCCCAGAACGTCACAAGCCAGGTCCTCGTCGAGCGGCGCTCACAGACCGGCAAGATGACCCACTACACCCCCGGCATGGGCTCCTGCGGCAAGACCAACACCGAGACGGACCTCGTTGTGGCCATTTCCAAGGACATGTACGGGACGTACGCGAACCCCAACGCCTCGCCCATGTGCAAGAAGTCGGCAAGCATCAAGTGCAACGGCAAGACCATCAAGGCGGCCATCACGGACAAGTGCATGTCGTGCGGCAAGGCGGACATCGACGTCTCGCCCGCCGTGTTCACCAAGTGTGGATCGTTGAGCACTGGGGTTATCACTGTTACTTGGGACGTGGTGTAAGAAAGAAAGAGGGCGGGGGCAGGGTTATGACTTTTATGAGAAAATGAAGGGAACTAGAAATGGTCAATAACGTCCAGAGAAGACGGTTATGAAGACACAACTAGACACAGATAGATACACCAACCATAGACTGGTAGAAGTGCTAGACACTAGAATCAAAAGTTTTGCCTTGTTCTAGAGTAAATCTGTCTTGAGTTTGCACGATATGGGCGAGACACTTGGCCCAGAAGCCAGAGACTATGCGCAGACGAGGTGTGTCTACATCCCGGAGTGATGCTAACCGCGCAGAGCCCAGATTATCATGCCAAGCTCAAGGCGTTCCCAAATGCTCCACGACCTGCCAATTAGGAGGCATGTGTCCCAATAAATCGGCTTCTTTGGGCTCGTCAGATACACAGATTTTCTAGAATTGCGAATTGTGTCTCATCCATGTCCCCAAAGTTCCCTTCTCCGGTGGCTGGCAGCCATGTCGTTGGCGAGCATTTCAATGGTATTGACTATTGCTCTCATATTGGCACCGCAAGCCGAGGGTTTTGCGGCAGCATGTACTGCCCAAATATTGCGATGATGGGTGTCGAACAGAATCTTGCCCTGTTGAATATCCGGAGCCACCAACGTGACCATCGCTATGGGTTCAGACTGCCTGGCTGGCCCTGTCGCACCGACTCGGCAAACAGATCAATCCGATGTCGAGGGCGCCTATTCAGCGAATAATGGGCCGGCCAATAGCTTTCCCAAATAGTCGTTCCATATGATCCTTCCAAAGGCGGGATAGCCTTCCTTAGAACGGCTTCGCGACCTTGCGACTCTCACTCAGCCCGGTCTCCGGGTCCTTGTACTCCTTCCACGTGACGGGATACATGGCATTGCCGGCCTCACTAACAGCCATGATCACGCCGAGCTCGTTGCTCGCCGTGGACAGGTAGTAGTTTGCCTGGTCACCAAGGGATATCTGCAACATATCTCATCAGCATACATCCACGCACACATACACTTCATACGGCCGCCCACCCAGTCGCCCAACTCTGCTTCAGGGCGGAGAAGAAGACACTTACCACCGACGCGCGCACGATATCGCCAGGTCTAAAGCTCTCGTAGACCTTGACGCGGTCCTTCTCCGTGGCGCGCACGTCCTGCACGCGGATGACGCCCTGCCACTCTGCGCCGAGGACCGTCTCGCCGCAGACCAGGATGGCGACGACGGCCTGGCGCGGCGTGATGCGCGTCACGCGGCACAGCACCGTGTTGCCCACCTGCGGGAGAACCTCGCGTTGCTGCGTCTTCTTGGCCCCTCCTGCTAGTGATCCGCCTGCGCCGCGCGACACTGATATCGTGGGAAGCTCCGTGGGCGCGCCTCCTCCTGCCCGCGACGGAAGGTTCTGGGTGATTCTCGTGATGCGCTTCGACGGTCCTTGATTTGAAGAGGACAGGGAGGACTGGGAGGTTGGCTGGGAGATCTCGATTGCGCCGAGGAGGGAGCTGTACAGGTTCGATTCGTAGAGGTGCACGCCGGGGCCGGGCTTGTACTTGGATGCTGGGCCGAGGAGCTGGCCTGGTATCGCGAGTGTTGTGGCCATTGCTGTAGCAGAAAGATGGCTTTATGTGATTGAGAGATTGACTGTGGTTGCTTCGGTTGTGGAGGGCAGCAGCTCGTGGTTGATGTCGTCGTTTGTCGTGGTCTTCACAAAATCTGGCGGGGCATAAGCTAAGCTCGGAGCTCTTCAGTGACGTCCTGAACGAGATTCGATGCGACGGTTGATCTGCAAGAAAGTTTACTGTAGTAGCGGCATGTTCCTGCAGTCCAGGACCAGGCGTGTGGCGCCCCCTCCACCTTTCTGCTCTCCCGCCCCGCTGCAAGGACCCCTGGACCCCTGCGCTGAAGCCGCGCCGTGCTCTGCTGGCCAGCGGGAGAAAAGTTTCTTCCCAGGGGCCCCTGCTGACCGTCAATCGCCATCCAATTGATCAATTGACAGACCGGGGGACTCTGCCAGGAGATGATTCGATCCGGGACCGGGCTATCCGGGTGGTATCACTTTTTTGTCGGCGCTGAGCAGACCTCAACAATCTGCATAGTCCCATATAATATTTACCAAGTTGTCAAGACTGGACGCGTCGCAACAACGTTGAGCTTCTTCCACAGCTCCTTGCTCTTCTTTCCTCTGCCGTACACGTCCCCAGCAGAGAAGAGTCGGACACAGAAGAGTAGATCACGACAGTCCCCGTCCACGTCCACGTCCACGTTGAAAGATTAGACGACAACTTAGAAGTCAAGACAAGACTAGACAAGACATGGCGCGTCTCCTCTTCCTCCTCGCAGCCCTCGTCGGCCTGCTGAGCCCCGTCGTCTACCTGCTCGAGCAGCGCCTCGAGTCGTTCTACATCTTCGACACGGACCACCTGCACGACCTCTCCAAGCGCGCCATCGCCGCCCACGGCAACGACACCCGCAGCGTCGTCTCCTACATCGTCGGTGAGCTGCACGGCAAGCCCGCCCTCGCCAACCATGTCAACCTGGACGAGGAGTGGATCTTCAACAACGCCGGCGGCGCAATGGGAGCCATGTACATCATCCACGCCAGTGAGTCTCCCACTGCCTCTTACCATCTCCCACTCCCATGTCCGGCTATAACTAATACGAACCCAAACACAGGCGTGACCGAGTACCTAATCATCTTCGGCACCCCGATCGGCACAGAGGGCCACTCAGGCCGCCACACGGCCGACGACTACTTCCACATCCTCTTCGGCACCCAGCTCGCCTACACCCCCGGTTCCTACGAGCCAGAGGTCTACCCCCAGGGCAGCGTGCACGTCCTCAAGAGGGGCGACGTCCAGCAGTACAAGATGCCCGACTCGGGCTGCTTCGCCCTCGAGTACGCCCGCGGCTGGATCCCGCCCATGCTCTTCTTCGGCTTCGCGGACGGCCTCTCCAGCACCCTCGACTTCCCAACCCTGTGGCGCACCACCTGGGTCACGGGCAGGCAGATGGTCGCCAACCTCGCCCTGGGCAAGCTCTGAGCGGCGCTGTGGCAGGGACGGTCATGCGTGCGTGCGGTCATGCGTGCGAGTGCGTGTTTGGAGGGTTTTTGCTCACCAAGGCTGTGGGTTGAGCCCAGAGATGACCTGTTGGCCTTGGAAGTTTCCATATTGGGGTTGGGAACTGCACTGAGCTCGTATATGGATAGACATAGATGTCGCGCGGACGGAGGACTTTGCACCTCTCTCTTTTCTGGTTGAGGGCGCGCGTCCCGTGTTATATATGTATTACCAACCTTAATGTACATACAACATAGCCTATGTTGTGTAATGGCGAAAGAAAAGACGCAATACCCCCCACGTTGATGACATACTCAAAATGCAAAAGGTGCAAGTACAACTTCAATCGCCTGGCGTATCGTCTTTTGTTGCTCACCTTGGTTGGGGAGAAGGGTCAGGGATTCGAGCCTTTCACATGTCCGTCGAACTTCAGAAAGGACACAGGAAGCTCAGGGCTGTTATACAGATCCCAGGTGACAAGGGGAGGGTAGGATAGAGCACATCGAGACGCGGCGTGCTTCCGAGTCGAGAACACGCTACGGGAAGACACCCGAGAAAAAAGATAAGGGAATTCATAGTGCAGACAGAATTACCGGCTACGTTAATGTACCCCCACTGGTGAAAACCAAATCAGAAAAGAAGGAAATCGCAAAAGCAAAAAGGCCGACGTAAAAGCAAAGACAGATTCCAAAAACAGTAAAATCGCATGTTTTGGCGACACGCCATTCACACACTGGGCCCGCCCTCGGCTCCGGCTCGGGAGTGGGTTCCGATTTTTTTAGACTCCTCGTCATGTATGCGGGATGACAACAACCTCATGTCAAAATGCTTACCATATGACATTCGAAATCGTCTTTGATCCGAGTGGGCCGCCTACAGACAAAGTGACAACGAAAAGAAAAATTCTCCCTGGGTACCTGCTTCGGAGTGTAAATCCCTACCCTGCCTGGCTTGCTGCTCGGCACGGCGATCAAGCGCGCGTTAGTTGGCCGCTGTTCTGCAGCAGCGGCATGACGACGGAGTCCTACTTCGTATTCCCGCAGTCATTCCCCGATCGGGAAGGTCAAGGCTGCCCCTCTGGATTATCATCTGCTGGCCTAGACGGACAAGTCTTTCGATGGATACCATGTTATTTCATGCGCACCGCCTTGCTTGCACGGATTTGTATTAACAGCTGTCGATCTCGGGCCAGAGACATACCCACCGCTAAAAGGGCGTGAGATGGTGGACACTCCTACATCCTGTACTGTTGTTTCCCTCACCATCACCAGGATGATACCTGACACCTTTTTTTACCTAACAAACCGATCCTCTTTCCATCCATTTTCTTTTTTTCTTTTGGGCGCCATCTTCGTTCAATGCCCGCTCTTCTTGTTGCCCAGTAAGTTTGATCTCAAACGAGTTTCCGAAACCCCCACCATTTTGGAATGCCCCAGGTAAAACAAATATACACCGCAATTTTGCGGCTTTTGAAAACGCCGTCCGCGATGTTATGGTAGTGACGATGCGAGATGTTCGCGCCATTGTTTGTGTATGGCAGCAGCAAAATGTCGTCAACAGATGCGCCCCTTTCAACTCCGTGAAATGCGCCCACGTTTGCCTTCCACAGAGTGCTTGTGTAAATCGGCCGTAGTTGAGTTCGTCGTACCTCGAAGCGCCGTCGCTGCAGGACCTTGCCAAACTGCTGCCCAGGCAGCTTCTTGCATCTCCCGGGCTGGTTCGGTGTCGGCGGGACACCTTAGGCAAGCCACTCCTGGTCTCCTCTCGCAGGTCTCTTCATCTCCAGTACCTCATCCTCAGACTCGCTGTCCGCGTCGGATCCAGGCTGCCCTCTGCCGGGCGATCCAACGGTCTCGTACTCATCCTCGTTCTGCTCTTCTTCCCCTTCCTCAACGTCGTCATCCATCCATCTGAGTCCGTTGGCATGCTCCTCCAGAGGGAAAATTTCGCGCGCGTATTCTTCCAGGCCCCGAGGGCCTTCCCACAGCTGGAGAGAGTCATGGAGACAGCTCTCCTCGAGCGCACTGTCGCCGAAGTACGGGGGTTGCTTTTCCGGATCGTCACCGCCCAAACCAAACAGTTTCTCGAGGGCCTCAAGTTGTATCCTGTACCCTTCAGGGATCTTCACCTTGACATCGATCTCGCCCTTGATGTATCGGACTGGTCGGCCAACGCCTTTCTCGAACTGCTCGCATGCCTCACGCGGGGACAGGAGCTCATATGCCAGCGCTATACGCTTGTCGCCCCACTTTTCCACGCCGTCCTTGAATATCTGGAGAATCGCCGGACCGACATCATGCTCTGCGTCCAGCCATGGGAGCTTGGCCTCAGGGTGGAAAGGTGCTTGCCACACGAAGGAGCCATCCGGCTGCATCTCCATGCAAAAGAGTGGATACGGCAGGCTGGTGAAGTTGTTGTTGTAAATCCCGGTGTAGACGAAGGTGGCCGGCAGTCCAATCTGTTTCACATATTCCTCCACTTTCTGCTTGGGCGCCCAGAGTGGTAGGCTTGGCCAGTCCTCGTTGTAGGTATGGTGGTCAGGCATCGAAGAATAGACATAGTGCTGTATGCCGGCCCTGTGAGCCGCATCCGCGAGAGCCTCACCGATCTTGATCTCGTCACCGTAGAACGTTGTGTTGATGAAGGCGAGCTGTGCGCCTCGGAAAAGGTCCGAGATCAGCTGGTGGTTTACCCCTATCCCATACATGGGTCCACTCTGGGTCACGTCTGCCTTCTCAGAAGTAGCACCTTGTCTCGTGTACAGCTCGCCCACCAGCAGAGTGACATGAGGATTTTGCCTGATCTCGGTTGCGACGACGCCTTCGAGATTCCTCATCTGAGCTCTCACGTGGTATCCCACGGCAGTGACATATCTGATGAGAGAAGAGGCCTGCCGGCCGCCAGCGTTGACGATAGCAATGGTTTTGTTGGGAGACGGCATGGAGCGCTTGGCGGGACGTGAGAAAGTGAGAGAGTTGTTTCGCGAATTCAGGAAAGAGCTTGCCTCTGAGTATGATGATCTCGAGTGCTTGTGTCTCCGCTCCTCCACCGGCTTCGTCCTGATAGGGATGCTCTGTGTTGGCGCGTGCTGGGCAGCCCGGTTAGGCAACTCCGCATGAGGCATCTCGGATTTCGCTGAGCAAATGGCCATTCCTGAAAGAAGCCGTCCCGAGACCCTTACTCCACCACGCTGCTCAGTCCGTCCACCGCGAGCCAAAGGCGCCCCCGAGCAACACTGTGATGGTTGGCTCTTGCGATTGCGATGATTTCGGCAGCCGACAATTGACAGGGCTGCGGTGTCTCCTCGAATACCTTCGAGTCACCTGGTTGTGGTGGCGGGTGGTGTTGATGCCGCAGTCAGGTCAGAGAAATGTGATTGGGCCGCCAAAAGACATGCGCAGAAAGGGCAGTAGGCGGTTTATGTATCGTAGAAACGCCCCGAGGTCTCCAGGCTGGATTTGCGAGGGGAATGATCGGAGCCAGGAGGAAGATAAGGTTTCCCCGTCTTCTTTCCCCAGTGCGATGCGGAAAGTCACCCTACCTGCTTCCCGCTGTCACCCACACCCTGCAAAGCGACTCGTGGGTTCGTGCGAGTGGCTTGTCAACTCCTGCAAGCAGGCTGCAGGACAACTCTGCTTTTAGGCGCGTTAGTGGAATTGCGATGGCTGAATGAGGGGCAGAGTACATGTATTAAAGGACGAGGGCAGGGTGGGAAGGCGCGTCTCCGTGCGGAACATGGACCGTCTTGGGAATGGGCAGTTGTGACACTGCACTAACAGAGGAGCAATGAGAATGACGGGCAATCAGGTCAGAAGAGAAAATCTCTGCCATTCGTGCAACGTAGTCTCGCGGTGATTTCCAGGTGACAGGCATATACCAAGATAAGGCTCGCAGCATGACATGCATCCCAGGAGAATCAGGGAGGACAGTAAATGGGGAACAAGGGACAACGGCCACGGACTCACATATCAGACAGGATGTAGATTTTGTCGGCTATGGCCGCGACTGATTGGAGCAAGGGCTCGTGCAGCCTCGTAGATCTCCCGGCTTGGGGCGAGGTGGGTGGAATATCAAGTTGCTCAGCGCATGCAGACGGATGTAGAGCACGAAGTGCGGCTGTTGCTTCGAACGGTTGACTTATGCCTGGGGCGAGGGCAACAAGTTGCTAAGCACAGCACTTGGCATCTAAAAGGAAAGCGTGTGGAAACCCCAATCGGGAATTACCAGAAAGGGTGTTTGGTTGGTGGTAGCCTCAAATAGTGAGCAGACTGAAAGGGGGGGGGGGCGTTATCTGGGGAAGAGTCGCCGACCCCAGGATCGATCGGTTCTGACAGCGTCTGCTGTCACTGGTGAGTTCCGAGTCCTCAACGGCGCAAGGAGCCGGTTGGGAAACAAAAGGCCACAGGTCGCGTGCAGGAAGGTAAAGCCGGGCCTGTTGCACGATTTGGTTCCGTCCAGATGAGACTCAAGCAAGCCTAGACTCGGCTAAGGGATCCGAAAAGATAAGAGGCGAGACAGCTGTTGGCTACGAGAACCTTGTTGGCGGAATAGGACCGTAGGTAGGTAGGTATGTGAGCGAGAGCCTGGGCCGGAGCCTGAAGGGCCTGAGCCTGTGCGCGAGGGGCACCGTGACGGCAGAGAGGATGGCGGTGAAAGACGAGCCTGGACGCAGCCTTTGTCTGTATATGTTTCTTGGTGTTTCAGGAACGAACGGAGAAGGGCAAAGAGGTCCAAGAAAAGCAGAGAAAAAGTCTGCCCCGTCCGTGGTCACGACGATAGTCCCGAATGGTAGTCGGGTCTGGTGGGTTGGGTTGGCTGGCACCTCAGACGTGGAGCCGCGGCAGAAAGTGGTGCGGTGCGGTGCGGTGCGGTCTGATTCTTAGCCCAGTGTGGAGGACAGACAGAATTAAGCCAAGTGGATATCGGGGGGTAATGAGTTCTAAGTCGAGGGTGACATGGGAGATACGGCACGGAACAGGTCGAGCAAGTACACCAGATAGAGTACATCGGCCGTGTACCTGTCTGGCGGTGGTTGTGAGCATTCAGGTTCTCACTGCGTGGTTCCGTGCCATGCAGTTCCGACTCAGCCCAGCCCCGCGGGTCACGCAATATATGAGATGCCGCAATGATTGGGGCGTAGAAGGCGCAAGAAGATGTAAGATGCTGGATGTTCGGCAGGAATGGGAGATGTTCCTTATCTGCCCGTCTGCCAGGTGCGCTCTGTCTGGGATTTCATGTCTTGTGGCAGGGCGACAGTTTGACAAAACAGTTGCTTGATCCCTGGAGCGTCGCCCATATAATAACAAGCACGACAGGCCCATGGCCAGCCACAGCCGGCGATCAGCCTGGAACTAACAGTCATAATAACGACTCGAAGCATACCTGCCCCGTGGTACTGTGTACCGTGAAGTGGTGTCCGCGGTGGGAAAGGCTGAGGATGTACACACTCCACACCCCGTCAAGCTCCATCGACCTAGGCCCCCTCCACACAGGTCCGCGTCACATCCAGGATGGACACCTTGAGGACAGGAGGGAGGACGGCGAGAGGGGGGGAGCAGCGCAGAGGGCACGAGGTGAGCATGGGCTTCGTCGATTCGACAGCGAGGTCGGGCTTTGCATGGTGAGCGCGAGGGAGAGATTAGGTAAAAGATTCCTACTGTTGGCCAGGACAGGACAGGGCCTGTTGGCATTTGCCAAACCAAACCGACTTAGCGACCAAGATAAAATTCAGATTTTTCCTACCTCCAAGGAAGGATGAAGATTCAGAGGACGGATAGTTGGCGCACACGCGCCTCCCATCAGGGAAGCAGCTTGGCCGTCCTGCTGATAGATAGATAGGAAGCACCTTGTTGGACTGCCTTCCCTGACCGGTTGGTTGGCAGGCATTTGTGTGTGTGTGACTCTCGCTCTCTCTTTCCGCGGGTATGTATGCGCTGCACCCACAGACAGACAGACAGAATCATGCATGCAAAAACTACAAATCAGTCCAGCGTTCGGTCTTGTGTCGGAAACACTTTCCTTTTCAGAAAGTCCAGGTTTGGGGTTCGTGACCAGGTCTGGGGCGATGCAGGCCAGGGAGCCAACACCACGAGCGTCCTGCGTTTGCGGCTCAAGTCGTGAAGGGGGAGGTGCGATCCTTGTGCCCACGCAGTGGACGGAGCAGGTACCTTGTATCTTCTGCCGTTACACAAGCACACCTACTCTCACAGAGATGCTCAGGAGGGAAGTTACATCCACCCCGCCAATCCATCAACAAGGTGGGGCCCTGGGTTTCTGCTCGATGCACGAAGCACACCAGACCTGCTCCTCCTCTGCCCCTCTGCCCCTCCATATTACCTTATGTATTACACCCCGACTTTTGGACGGAACTTTCTCGTTTGCCGTCTCTGCGGTTTACGATGGAGACTCATGGAGACGTGATGTATGATGTTTCCTTCCCTTACCCGCAGCCCGCAGCCCGCGGTGGTCCTGCAGCTGCAGCTGCGTCACCACTCACGCAGCCACGCCGGGCCATGCGCATCTCGAAATTCGCAGTGTCATCAGCCTTGCCCCGAGTCAGGTCCCCCCCGGATGCCCAGGCCGGCGCCCAGACGAGCAAGGCTGATAGCCAATCCCGCCGCTGCTCAACTCGCCAGCTCCTTATCAGCAGCTCAGCTCGCAGTCGACCCCATCCGGCCCGGCCACAGGTAACCCATACACCTCCAGTAGGGTGAGGGTGACTTGTTCCATTTCGGTATCGGAGCATCGCGTCCTAGACAGTGTCACAATCAATCGCGCTTTGATTGCCAGCCAATATACTGACGCAGCAAGCAATACCGCCTGTCCTGTATGCAACATCACCGACGACTCATCCACCTGCCACGGCTGGTTGGGCACTCATTGCGCCTGCCTGCTTGGATGCACTCTGCTGACTGACTGGCTGCATTCGCATGTCTCGTCTTTACAACGTGGAAGCCGGCTTGGACGTCATCACAGCCTCTCATCCCAGATCTACGGGGCTTGCAGTCCTCCAACGAGCTTGTGTGCGTCGCACACGGGGGCTTCGTCATGGCTCAAAAGACACACACTCCCCAGCAGGCGGCTTAGTTCGGAGGAGCAGCTCTAGTCGGCCACTTATCCAATGAGAATTGCAGCCAGAGCATGCTAAGTTAAACCGGTCTTACGATATTGTCCGTCTTATCGTTGCCGTCCTTCATTTCTGGCTTTCGCTATCGGAGCGGGCATCAGACACCGACCATCCCAACCCACCTAGAGTCCCAGCTTGTTGGATCGACCACGCCCCGCCGTGTAGGGGCTTGCGCTGGTGCTCGCACAGCTGATGCCGCTGGGCGAGAACCGCTCGTCCTGCCCCGCAGGCCACATGCGGCTCGCCTTGGGCCTTGCAGCACCCAAGCGCGCCCAAATCTAAAGCACTGTTTTTCCGTTACGTACAAGTCGCCTCGACTAACGCTGCCATGGTCAGCTTTTCCCAATAGCCTTGGGGTCTTAATGCCGTCATGAGACAGGCGATGGCGCGTGTTAATGCTGCCCGTCCTGCCCGTATGGTCTAGACCCCCTGCCGATGCTCAACGCATCTCCGCGGAAGTCTCTCTCTGCCATTCATTCCTTTGGCCGCCGTTGGGGGTTTAGCCCCCTTTCTTGTTAGCTTCCGCGACAAGATGACGGTGTTCTTGTTGTTGAGCACCGGAAGGCAGGTGGCGCACCGGCCTCAGATGATAATGGCGTTGCAGCACGCAACCCTAGCCGCCCGGCGTCCTCCGCAGTAAGGACACTGCGGGTGCTGCTGGTCCATTGCAACGGGCCCCATGGGGAAGGCCAGGACCCCAGCGAACAAGCTTCGCCCCAGCCCGGAGAAAATTGTCCCACTCCATGGCTTGTCATTTCAGAGATAACCTGCCGCGAGATGTACCGCAGATGTCCTACCACGGCCCCGGGCCAAGTCGCTACTAGCAGGTGGACGTGTTCGATGGGCCACCCAACCGGACTTGGCTCGAGCTTGGGTAGTCCGAGGACGGCGACCTACGACGTGCTCATGTGAGCATTGTCTCAATCCTACAAGATAACGGTGCCTGTCGATGTGGCCCCGCCAGTTCCAAAATGGGCCATCGTGGATCACCACACGAACTGTGGAATGTCTGAATTGAAAGGGAGGGGATGATTCCGGCTCGTACCGGATCTAGCCTACTCGCTCGCGGGCCCGGCTCAAATTGTTTCAGGCATGGCCTCTCTTGCCCCCGGGCAATAGTCTCCGCCGGTCGATTACGACCGTGCCATCGCCTCGAAATCCCAACCCCTATGATCCCTGGTGGTAGCTCCCAGTCGTGAAATCAGAATCCATGAAGTTGATGCTAGAATAGTCGAAGGAGTTATCGTCGCCCATCCACTGCTCAGTGCCAGACGATGGGCCAACGGTGGCGTTGGCACGGATTGCCCTTTCCAAACATGTCCAGTCAATCGTTTCCATTGCGTCTGTTGCCTCTGGCACCCACGTGGCTTCCATGCTTGGGTCAGCTGTCGCAGTCCCTCTCGTGAGGCCATATATACTCGATCCAGGTTGGGGCCCAGACGACGTGTTGAATGTGCTTTGCTCGGGCACAGACGGTACTGGGCGTGGAAGGTCAGCCTTGATGTTTGCAACAGGGACCGAGGGCTGGGGTTGGGTACGGGTACGGGTACCGTGTGTGCCCACGAGGCGTTGCTTACCGTTGATCGTCAAGCTGTCCAGGGACGGGTAATAATATGTTGGACCGGATGCCTGGGGCCGCCGTACTTCATCCAGCATTGAGACCGACTCCCCTTTCGCAGCACGGCTCCTCTCGATCTTACGAAACATGACGGCGAGGACCTCTGGAGCCTTTCTCACCTCTGGTGCAGCAATAGCAACCTCCGTCCAGATGCGGTACGATCGTTTGAGCGCTTCCATGAGCTGCTTCTTGCTCGGCAAAACTGTGTCATTCTTCGTCCAGTCGAAGGCACCACCGGGCTCGTCGTAGTGATCGTTCTGGATGACGAGGTAGACGACCATGGACGCGAGGAGGATGTCATGCATGGCGAGACTCGAGACGAACCAGCCGTTCTGGCTGAGCATACCACCGGGCTTCGTCGCCTCGAAGACCGAGTTCTGGTACTCCAGCAGCGCGAGCGCCGCCAGCAGGCACCTTCGTTTCGAGTAGTCGTGCTCCTTCCTGGGCCCTTTCTCGACCAGGTATCGCCTGTGCAGCACGCAGATGGCCTTGTGGTAGAGCGCGGCGAGGCCGTACCGCTGGATAACCTGGTACGGCGGGTCAGTCACGCACTCCTCCAGCGGCCTGACCTTCATGAAGGCCGGCATGTTGTCGAACTTGGCTGCCAGCTGGCTGTCCAGGTCCATGACTTCGTCGTACGTCGGCTCCGTCAGCGCGTTTGCCTGCCTTGCCACGAGGCCGAACAGCTTGCAGATCCCAGCCTTGAAGGTTGGGTATGTCATGTGGGTGTACTCCGTTTGTGGCCTCCCTGGCGGCAATTCCTTGGTGTTCTCATCAAAGTCCTCGTCCATGAGGTTCCTTGGTGGCAGTGTATCACTATCGATACCATGGATCACTGGAAAAGTGTCAGCTAATCGTCGATGAAATGTTCACGCAAAAAGAGATCCTAAATACGGCTGTGAAAAGAACATCCCCACACTCCTCGTATGCTGTTTTTTTTTTTCTGAGAGAAGCAAATGACACTCTTCCAGGTCCCAGAGTCACTTACTACTAGGCAAGCCCAGGTGAAATGACACCATAAGGTCGATCTGAATAGCCAAATTCCACATCCGGCGGCCCATCTCTGCCTCGAATGGCGACTGAGGCGACCCAGGGAGCTTCGTCGGGTCACGATGCAGGCCCATCTTGAGCATCATCCGAATACATACGCTCGAAAGCAGGTAGCATTTCATCTGCGATGTGCGATTAATGAGAAACTCGGCTTCGACGTACAAAACCAACGGCGCGCAGGTCAGAGGGCCAGGGGGCGCGAAACCGTACTGGCCATCACACGACAGATATGTCAGGGCGGACCCGGCGGCGTTGCGGTACTGGCGGAAACGCTGTATGGGTGTCAGCCCGACGTTGTCGCTGGCGAGCTCGTGCGGCGCCATGAAGTTGCCGAAGAAGACGGCCAGCGCGAAGACCATGTACAGCAGGGCGAAGAAATCCATTTCTATGGTGGGCGAAGTCGGGTCCGCCCAGAACTGGTTATACTGTTGTGATTGGTTTCGTCAGCACCGACTGCTTTCATCCCAGGTATCCATATCCCTTGGGCTATCGTGTGCTACCACACGAGGGCGCGGGGGATCACACATACCAATCTGCCGAATGTTGGCTTGTGGACAATGTCTATCAGCCTCTGCTGTCAGTGCCCTCCTTTGGAACCGGCTGGGAATATGATGATGGCGGCGAGTGTCCTCCTTACGCTGTGAGGCCGAGTATGCGCTGAAATATCGCATGACCAGTCGATCGGCGATGTGCTTCGGCGGCAGCAGGTCCAAGAGGTCCTGCCTGCTCCTCGGCGCGGTTCTGTCGCTGGTGAGCATCGGAGGCGAATGCCCGTCGGTGAATTGCTCGGGTGAGTCGCCATCCATATCTTGATTGACTTCCTCGTGGTCAAAGTAACTCTTGAGGTCCTCGATCTGCGAAGCACAGGTAGTGTTAGCCTTAGCTCTGTCGACAAGTCCTAACACTTGTCGTAGAATAACACGGTTGTTGAAGGCTGGTCTACCATGCATACAGGGATGGTAAACAGAACAAAATAACACATACATCACCCAACATAGCCATAAAGTGCGTTGCTCCCACATAGGTGGTATTCCCTCCCCTCTTTCCGGCGCCCCTGACGACCTGGGCCCCGGATGTCGGCGAGGCGACCATGCCGGCGTCGCTGTCGCCGCCGCTGTCATCGTTGTCCTCGCCCACGGCCGTGCGGTCCGAGGAGAGATCCCGGACGCTGCCGTCCTCGTCGAGCATCTCGCGCACCATGCCCTCGAGCCTTTTGAGCCGGGCGGCCATGCTCTTTGGCGGCCTATTCTTGACGGGCTTTGGCGCGTACTTGCAGAGGTCCGCGCGGGACTTCTTGAGGCAGTTCGTGCATGGCCTGGGGTTGGTTATTAGCAACGTGGAATGGGTGTCTCTAGGGGTTCTTTGCGATGTGGTGATCATATACTAGTATAACAGGAAGTAAAAGACTGAAGATAACCATGTCTCCTAGACGTCCATCCCTATATCCCATCCTCTCCACCGGAGTGAAACTACTTTCAATATCCCCGGAACCCTGAAGCATTGTGAAGAGAGAGAAAAACGAGACGAAACTAGTGGCAATAAAGAGAAATACTGCGGTGGATCAATCCGGGCATATAACGAATAAAAATGGACCTACACAGCTCTATCACACTTTAACTTCGAGGCCCGGCACGGCGCGCACGAGAGGAGCACCCTCGACCTCTTGGGCGGCGTGTCCGCAGCGGCAGCACCGGCGCCGGCGGCCGGCCTTGCGGTGCCCATATTATCATCATCCATCGTTCAGATGATCCCAAAATGGACGGCGACGAAAATAAGGGATGGAGTCTCTCTCTCTCTCTCTCGGCGACAGAGCACTCAAGCTCCTCGAGAGGTGTCTCTCGTATTCTTCTCCCTCTCAACACCTCCAAGGTTTAGGCCGTTCTCAGTCTCAGGGGTTAGGTGAGTAGGGTAAGGTTGGTGAACTCCGGCGGGCCGGGATTGGCGGGGCGCCCGAGGGTGCGGGACGGGTGCAGCGCAACCCAGCTACGACGAACGGGTGGTGCTGCGAGTAGGAGATAGAGAGGCCCGCTTCTGGAGCCCACTTGGTTTTTGTGTGGGTAGTATTGAGTAAAAGTAGTTTCTGGTGTTGCAAGAACAATTACGAGGTCCTGATCATGCGAGATGTGAGATTTGTCAGATGGGAATCGTAAATGGCCCAGCTGTAAAAAGGACGTGTAACATACGTCGTTGCCTTCAGCTGGCCTTCAAGCTGCATGACTAAGCTGGCCAAAAAGGGGCAAGGCTGTCTTAGAGCTGTTCGTTAAGCACACCGATTTCAGGATGAGTTGTTGTCATTGCCATGTGAGATTTGATAACTAGAATAGCATTCACAGCTCCGCCTTGACTAAACTTTTGGCTCACAGGCCACTTCGCGCATCGACTACGCCCTTCTCTTGGGCTCTGATGCTTGCGGCTTCCACCCCACGCACAGCCGGCGCCTATGTTCGACGGCACGTATCCACGGTACAGTTTGACTTTGGCTCGACTGCTCTCGCCTAGCTCATCGCCTTGAAGGAGCCTGGTCGTGGCGGCTGATTCGACCCCCATGCTTTTGGGCCATCCATTGAGCGCCTGGATTCACAACCTCTCTTTTAATCCGGACGGTTTTCATCATTCCGCAGGCGTGGTCCGTGCATCCTCATGAGCCAATGCCTCTGAAATCTCGTGGCTGGCTGCTGCTGGCTAGAATTCGCGCCCTTTTCAGGAAGGCCATCCTGCAATAACTGCGGTTTCCATCGCAGACTCCTGAGAGCCGGCAACACCGCCGATTTGGGTATCATCATATCTTCGTTGTAGAGCTTCCACCTCACGTGGAGAAAGAGTCAGGGAGCCTCTCGATGACATACTTGCCACGGCCGACTGAGAGGATGGGGACACCGGGAATCTTTCGTAGCCTGCGTTTCAGGTCTCGATCGTTGGTGGCTACTATGTAGATGCGGTTCTTCATACACCTGTCCACGATACCTGTGCGCCTCAAGTCAGTTATCTCCGTCGCACACACGGTTGGGAAAGCGCTGTTCAACATACAGTCATCTGCGTACGTGCCGCTGTGGACAGAATCACACTGTAGACGTTTCCACCTTTCGTCGCGGGCTATTCGCAAGGCGATGCGGTACTTGGGTCCTAACTGGAATACGTGTTAATCACCTGCTGCGGGTCCCAAGGTGATGCACTCTGGGGCATCCAGAAACATTACAGGCAGGGAATCGTGAAAGGAGATGAATGGTGCTTACCTTCTCCAGCTCCGCCATCACACAACTGGTAATCAAAACGTCCGCCTTGGCGTATAACGTATTCATGATCCCATCGAGAAGCTCGATTTTGCGCGAAACCGCTGCTACCTGTCAGCACCTGCTACGGGTCCTAAAGTGACACATTCTGGGACATCGGCACGGCGTGTTGGGCTTGCCTCGCTTGCGGCTGAACTGTGTCACTTGTCGAGTCTGCTGCTGCTGCGGCGTGTGTCTCCGTTGCGCCTCCTCGAAGAGTGCCCAACGACGATGAGTCCGTAGACTGATGCCTTGTGTCACTGGGTGGTTTTGCCTGTCTGTTCCTCGCAGACTGAAACGCACAGCCACGGCAGTGGCTGCATATGCGCCACAAGCTTGGCTACACGTGTGCAGCCGTGTCCGGGCCCAGAACAAGAGAACAAAGATCGGGGAGCAGGAGAAGGATGGTACCCACAGTGCGAGATAAAGCTGCTACCTGTTAATCATCTGCTACGGATCCTAAAGTGACACATTCTGGAACCCCAGAGAACAAAGATCGGGGAAGTAGCAGGAGAAGAATGGTACTAACTTTGTATCCACGAGTACTTGGTAGGGAGGGACGAGGGCCTCGTCTGAAGGGAGTCAGCCAGGGAAATCTTCTTCTTCAGAGGTTTGGCATTGTATCCGCAAGCTGCTTACTGTGTTGGAAGAACATGGACGAGGGCGCCTGTGGAATCTCGCGGACTGTGTGTAGTGTCTGTGGTCAGCATCGCCGTCGCAGGCGGAGGGGAGGACGTGGCGGTCGAGGCGTGACTGCCGGGAGTAGGACAACATACTGAGCTCTCCATTTGCGGTGGCCTTCTTCTTTGTCTCTTGGACCTTGTCGGCCTTCTCGCGGTTCTCCTTCAGTCTGTCGTCGCGTTTGCCGATGACTCGCTTGGTTTGCTGTTGGGCTCATCTGGTCAGCGTCGTTGTCTGGGAACTAGAACTGGCAAGAAAGATTGGGAACGGGACTGACCGCGAACTTTCTGGTGGTCTTGGCGACACCCATCTTGGAGAATGTCTGGGTAGAGTAAGAACTGGCGTGTCGTTGTGTGTGGGTGTGCAATGTATGCCAATTAGACGCCTTCAGGTAAGGCAAGTAGATGTTGAATGCGATCACAAGTCGAAGATGGTAAAAAAAATCCCGTGCGGCTCTGGGCAGGCAACGGATCGCTGCCGAAGACCCCGCGACGGGGAGACTGGTCTGTGCGTACAGTGCAGAGTTTCTTTGAGCTAGCAACAAACCAACAAGTAGGCTATCCGTGCAGGCTCAAGTATCGAGGTACTTGGGTAGGTAGACCACAGAGGTGCATTTCTGCAGCCACTGGTTAGCTGCAGACGGTTGTCTCCAGCGAACTTTGGAAGGCCGTGCACACCTGCTGCGTACAGTAGTAATTGGTTTTTTTATGTGCAGATGCAAGAGCCTGTCAGCCTGTCAGCCGACCAACATGGGCAGCAACAAACACAAAAACATTCCACGTCAACATTGGCGTCGCTTGGTCTCAGAGCCCAAGGTCTTGGGACAGTGTCTGCTAGAACTGATGATTGCGCATATCAATGAGCAACGGAATTATGGGAGAGAAACATAGTGAGCAAACCACACCATTCATCATCAGGACAGTTCTTAGGTACTGTCGATGCAACGGCTTCTGTGCATCTCTATATTCCTACTGTAACCCAGGGACATGGCTCATGGCTCCTCGTACATAGTAGCGTTGCTGTACACGAGACAGGGGTGGAGATCCCAAGGGACTGGGCCGTCAATTGATCTGGCGCCACCTCACAGACACGAGACCATTGGCGGCCAACGAGTGGAGGGCGCCAATTGCGTGAGTTGAATGTGTACCCAGGTACTGCCCTCCTTTCCCAAGAGGGAATGTAGACCCCCTTTTCGCCTGCAACTGCGCCCGTGCCTGTGCCTGCTGCTAATCCTGTTCCTGGTGCGCTGCTTCCCTTTCCTGCTGGCGCCTACTTTTCGCTTTGGCTGCGGATCCCAATTCCCTCTCCACTTCTCCCCAGATCCGATCAGCCCAGGGTTTGTTGCCCTGAACAAACGACGACGAGGACGAGGACCACGGCGAGCACCCTTCTCCTCCATCCATCTACCTTCTTTGGTGATTTTGGAACCCCCTCGCAAGCATCGCCTTCTTATCCTTATCCCCACCCCCGTTTAAGGCTGCCCTTTGTCTCCCCCGCGGGCCGCCACCACCGCCAGTCACACGCACCACCAACTCTCGTCCTCCCCCGACTTGCCTTGTTACGAGCATTGCACAGCCGCCACAAGAGCCCAACCAGGACCCATCCTGACCGAACACGACGTCAACATCAATCGCGCGATCCAGCCCTTCACAAACTTCTTGTGCTCGTCTATCAAAATTCCATCACGGCTTCTTCGCCCGTTCCGTTCCGTTCCCCCCGATTCTTCCTTCGTCCACGCGTGGATCCCGGCTGCACCGCCGTACAGCCAAAATGAGGAGATCACGGCTCTCCCTGAAGCGCTCGCTGCTTCTTGGGACCACCCTGACGCTGTCGCTGCTGACCGCTGGCGCTTTGGCTCAGGATGACGAGACCACTTCAGCAGCAGCCACCGGTGATGATACTGCAACGGCCACTGCCACTGCAAGCGACGAGATGCCCACCATAGGCCAGACCTCGGCCAACGATGGCGAGTCCTCGACGTCGACCACATCCGAGGCCACCGCCACCAGCGACATGCCCAGCCTGTCTACGAGTGAATCTGGCGTCAACTCCGACATGCCTACCATAAGCTCTGCCTCGGCCGGAGACACGTCCATTCCCACTTACCCTGCAGCCAGCGTGCCCCCTACGCAAAATGCCCCTTACATGCAGGTCTCCACCCTGCCTGACGGCACTGTCTTCATTTGCGTTGGTGCTGTGTTAGGCGCTTTCGCCCTCGCCCTCCTGCTATGGCGCGCCATCATCGCGTGCTTGCTCCACCGTTCCGTCGAGAAGGCCGCCATGGCCCAGCATCTTGGCAACGACAAGGCCGCCTTCCCCGCGCCTCCCGCCCCGTTCTACAAGTACACAGACCAGGACTCGTCCCAAAACGTCAACTCTGGACGGGGTGTGCGCAGAACTACGAGGGGCCCCATCCCGTCCGCGACACCCTCGCAGACGAACCTGTTCTTCTCGCCGACCGCTGGCGGCGGCAACCGTGACTCGGTCTATCGCGATACTCCAAACCGAGACTCATCGTACAGAGACTCGCGCTTCCTGCCCTCCGGCTTCTACGCCGCAGGCACGTCGTCTCCACAGAATATGGAAGGCCACGGCCACAGCCAGTCTATTAGCATGACCAATTTGCGGCCCGACTCTCGCGGACACCCTCGCGCCGTCTCCAGCCACAGCCCTGACGAGTCTCCCGGCTTCGGACCTCAGAGGACTCCACTGCACCGGAACAACATGAGCACCAGCAGCGTCAACCTCAACGCACCTCCTCAAGGTGGACGGGCGCCAAGTGCCTTCCTAGACGATCTACTCGGTGAAAACCCAGAGATGTTTCCGCCGCAAGGAACAACGCCTGACTCCAGAACGGGCACTAATAATGCCAACAATCCGTACCGGCAGAGCGGGCGATTCTAGGTGGATGCCTCGGCCCCTTGCCTGGAGAACAAGCTCTCAAAGGTCTCGGAACAGAGCGGCGAGTCTCACGGTGCAGCTGCAGCAGCAGCCCAGAAAGAGCGCGAGGAGATGGCTGGAAACGACAGCGAGGAGACTCTTTGCCCGGCAGAATAGGTTCTTCAACACCGATATGCGGCAGGACGGAGCAGCTTGGTTAGGAGCATCGTACGGGAATAAGAACTTCATGAGACCTGTCAAGGTACGACGATCGCAAGATTCATGCTTACATGCCTCCACTGGCAAGGCGCAGGCATATTGTTCCTTGAGCAAGAGTGGTTTTCTGAATTGGCATTGGCATTTTGAGAACGGCGTTCAGGGGAAACGGGGACAATCAAGCATCGGCTTGGCTTGGTTTGCTTTTGATTTTGCGTATCAACTTTGAAAATACCGGCACATTACTGCCTATGCTACTACTAATGGTATTCTTCTTCACCTCTTAAATATCTATGCCTCTTGTTCGACATGCTCAATTTTGACCAGACACATGCTCGATCATCTTGACCTTGGGTCCAGGTTGGTTTTTTTGAAAGTCCAAACAAGCAAAAGCATGGGTATTTGGTTGTGGCTTGGGTCCGTCAAGCAATGTCGATGCGTGATTGACACCTGCCATATGCCAGATCCGCGGCAACAAGCAGCGTCTCACGTCGCACACAAACACCTGAGCGGCCGTGTAACGAGCAGGGCCTTGGTCCCCTTGTCCTGTTGTTCCTTGTAGTCTAAGAACCCCGGCTTCGTACTCTAGTACCCGACCGACCATGGACTGTTACACAGAGCCGAAGAAAGGAAAAGCAATCCACGAGAAGGAAAAAGAAAAACAAACCTGGTTCTGCACCGGTTGGTTTGCGCACGGTCTCTGGTGTGCCCACGGACGTATACTGTGTAGCTGGGGAAAATACGCGTCTAGATTACACGCGGACACTGGCTGGCCGGTTGGTCGTGCTGACTGAGTTTGGGGGTGATTTTTGGAGATGCCGCCGCGTTGAGTGAGTATCACGACACACCCAGCTCCGATGGCAACATTGTCCATTTCATCCCATCACGACTCAAACAGGGCCTTGTTCTCCGCCCAGCTATTACAAATCCACGCCGCGGTGGATTATCAATCCAGGCCGGGGTTGATGAAGATCAATTAACTCGGGTGGGCCGGAGACCACACCATCAGTATAAGCTGTCGTTCACGGCAACCATCACAGGCATGCCTGCGTTACTATCCCTAACCGCTGTGCTTGTGTATATCATTATGTTGTTTGTTTCATTCTCAGCGAAGAGAATCTATAAAATCATTAAGTATCTACGTTTTGCTTCCATCAGAGATGTTTTCCCCAGCCCGGTGAGAAAATGGGGGAAAATAAAATAAAAAGAGGCCATGCAATGCCAGCTAAGATGATAAATGCATGCAGAACCGCTCCCGACATGATATAATATATCATGATGGATATGTCGGGGCGCTCGTGAGACGAGAGCCTCACTCACGCATCACGACTTCTCATTCCTGTCCTCATCATCCCAGCTCCTCACCCTCCCAACACCACCACCCTCAGCCTCAGCAGCCTTGAGCCCCTCCTTCGCCCCGCGGATATCCTCGAGCCGGATGCCGCTGCGCTCACACATGCCGCGGAAGATGCCGCCCTCGGTGGCCCACAGCTCGAGCGGCGGGCCCAGCTCGGCGATGCGGCCCTGGTCCATGACGCAGATGCGGTCGTACCCGACGATGGTGCGCAGCCGGTGCGCGATGCACAGCAGCGTCTTGCCCCGGAACCCGCTCGCGATGGTCGCCTGGATCTTGTCGTCCGTCTCCATGTCCACCGAGCTCGTCGCCTCGTCGCACACGATGATCTGGCTGCCCCGTACCAGCGCTCGCGCAAGCGCCATCAGCTGCCGCTGGCCCAGCGAGAAGTTGAGCCCGTCCTCCTCCACCACGCTGTCGAGGTGGATCCGCGAAGGGTCCTTGGCGGCGGTGGGGGAGTCCGATCCGCCCGCACCCGCTGCCTTGGAGTCGGCGGTGGCATTGTTGTTGTTGACACCGTCGCTGGGCACCAGGTCCGCCTGCCGCAGTGCCGACCACAGCTCCAGGTCGTCGTGCTCGTTGAAGGGGTCGAGGTTGCTGCGCACGGTTCCGCGGAAGAGGGTCGGATCCTGTGGGATGATCGCGAGGCGCCTGCGCAGGTCGTTGAGCCCGATGGTGGAGATGTCGACGCCGTCGATGGTGATGCGGCCGGCAGAGATCTCGACCAGCCGGAATAGAGTGCTCATGATGGAGCTCTTGCCCGCGCCCGTGCGGCCCACGATGCCGATGCGCTCTCCACCGCGGACGTGCATGTCGAGCCCCTTGAGCACGAGTGGCAGGCCCTCGCGGTAGCACATCTCAACGTTGTCGAAGACGATCTCGCCCTTCTCCGGCCACGTGGGCCGCACCTCAATCGTGTGCAGCGGCGCCTCCTCCTCCAGTTGTGTTCCGTAGTACCGCAGCCGCTCCACCGCATTCATGCCATTCTCCACTTCGGCAAGCTGCCGCACGGTAAACTGAATCATCTGCACAATGGCGAGAATATACGACAGCACCAGGCCGCCGATCGATGGCGACACGTTGAAGCGCTCCGTGACGACAAGAATACCAGTCGTGAAGACCAGGGCATTGCCGATAGCGTCGAGACGAACTGACAGCCAGCGCTGGTTGCTGAAGGTCAGGTAGTACGCGCTGTTCATCTCATCGATGGCGACGCGCAGGTCGTCGATGAACCTTTCTTTCAGGCCGTACGCCCGGATCGAGGAAACCCCAGACAGGCCCTCGCCGAACTTGGCGAAGACGGTTGACCGGAAGACCGACTCGAACCGCTTAACCTCACGGGCAGATGCGCGGTAATAGCCCGTCGCGAAGAGGAACAGGCAGAAAAGCGGCACCAGCGCGATGGCGAAGTAGTGGAAGTAGGCGATGATGAGCGCAAAGGTCGACAGAATGGCAGCCACGGAGAAGAAATACATCCTCATCGCGTCGGACAGGTTGTTATCCATGACGTCTACGTCCCGCGAGAAGCGATTCGTGATCCGGCCCAGCGGGGTGGTGTCGAAAAAGGACATCGGGGCGCGGAGGACCCGCGTGATAGCATCGCGCAGCATGCTCTTGGAAGCAGATGTCCCGACAATCGTCAGCGTGACCATGAAGCTGAACATGAGGATTGCCTGCACCGCGCCCAACCCGGCGTAGATGCCGATGTACTGCCCCATGGAGAGATTGTACTGGTTGGACGTCCACCACGACAGCCACAGACTGGTCATGATGTTTGCGCCCTGCGAGACAACGAGCAGCAAGAAGATCAGGAACGCATTGAAGAGCGACCCTGACGCGCGAACGTAATCGCCATATACGGACCACGGCACACTGGCCACCGCGCGCTCTTCAGACTGCATCAGGCTCTTGCCCTTCTTCCTCTTGCCCTTGGCCTCGTTGGCATCAGGCATCTGAGTCACCTCGGCGCCCTCCTCCTTCTCCTCCAGCGCCGTCGACTCCATAAGCTGCTGGAAGCCGGCATGCCCCTTCATGAGATTGTGAAAAGTGTCGATGGCCTGAATACGACCCTGGTCCATCCAGATGATCCTGTCGCATCGGTTGAGCACCCACAGCTGGTGGGTCGCCAGGATCCGGCACTTGTCCTTGAGCAGGCCCAAGATCGCATTATCGAATATGTGGCGGCCCACGTGGGCGTCGACGGCACTAAGCGGGTCGTCCATGAGGATGATATCGGCGTCGAAGTAGATGGCGCGCGCGATGTTTAATCGCTGCTTCTGGCCACCCGAGATGGTGATTCCCCTCTCGCCAATCTCTGTTGCGTCACCGTTGGGCAGCATATCCAGATCGGGTTGGAGAGCACATCTGCTATCTTGTCAGTAATGGCTCGTTAAATCGATTTCTCGAAGGTGTATGGATTCGAGGGTCGGTAGAGGCCTGTGCATTGGAAGAGGGGACCTACGCTTTGATGACTTCCTTATACCACGATCGATCCATGTCCTTTCCGAACAAAATGTTGTCCTTGACACTCTGTTTCATTCATGGTCAGCAACCTTCGACAACCGTGTCCTCACTCACCGGGAAGACCTGACCCAAGAGTGTGGAGCTCAGGAAGGAGTGTCTCAGGGAAAGCGGAAATATACTAACAGTGTTCTGGATCCAAGCATACTGCGGACAAAAAGCCCTCGACGCACCCAGCACAACCTCACCGCTCGTTTTGCGCATGTCGCCAGCCAGGGCGGCAAGCAGCGAAGTCTTGCCGCTGCCCACGGTGCCGATGACGGCGACCAGCTCGTTGCGGCCGATCTCGAACCCGATGTCGTGCAGCTTAAACGGCTCGCGCTCCTCCACCAGGGTGCTGCCGTTGTCGTCCACCTCGGCGGCGTCCTTCTCCTTAGTAGGGGGCGTCTTCTTGCCGCCCTGCTTCTTGCCGCCGGGGACCTGGTTGTTCTCCTGCGTCGGGGTGCGCTCCCAGGTGAAGCTCGCGTCGCGCATCTCCACGGCGCTCGGGGCGTCGGGCTTGAAGGCCGCCTCGTCGGCTTGTTCCTCCAGCAGGAGATACTCCTCGATTCGCTTGAGTGAGTTCCAGGCGTCGGTGACCTGGCCGATGACGAGCGGGAGAAGGTTGAGCGGCATGCGCAGGCCGTTGAAGAGGGCGAGGGAAGAGAAGACCTCCGCGGGGGCCAGGCCGTGGTTCGAGAGGGTGTAGGTGATGAAGGACAGCATGGAGGCAAAGATGGGCAGCGAGAGGGAGACGGCCATGATGGCGTTTCGGAGGGACATCAGCCGCTGGATCATGCCGATCTCCTTGCCGCGCAGCTCGGCCAGCCGGCCTAGGAACGAGCTCTCCCAGCCGAAATACTTGACAAAGCGCACCGACTGCAGGATCTCCTGCGTAAGGGACACACGCTGGTCGGTTACCTTGTTGATCAGCATCCGTCGCCGGAACAGGCTCTTGATGGCCTTGGTGAGAAGGGGCATGCCGATGACCAGCAGGGCGAAACCGGAGAGGGCGCTGTACGTCAGGTTGACGAGCAGCAAGGCGAGCGTGATGAGGCAGGACAGCGGCGCCGTCCAGATCAGGTGGAAGAGACCGCAGGCCTGGTCGATACGGTACGTGTCGACACTCATCAGACTGACCACCCGGCCGTTACCCCAACCGACTCCGTCTCCGAGGACACCGGCCTTGGGTTGAGCGTCAGCCTGTTTCTTGTCTTTCTTGCTTTGCTTCTTGCTCTTCTTCTTCTCATCAAGCTTTTCGTTCCCGTTGGCGGTCTCAGTACTATTTTCCGGATTATCAGTGAGCGATCTGCCTCCCGCTTTCGCCCGGCCCGACACGATCATGGACTTCTCGTAGATCAGACTGATGAGAGCAGCTCTTGACATGCCGCCGATCAACATGCCCCGATAGATGAAGTGGTTCGTTCCCAGACTCTGGAGTATCTGCATTGCCGTCACGCCAAAGACCAGCCCCAGACCCTTCCCGATGTTGGGTGCTGGGCCGCCCGTGGTCTGCGCCACGTAGGCGTCGGTGGCGAACTGGATCAGGTACCGCAAGGTGAAGGGAGACATGACCTGCATGATGGTGGAAGAGAGCTGGCAGGCGCCGCTGAGGTAGAACTCGAAGTGGTAGACCTCGTGCAGGGCCCACAGCAGCGGGTACTTGTCGCCGGCGGCACTGCGCCTCTTGAAGGACGCATTGAGCTCCTCGGCCATCTTGATGACACTGCGGTCCGGGTTGACAGACCAGATGTCCTTCTGCTGGAGTGGCCGCTTGTAGCCCGTAACCATGAGCGGGCCCTGCCACATGAAGAACAGCTGGCTGAAGAAGCTGGCCTTGTGCTCGTGCGAGACCTCGCGCTCCTCGGGCACTGGCGGAGCCTTGCCCCATCTCAGGGGGTTGATCTTCCTGTACCATGGCTTCTTTGCCTGGTTCTCGTCCGCGGGGTGGTGGCTTGTAGCCTGGGTTGTGGCAGAGGCGTCGGTCGCATAACTCCTCGTTCGATGGACCTGCTGCCGGGTCTCTGTGGTGGCCTTCGCCTTTTCCTTCTCGTTGTTGCTGTCGCTCTCGGAATGATAGTCATCCATTGCCTCGGCTGCATCGTCATAATCATCTTCATCCCGGTCAACCCTGTGGCCCTGCAAGGCGGCCTCGGCGATTTCCTTTTCCTCCTCGACATTCTCCCTCTCCGAATTCATGCTAGTGACCCTCGCCAGAGGGTCTGCTGGTTGCATGTCCCTATCATAGCTGGCCACACTCGAGGCTTTCCTCAGGGAAGGCCTGGAAGACTGTCTTGATGGCCCCATGTTGTGTCTGTACTAGACTGCAAGGCTGCAGTCTGACTAACTCGGCCGGCTTCCTCCCCACTTGCCGCAATCTGCATGCAGAGTGGCGACTCAGTCTCACTATGAATCCAGGAACCCGAGGTTTGGTGGTGAGTGAGTGAATAATAAGTGAGATGGCATGTGGGTGAGTGAGCGACGTGGTATACGGAAGACTAGAAGAAGCAATGTCAGAGAAGAGACAGGCAGATGTGGACTGACGCAAAGCAAAACATTGGTATTATTAATGAATCAAAAAGGGTGAATGAATGATGATGACCCTGGAGACTTTTAGGCACCGTAGCGCGGCCGGAATGGGGAGTCGTTGAGCCCACCGCCTTGATGGCCGATCTGGTGTGGTGCTTCCCGAAAGCCCCCCCTACCAACCCCCAGTCCACCTCCGGGATTCGCTGCGTGTGCGGAAAGGATACAACACGATATGCAGCATGAATGCACATATAACGCTGCGCGCACGGCTAGCTGCTGTTCGGCTCTGAGTCAACCGGCCGAGGACGTTGCACTAGCAAAGTAGACTATTTTGCCTAGTCTGGGGCTGCCGTTGCGTCGAGTGGTATCCGACTGTTTGGTGTGGGATCGGGATTGGGATGGTTTTACCTTTGGTGTGATTGGATCCTCTGCCCGTTTCGGTCCCGATGTCAGATTCCTGCCAGGGAGGAGGAATTGGGGTGGTAAGAATGTAGAAAAAGTGACCGTTGTTCCGACCCTGGTGTTCTGCTCCGGACCGGAATTCGGATGAGCTGCCTCTTGTCTGCGAATTCCACGAGTTGTGGCGAGAAATAGTCTAGGATTATTGGACACGAGATGTGTGTCGTATATATCGATGAGATAAAAGTGTCTGTCCGTCTGTCTGTCTGTCTGTCTCCACAACAGAAACAATTTGTATTGACAGTGTCCTGCTGGGCCCAAACACACAGGTGACGGCAGCCAAACGATTGGAGGCGAGCAAACAATTACTCACAAGGCGGGAGGCGTCCGAGGATTTCGGGAAGGATGATGGGATGGCTCCCTTTTGAGGCTCATGTGTCACGACGGAAGAAGCAGCAACAGCGGCACACGGGACGGGGTTCGACATTGATATGAGGATGGCCGTCTTCCCCGGCCCGGAGTTTGACAACGACTCAGTCAACCAAGTTGGATTGCTAATCGAGAAGTGCAGCAGTGGGCCGGGGACCAGTCCCACGGATTGCTACATGTCCGCCTGCAGGTTTGGTCTTGTTTGGTCTG
>JACBFG010000011.1:275538-329609 GCA_013435955.1 Diaporthe sp. HANT25 | reverse complement strand
CCTAATACACCCAGACCTAATACACCCAGACCTAATACACCCAGACCTAATACACCCAGACCTAATACACCTAGATTTATTATACTCACGTAGGTAAGTAATTGGCTATGAGTGTATGTGGGGTGTTTAAGACTATCAGCAAGCAAGTTATGTACCGGTATACCCTCCGTTTCTACGTGTGCGAAGATCTGACATCTTGATATTCTCTCTTGTGAATCTCTCATTGGAATACTGTATTCTCGCCTATGCTTTCCTCTCTATCAGTCCCATCAAGATACTTGTTTCCAGCCATGCTTTGTAAATCATCGCTGAGCGTGTTCTATTCCCAATCCATGCAATGCAAATGCCCTTCTATGCCCATGCTTATGCTTCCCAGACCCAATGCAAACCGAATAACCCTGCTCCAATCTCTATCAATCCTTGCTCTCATCAATGCACCCGAAATAATGCCTTCTCCAGAGCTCCTCCCTGTTAGCACCCGTCCTCGTCGTCTGCCTCGTTCCACCGCCATCGCTCCTCTGAATCCTTCTCTCTTCTTCGGTGATAGCCTCCAAAAGCCGCCAGTCATAAGCAAGAACAACCTCAGCCTGGCCGTTCCGCCTTCGCCCTGGTCTGGACTCGAGATCTCGGAGGAATGCGCTCGTTGACTCGCTGCGATGGCGCTCGACGAGCACAAGTTTCCGCAGGCTCCTCCTGGCGCTGATCCGGGTCGCATGTGATGCGAGCCATGACGAGATGTCGGTGAAAACGGCGCTGATCCCGTGAGCCGGCAGTATGTCCTCGGTAAGCAGAGGCATATTTGCGATACACGGGGAGAGAAGCACAGAGACGCCCGCTAATGCGCATGCCCTGCCGGCGTATCCGCATGGCAGAAGCGAGGGCCGTGGAGGCAGAAGCGAGCTCGGATCAGACAGCGTCGGAGCTATGGACGGGGCTGGTCTCGACTTGACCTCGTCTGTAGTCACCTTTCCTGTCGCAGCACTGAGCTGGCGCGGCACCGTAGGCGTACCCGTGTTGCCTTGGGAGGAAGGCGCCGAAGTGATGTCCTCAAGCGGCTGACGTTGACTCCGCTGACTGTTAGACAGCGTCGGTGATGTCAAATCAATGACTTCCGGTTCATTTTCCCTTGGTTTTGTTCTACGCGGTGAGCCCAGCAATTGCTCTCTCTGTCGCTTGCGAGATGGCTGGTGAGTTGGCTGCCCCTGCGGTGGACTGGAGCTCTTCTGGAGTTGGGCTGCGGACGACGTGGGAGGCGTTGGCAGCCCAGCCTTGACAGCAGCAATGACACTGGCGGGAGGTGGCCTGACAGGACTTTCTTCGATACTGCGCTGTGGCGTTCTGGGCTGTGACGTAGATGTGCTCGCTGTCGTTTCTGTGGATTGACTATCGTGCGAGATAGTCTCCTTCCGCGTCTTCGGCTCGGCTTCCTCTAAAGCCTCAATCCACCGTGCCAACTCTTGACTGTCTTCTCTTTCCGGACACTTCAGTTCCTCCTCGGCAAGTTCTTGTAGCTCTTGAAAGGTTATGCAATCTTTCCAGGTCCTGTCAAAGTGAATCTTTGACACGTAGGGAAAGCGTAAGCTCCAAAAACCCGTGTCCCCTGCCTTATGGAAGGAGAAGCAAGTCATCTCGAAGACTGCCGGCTCGGAGAAGGCCGTAGAGATCTTCCTTCCCTGGGCAATCCCGGGTGGTACGTCGAGGACTGGCGCTTTATCGTCTCCCAATGGTACCGTGTCTGTGATCCAGGTCCTCCGCAAGTGTTCCATCATGGTAGAGTTGACCTCGACCTCGTTCACTACTTTGAACTCCGGCCTGACACCCCACCGTTCGACAGCCTCTTTGTTCGTGAGGCAGCCGAGATAGAAATGGGTGTACTTGGCCGTTGGCATTTTGAGTACTTTGGCTCTGATAGGGCAATAGCGGCCGCTAATAACGGCCAGATCGCCTATATCGCCCAATCCTCTGACAAAACCTTTTTTCAGTTTCACACAGCAGGATGCGTACCTCCGCTTGCTGCTCCCGAAGCTGAAATATGGCTCGTCAGGCTTGAGTACAAGCCCTTCCTCCCGCCTGACAATGCAAGATGCAAAGGCTTCCTTGAGATCATCAGCGGCGACCCGTGAAGAGAAGTTGATTGTCTGCCGTCGTACGAGCGCCGCTCGCCCAGTTTTACATTGCACCAATTTGGATAGTCGAGAAATTCTCGCAGAGTGCCGAACGTTTAAGAGTGAATCGTCATCTACCCGTAACACATCGTAGTAGACGATCATCAAGTGCTCCCATTCATAAGCTGGACTGTCCTCGCTTATGCCGATGAACCTCCCGGATCTGCTGATATGCTTTCGTATCTTGTCGAATTCAAGTATGCGTTGTTCCCTATCACTCCATACCACCATCTCGCCCTCGAGGATGCAGCAGTGCTTGAACTTGCACTCGGGGGTGCCCAGCCCCAAGGAAGCTTCGATGGCACCGTGCAGCCGCTTCTTATCTTGAGTGCTATCCTTGCCACTTTTTGAGAATATTTGTATGCGGTTCGAGCCCTTAGAGAGGTCAATATGGATTTGGCAGTACTCGCCATCCAACTTTTGCTCGACACTCATGAAACCTCTGCCCATCTCTAGACAATGCTTGATGCTCCGGCCTTTGAGCCAAGTCTGCCGGCCGACTTTGACGCCAATTTGAGGTTTGAGCAGTCGTGGTAGATCTTCCGTTTGGGTCTCCCCGAATGTCACACGACTGCGTTCTTGCTCCAATAGACGTGTTGCAATAGTGAAGTCATCGTGTATCCTCATAATGGTAGGCAAGAGGCGATGACAGCGAGCATACACCAGCCACTCGGGGACAACCACGGGAAGAAAGCTCTTCAGAATTAACCTGGTGGCCCATTTGGCTTCCCTCGCTGTCAGGCGGAGGAACAGCGCCAGAAGCCCATCATGCTTCGAATTCGGATGGTCGGTGGACGGGATTCCAGAAGACCTCACTGACGGGGCACTGAACGAGTTTTTGGATGCCAAGGCATGGAGGATAGCGTCGATTTCTTCTACCGTGACAGTGGCTCTTCGCACGCTTGGGGTTTCCAGGAGGATCTCTTCGACACACTCAGCGAGATCTACTTCTGACCCCGGGACCGTCCATCTGCTCAACTCCTTGACCCTCGAGTGGCCGAGTCCGTATGCTCGCGCAATCTTTGGCTGGAGAGTCTTTTCCTTGATGCCGAATACACGATCGGCACGCCTCTCAGGTAACAACGTGGAGAGTAGAGCGCACTTGTCAGTGCCGACATCGTCCAGCTCCTCTCGATACCGGGCGAACCAGTCCTCGACAATTGCTCGATCACCCTTTTTGTTTCGTCTGCGCCTTTGGTCGTTTTCGAGGCTCTGGAGCAGCTCGCAAACCGCGCTGAAAGGAAATGTCATGTTTCGAACGAGGCATTAGGAGTTAGGAAAGAGAAGACGAAAGAGAGCAAAGGATCTAGCAGGCTGACGGGCGCGACAGCGAGATAAGTGGCTGCGGCTGGTCGAATACGGTAGGCAGCCAACAGGATGGACAAAGGAGAGGGTGGGTTGAGTGCAGCTGACTTGATGCCTCATCCCGTCCCCGGTCGGCGGGCTGGTGGGTGACAACTTCGTCTCGTGGTCTCGTGCTCTCGTGGAAACTGTACTAACGACCTCGGGATTCACATGGCTTGCTCCTTCCCGTCTAATTTGTGACGCGATGGACCGGGATGACGCGCCTTCAGATCGGCGGCGCGCAAGGATCCCAAAGATCGAAATCGGATATTCGAACCCGCAAAAAGGGAGGGTACACCGGTACAATGAGACTTGCTTGCCGATAATAACTTGTACACTCACCACACACCTACAACTAATTCATACACGCATATGGGTATATCAGACCAGGCGTATTAGGTCTGGGTGTGTTATGACTGGGTGCCCAGGTGTATTAGGTCTGGGTGTGTTGGGTCTGCGCGTGTGAAAAAGTCATGAGCAAGCAAGTTATGTACTGGTATATCCTGCGTTTCTGTGAGTGCGAATTTCCAAAGATTTAGTTAGGAAGCCGATTGTTTGGTTATCATACTGTACGGTATGTTCGTAGCCGCCTATCCCATTGAAAGCCATCCACCTCGCTGACGTTAGGGGGCCAGGGACCTGGAGAGCTGAAGGGCGAAAAGCACCAAGAACAAGGCTAGATCAACCTACCCGTTCTGGATCCGTCAAAATGGGTGTGGCCCTCGGGCATCGGCTTCCTGTCGGCACCGACCCCAGTCTATCTTATCGGCCTGTCCGCCTCCGGTCGTCGCTCTCAGACTGGCGCTGCGATAGATCACGCACCGATGCGAGCTACGCAGGTAGAGCGCGGAGAAGACATGTCACGGCTGAGCGGCTGACAGAAACTTGCATATTTTATTGATGACTATGCAACAAGAAAGCTAGCAAGAAAAAAAAAACAAGTCAGATTTACGGGTCATGGTGGCGATTGTCAGGAACAAAAGCTGAAGGTTGAGATTCTTGCACGCTGAGTCAGACGACCCTGAGGAATGGTGACGGGATGGTCTCATTTGAAATCAGAGGGGGGCCCCACCAACAGACAGACAGTCGTCATCTTGAGATGGGTGGATTGGTGTTTCGCGAAACTTGCCCACCAAAGTGCACCAAAAGGCGATCTGACTGGGCCAGACGAGCAAAAGGAAAACGTGCGCCATAGTTAACTAGAAGTTGCAACTGTCGTGTGTCTCACTGGAGACGGTCTCGCCCCGGCTGCTTCCTTTTCGCTCATGCGGTCAACAATGCGTCGTCTCATCTATTGTTGGCCTGCCTGTCTGGTGGGGGGCTTATCGCGCTTAGGCCGACTAGGACCCGGCCTTCAAGGTGCTGCGGGCGCGGCCCCTTCCTGCCCTGATCTGCAACGGCGCCTGCGCTGGTCCAACTTTCTTAAACCACCACCCCTTCTCTTTATTGTTCTCCGTCCCCATCCTCCCCCTTCTCGCGGCAAGGAATCCTTTCACTTCCTCTCTCTGCTGAATGCCATTCACTTTGTCTCGTAGAGAAACCCAGCCACCGGCCATTCGTCTGCGAAACTGACCATTGTCTCCCGTCTACGTCTATGGAGCATTTCTAGTGACTTCCACCTCCGTATTCCGTCACGAGTCCGCTCGAGTCAAATACTCCTGACGTCCTCGACCACGCAACCAACCCAAGACGGCTCACTTTCTGGCATAACCCCAGTCAGCAGGCATTCTCGCGACGCCCGCGTACAATACATACTCTTTGCGGTTCTCGACACCTCTCCCGCCACACCTGCCACACCCTCACTTCCCGGCGCCAAAGGCACAAATCATCAACCATGTCTCAAAACAAGCCCTCGCCCGCAGCGGCGAAGCAACGCATCATGGGGGACCTCAAGCAGGTGTCTTCGGAGAAGTGGGTTCGGGTTGATGTGCGTGGAAAGCATGATGCCCCAACTCACCATGTCACACAGCTGACAAGACTGTACAGGCCGACGAGACCAACATTTTCCGCTGGCAGCTTGCCCTGATGGTGGTCAACCCAGACAGTGCCTTCAACGGTGGTTATCTCAAGGTTGGTTGGACCCCGACGAAATAAACCGTAAAAATGTTCTTGCCGGGGCTTCGAGCCTATGCTGACTTGACCCAGGCCGAGATGATCTTCCCTCACGACTACCCCTACTCGCCACCCAAGTTCCGTTTTCTGAGGCCCATCTTCCACCCCAACATCTATCCCGACGGGCAGCTCTGTATTTCTATCCTCCACAAACCAGGGGAGGACCTCATGTCGGGCGAGAGCGCGACCGAGCGATGGTCTCCTCTGCAGGGAGCAGAGTCCGTTCTGCGCTCTATTCTGCTCCTCCTCGACGATCCCGAGATAAACTCCCCAGCCAACGTCGACGCTGGTGTCATGTACCGAGACAACCGGAAGGCCTACAACGAGAAGGCTCGCAAGACAGTGGGGGACTCACAGAAGGACATACCTGACGACTTCGTGATACCCACCACGCTCGAGCCCGAGGCCCCTCCACCCAAGGCTACAGACGATGACTGGTTGAACGAGAGCGAGGAAGAATTCGACTGGGAGGCGAGTGGCTCAGATGACGACATGGAGGATGCAGAGGATGACGAGGATGATCTCTAGGCATGGCGAATCATCATCCCTCGCCTTGCCTTGTACCTCTCATCTTTACAGACTGGTAGAGGTTACTCATGCTGGGGTAGGCAGGTCTGTACCGGGTCTGTCTCGCCCAGCAACTTTTATCCGGCACGGAACACTCGAATTATCTGCATAGCGCGCGTTTACGACAGTCGATTGGCGTTCCGGAATTGCACACGGCTCAGAATGGGCGGACTTCCCTTCTACTCTTGATCGAGAACAATCGCCAAGGCTCGCGGGAGTCCGATCTGAAGTGCTGGCCGTGTGAATGGCCCTGTTTAATTTGGGGCCAGAGGAGAAAAAGGCGCCACAGTGGAGGAAGGGAATAGGGAAAAGGCTGTGTTGCCCCTCGTGGCAACAGGCCATTACAGCAAGGCTGCATCATATGGTGCAGTGACGGACCGAACTTACAGGTTAAGGGACAATCTCGGGCCTGGTCTGAATAGCATTTACTGTGCTTGCTAGAGACCAGGTTCATATCTGAACATAGAAAGGAATATACACATATTTGCCGTAGAAAGGCAACCACTGAGAATGACCATGATCCGGTTCACTGTGAGTAGAGAGAATGAGTGCACAGCTTCCAGTAGAATAATGAAATCCAAGGCAAAACTCCCACAGGATAATCTCTGGGAGAAACATCTTTCAGTGGGATATTTTGTGTGGGATGACTGGCCGTGCATGGCTGTTTTAGAGCACGTGGGATAGTCGCCTGTGGGATGGTGTTTAATATCTTGTGGGATGACCACCTAAAGGAAACCTCGTATTAAATCCCCTGCTGTGGTATATTCTCTTTTGTCACAGCATCTTCTCCCTGTTAGGTATCATTCCCGTAGTTTACCCTTCGATGGGATACTCTCCTATAAGATACATACTCTCCTGTGGGAAATCTTTCTGTACGATACCCTCTTGATTTTTGTGGGATATGTTACTGTGAGATATCTACTATCTACCAACGTCTTATATCTTGTGGAGCATGTCATTTGGGTGCTGGTGTTGCTTTTGAAGCAATTGCCTCGGTGCAAGTTGTTGGTCGTTGAAGAATAGGCGTTGGCGGAACAGGGGTTCCCCGGAGGCACTAGTGCTACCACTACTGACGGGGGAGCAAGCTTTGGGCCTGCCGGAGGCGAGCGTCTGGACTCTTACGTAGCTGCATGTCTGACTGCCTACCTTAATAACTCCCACTTTGCTCTCTGTACGCAGCGCGGGGAGACGACTGCGTTCACTTGACACAACCGTCTATGCTGTGTGTCTCACATTCCACCGAATCTACCGGAATCAATCACGATATTGGCTGTTGGGGAGGGTTCAAGCAGCTTCGGCAAGACCTCGAGGAGTCGTGGGGGCAACCACGAGGTTCTTCCCCTCTGCCCCTCTTCGACTTCGACTTCGACTTACTGTATCCCCTTCCGAGACCACCCAGGTACCTATCGAAGCTCCCAGCTTCCAATGACAAGCCGAACCGGAATTCGTGAAAGACCCGAGACCGCCCACAAGATCTTTCCTGCAGACACCCTGTGACACCTCAGTCCCCGACCACGGGTGTGCGGCGGACACCAGACGGCAGCCATGGCGGACCCTACTGAGGCAGACATCAACTCTGTCTGCGAGATGCTGGAGGCATATGATACCAGAGACAGGCAGATGTTCTCCAGAGCCCTCAAGGTCCGTCCCTTGCGGCTCACATCGTTTCATGGCAGTTGACTGACAACTTCCTTTCTCAGGCCCACAACAACAGCATACCACAGGTCGTCAACGAATACTTCGAGGGCCAAGACACGGTACATATGTCCTTTCACGAACGAAACGGTCCGGCATAGGCGGAATAGAGGTGCTGACATACCAAAGTTCAGGGCCAAGTACACATGGGATGAGGGGCAGTTCATGGCAGACCGAGATGGCTCGAGCTTACCAAGTGGGTTGTGTATCCATCACCATCTCTTCTGCCGCGGTTCTGATGTTCCTTGTCTTCAGGCTTCCAGGTCCAAGGTCCTGATCAGTTCGACACCGGTGCCAACGCCTGGGACCAAAGTGGCACCCTCCCCGCGCCGTCGCGACCGCCGTCCAGAGCGCAAAACAGATCACCTCTGGGTAAGATGATAGATTGGACGACAAACTACACAGTTGGTACTGATATATCATGCTTGGTTCTGATATTCTGCCTCTCCAACTCTTCCTACCGTCCTTCCTAAGAAACGCATGTCCAGGCTGGGAGACTGATGCTGGAGCAGGTGCACCGACGACGCAGCAACAAGCGGACGAAGACCTGAACCGAGCCCTTCTCGAGTCCACCAGCGCCGCCGCCACCAGAGGCGCCACTCCCCAGGAGAGTGGTGTTATCAGCACCGACCCCAGCCTCCCATTCTTCGGCCCGGCCAACAGGGAGACTTATCAAGACGACCAGTGGGCAATGGTACGCGTGAATAAGGAGGCCTCTGACCCACCGCCGTCGGCGAGAAAACGCGACTCCTCGGCGCCAGTCTTCCTCCTTTGCCGACAGCAAGGTGCACAGAGACATCGTCTTGGTCCGCTCATGATGATCAAGCATGACATTCCCGCAGCAAGGAATTTCTTCCTGTCTCTGGACGCTTTCGATCCGCCTGCGTCGTATGGTCATAACAATTCGTGGTGGAAGGGCGAACCCATTTTGTCTGCCAACAGCGAATCGGTGGAAGACTTGCCCGAGACCTGGTCGAACGACTACCGGAGCGTGAAATTGGAGGATGAGATCCAACGGTTGATGGCTTTTCTTGATGCGACACAGCGCAGCTACGGTACCGCCGACTCTATGTGCGAGAGCCCGATGATGAAGAGCACTTGGGGCGACCCTGTTGTACAGTTTTATCAGAACTTGTACCTCAAGGCGGGTTCTCAGATTGTTCGGTCGACCATGTGGACTCTCGTGCGTTTTGAATCTGGGGCCGATGAAGTTCCTGAGCCAATGACACCGCCCACGTCTGAGTTTGGAATCCTCGAGTTTAGAGTCCCGAACGAGCTCTCAGACGTTCTGCACAGTCTTTACAGCTCATGGGACGCCTTGTTCTGGATCAATCAGGAGTCCGAGCTGTCTGGTTTCCCGCAGGAGGAATCGGAACGGACTGCCTACATGGAAAACCCAGCTGAAGTGCTGACCATGCGCATCAAGCTTGAGGACCACCGTATCGAGATCCCAGAGACTTTCTACATCGACAGGTACCTAGAGAAGAATCTCGGCACCGCCCGCATTCTCAAATCGCAGATGTTCCAGATCTGGCAGGCGCTGGCCAAGAGCAAAGAGGCGGAGGACAAGATCACGAAGTGGAAAGACCCAACAGACACCTGGAAAGAATACGACAGGATTGCGCTGACCAAAAAGGTCATTGCCAAAGTTGAGAACCAAATTTGGAAGGTCAGGGCAAATGCACTGTGGAGAAAACACGAGCAATCAGTTGGAACGGACAATGAGATTCCATACCTCCCGACCGAGTTGAATCACCTCGCCGAGCTGAACGAGGAAGAGGACAAGACCGTGAAAATTTTCGAGTCTCAGATCGACCTCTCAAAGCGCAAACTCGAGAAGATTGACCAGCAACTAGCGCGTAAGTCTTACGCTTGAGCAGGGACTTTGTTGATATCTCGCTAACTTGTTTTGAAGGCCTCGGGCAGGAGAAGGAGGCATGCTGCGACCTGCTCCGGCGCATGGCTGAAGTCTTGACCGTTCCTAGCGAGGAAGCAGAAATGCACCCGACACACAAGTACACCTTGCGAGGAGTCATAACATCGCCCGACGTGGTGTACATGTGCAGACGAAGAGAGGCCGATGATTCTGAGACGGAGGCTTCAAGCGCAAAGGTTGATCAGTGGTGGCGATGTGCTTGGGTGGCTGGTGATGAGAATCCTGTCAGGCAGGAGGTATATCCAGCACCGCCCCCACCATACCAATGTCTCCATGTGATGCTAACCACGAGTCCACAGCAAACAACCTTTGCCAAGGTCCAGGAAGCGATATTCACTGAGGTCGACACGGATGGCTCGAAAATACCGATTCTCGTGTACGCGACAGACAAAGCCATGAATGAGGAGCCGGCGCCTCTGTCTGATGCGCTTAAGGTACGTTCAGATTTTCGAAGATTTCTAAGTTTTGTTTTCCTTTTCTCCTTTTTTTTTCCTAAAAAAAAAACTCTGTTTGTTTTCTTCGCCCTTTTATTTTTTCCCGTCTTCTTTTCTTTTCCTTTTTCCACGTTCGATCACTAATGCCACTACCGCCAGACATTCGTTAAGTTCGACAACCGCCTCTTCAAGCAAGAGTTACTGGAAGAACCTACGCCTACAGAAAAGAAACGGAACGCGCCGCAACTACCAGAGTCTCCACTAAAGAGACAGAGAAGCGCTAGCGTCGATTCAATGGCTACGAATCGGGCATCTCTTGGGGATTTTAGTGATGTGGAGGAACGGGCCGCGCTGCTAGATCAGGGATCAAGAGATGACCCTTTTCAGTACGGCGACGGCACAGCACCAATAAGCACCGAGATGGAGACTATGGGCGCCCCACCGTCTCCTCCGATGTCAGACTATGCCAGCGATCATGGCTCGCCTGGGATGAGAAGGTCAAGTGAGAGGCTTGCCAGGATTTCTCTGGATGGAAAGGGCCAGGGTGTTGGGGGTCCTTCAATCGAAGTGCCACGGGCGCCAGAGATGGCGGAGCGTGCGTCACCCGTATCGCCTTTTATCGTCCGGCGCCCGAACGGTACCATCGATAAAAGGGCTTCTATCATGGACCAGGCCATGGAAATTGACGGCAGCATGGAGCTGCCCACAGTGGACGGGAACCCCGAGGACTATTACAAGTAGAACCTGCCGAGATACCTGGAGCCGCTGTGACGCCACGTAGTCGACAATGGTTGATTCCTCGCATTGGGTCAGGGGAAAGCGATGATGGGCATTGAGTAGGTCGTGCACATACAAGCCGGTATAGATGTATACTTGGTAGCTTGTTCTTTGGAGGACGGACGGGACCGTCCTCTGCGACGGCGTTGGGCATAGATGCAGGGGTGACAGGCACATAGCATCGACAGCATAGCAAAAAGGAATAGATACCCACCCTATTGGTCTCATGGGATTCTTGGCGGTGGCCTCTGAGGACTCGATCAGTAAATATAATGCGGGATGACTTCTCGTGGGAGACTCCCGCTCGGGATGCGGGATACCGTCATGCGAGATGTATTCGGATGGAATATCTTTTAGAAAAGCCTCCTTTGGGATTTCTTCTCGTAGGATACCTTTTGGTGAGATAATCCAGACTGTGAGATCATGCCTCCTGCCCAGGTAAGTACCTCAGACTGTCGGCGTGCCCCCCCCCAGGGGGGGTCAGTCAGTTCAGGATTTTGTTGTCAGAGCACCTTCCCCTGTAGCCATCTTTGTGATGGGTTGTGGCTCCTTCGCCGTGCTAGAGAAGGAGAGGCCGTCGGTGCTTCTTGCCCCCCTTCGAGGAGGCAACATTGACTTCTTTGTGTTGCTCAACTTCAATCCAAGGTGAGCACTCCCCACAACCACATGCGTTATCACCATCATCACAAAGAGATTCCAGACATTCTGTAACGCCAATCACTATTAAAGTCCATCAACACCCACCATGTCCAACGACGAAGACCCAGGACAGTCAGGGGCAGATGCCTAGAAGACCACCCACGATGATAATGTCAATCGTACAATTGATCCATATATGGGCTACGTCGATAACGACCACTTGCAGCAGAATGATCAAGATGATTACCCACTGAACCTCTGGTCGCCTGGCGTTGAGAGTGACCAGGCCCAACAGAACCAGAATACCAGCCCTCCAGTGGACCCTTTGCTGTTTAACGTCTCAAACATTGAGGCTGCTCCAGATCAACTGGAACCAGAACTCTGGTTGCTTGGTGTTGACAGCAACCACTTCCAGCAGGAAGAGAACGCCAGCCCTCAAGTGGACCCCTTGCTGCTTGGCGTCCAGAACAGCCAAGCTGAGCAGGGGCAGGACCAAGTTGACAGCACCAGTCTGGAAGGCGCAAATTCGAACTACTCGCCCATTAATCTTGAAAATACCCAGGGTGAGCAAGCCGAGAATCCTCCTGGAGACGTCGAACCGGGAGAGACATTCCCGATTCCCTCAGCCATCGACACAGACCCCGACCGAGAGAATGAACCTTACGTGCTTCAGAGGACTCAGATGAATCTGGTCTTTCCATGTAAGAGACCAAAAGAGAGACTTCGCGCCTGCAGCTGGAAAGTGGCAAACCAAATTGAGAAAAGCCAGAATTTTCTCATTAGCAGCGAACCAGGAGAGACATTCCCGATCCCATCGATCAAGGACGTGAAACCAGATACAAGCGACGGACCATACGAACCCTGTGAAGAGCGGTTCTACACACTACTGGTAACAAGACTTAACCGCACTGAGGCCAAGCGACTGCGCAAGCAGGTCAGATACAGCGGCTGGGACGCTATCTATACCTTTCCGTGGATATTTTTCGAGGAGGTACCAAACAAAAGAAGAATAGGATGGCAATTCAGACGGAACGACAACCCTCAACTTGATACTTTGACACACATCTGCGGCGGCAACCAGGAAGGCATCCGTAGACAGATGGTTGAAGAGGGGAAAGTTCCTTGGGAAACGAGGCGAATCATGATGATTGTGCAGCGGGACGGGGGTGAGGTGCGCGTCGATGGGCTGGTGGCTAAAGCACCAAAAGGCAAGCCTACCACCCCAGGCAGGCCTACCACCGCTGCGATGGATCTCTTTGATCAGTTTGAGGTGTAAGTGTGTCCCCTCCAAGTAACTGCTTTCATTCAGCGACAGGTTTTCAAAATTCAGCCCCTACAAGATAAACAGCCACCGCTCTCGACCCTCCTTTCTATTCCCTTTCGCCTTTCTTTCGTGACACTTCAGCTGATTATGCTATTACAGGGCGTCGGTGTTCGAGTTGGCACACGATGCAGACGGCAGTAACTCGTTTCTGATCGAGTTTGTGAAGCCTGGCGAGGCAGAAAGAGCATGTCAGTTAAAAGATAGGATGGTATACAACGGCAGAACCTTGACATGCACGCTGACTGAGCGCTCGCGCGAATGCTCCGGTCCTTGGCCGCTGTGAAGGATTGGGACCATGGCGGGTTAGAGGAAGTCGAGACAGGCGGCATATCAACGAGGAGAAAAAAAGCAACTCGTGGCTGACGGTGCGAATTAGAGGCCGTAGTATATTCACAGCCGTGAGAACGAATTACATATCTCGCACAGTAAATACATCAAAGTGCGCAACATGCAGCAGTGATCTCAGCCCGGTCCCTACTTTCTCTTTCTCCTCCTCACCCACACCTCCCTCTCCTCCTCCTCCTCATCATCACCGCTCCCAGCCCCACCAGCAACGATCCCGGCCGCCGGCCTGAGCTCGACGTCCCACACGCCCAGCTTGTACGCGCCGCGGTCGCCCGCGCCCGTCGTCAGCTCGAAGGCGAAGCTGTGCCCCCGGCACCGGATGGCCTGGCCCAGCGTCCTCCCACCGGCATCCTCAATGTCGAAGGGTACGCCCCACGACAGCGAGTACGCGCGGTGCGGGCAGGCGTGGTCGACCGCGTGGAATTTGCCCTTGTACCGGAAGACGAGCACCTGCTCCTTCATCAGCCAGGCGTCCTCGCCGGCCGCGGCGTCGGCGTCGATCTCTTCGACTGGGCATGACGCTGCTGGGGATGCTGGTGTCTCTGAGGGCTGGGAGGCGGTGGTGGCCTTGGGGTGGAAGATCTTGCAGCCGGGGACCTTTGTGGTGGTGACGGTATCCACGGAGCCTCTTGTCTTGCATGGTTGTGGCCAGACGAGCTTGAAGTAGGGCTCGCTTGAGTTGGTTATGTTGGGGAATGAGGAGGCCAGGCCGGCGAAGAACCAGTCGTCGCCTGGCCGGGATGGGTGAGGCGTGGGAGAGGAGCTCGCCGGCGCTGCCATCGTGAGACCTTGGGGTGATGCGGAAATCGCTGTTGACGATAGGTTCGATTTATTGTATTGCTCGATGTCCGCCGCAGGTCATAGCTCCTCTGGTCCAAAGATTTCGAGAGATGTCATAAAATCATCGTGAACTCAAGGCAATAGACCTCATAATTCTGACAAGAAAGTCATCGGCATTCAGTGCACTTCGAGTCCTAAGAGACTCATGTATTTGGCCGCGGCACGAGGTCGGCGTGTAAGTCGTAGGACGATGACAAAACGGCAATCTTCGCCGATTCTTGCCTAGATGACCATTGGTGAACGGAGTAAAACGTCCCTGGAGCAATGCTTGTCTTGAGAGACACGGAATCACCTATACAGCCAGACTCAAATCAATAATGGACCTGTCCCGAGTATTCACGTGGTTCGTCTCAGGATAGACTTGTCCAGGTGTCTACATAAAACCTCCTCACTGAAGCGGATGAACAATGGCTTGAAACCGAAGAAGCGGCCGATCGCCGTTGAAATGCACTAACAATTAATCCAGCACCTGAGCTGCTGTTGTCTAAGCCCCCCACCTTCTGCTTGGAGCTCTGCTTCCAAACTGGGTCTATGATCGTCGACAGCTCCAGCTCAAGAGGAAGCTGTTGCTTGCTTCCAAGGTTTCCGTGAATTGCGGTAGTCGCTGACATAGAAAGGAGGAGCACGATGATTTCCTACAGTCTACACATACAGCTGAGCATATAACGATTTGCCCTTTTCTTTCTCTTCGTCCGGCAAACCAATTCTTGGGACTCGTCCGTCGACAACTATCACGATCATGTGGAAAACCCGCCTATTCCAGGCCCTCCAGCCCATCCGGCACAGCAGCCCGTCCCAGACGGCCTCCCCCCTCCGACATGCCTGGACACGCCTCACACAGCCAGCTCGGCGCCTAAACAGCACAAAGCCCCCATCACCATCATCCTCACCGTCCTCGTCCTCGGCAGCAGAGACCGCCGCCGCCGCCGCGAGCAAGCAGCAGTCCCGCGCGGACCGGATCCTCTCGCGGCTCCCGCGCAGCATGCAGGGGTACGCGGGCCGCCTCCGCAGCGCGCCCCTGTCGCACGTCGTGGCCTTCCTCGTGCTGCACGAGCTGACGGCCGTGGTGCCGCTGCTGGGCCTCTTCGGCCTGTTCCACTACGGCGGCGCGTCGGCCGCGCCGATCGGGTACATGATGGAGCACTACGGGGCCTACGTCCGGGAGGGGGCCGCGAGGTTCGAGCGGTACTTCACCAGGAAGGGGTGGTTTGGGTTCGGGCGGGAGGACGGTGACGAGGCCGCTGGGGGGATCAAGAGCGAGGAAGGGGAGGGCAACGCTGCTGTCATGAGCCGGTGGGAGGGCTCGGATGGGAAATATAGGATTGTGGTTGAGGTTGCGCTCGCGTACGCCATCACAAAAGTGCTCCTGCCTGCCCGCATCGTGGTCAGCCTATGGGCGACGCCTTGGTTTGCCGGTGTCATGGGCCGGGTACGACGGCTCTTACCCCTGGGCAAGGGGCACAAGTAGCGCGCAATTGAACACCCTCTCGTCTGTCCGGTTGCTGGCAGTCAGAGCCATCTGGGAAGCTAGTTCTTCCAGCTTGTGATGCAGCCCCAGGACTACGCAAGAAAAGCCTATCACTGTCTACTACTGCTACGGCCTTGAGGAACATGGCATTTGCCTTCACTCTCGAGCGCTCTTGTGTGTCGAAGCTTTATTTCTTTTTCTGGTTTCCTATCGCCGCTCTATGTGACAGATCCCGGGCCGGTCAATCCCTCATTTCTTGAGTACATGGTCCGAATGCCACGAGATTTGAACAGGGCTGGTCGTTTTACGAGGAAGCCGCTTAAGGCTTCTCGTAGATCCAGTCCTGCTGGGCAGACTTGTAGCTGACGAGCTCACCCTCCTTGAACCAGAGAGCAATCTCCTTCTTGGCGGACTCGACGGAGTCGGAGCCGTGGCAGACGTTGCGGCCGACGTCGATGGAGAAGTCACCACGGATGGTGCCGGGGGCGGAGGCCAGGGGGTTGGTGGCACCGAGCAGGACACGGCCGGTCTTGACGGCGTCACGGCCCTCCCAGACCATGGCGGCGATGGGGCCAGACAGCATGTCTGAAGGAGCTCAAAGTTAGCTTGGAAAAGCGGCCAATGGCTGGGGAAAGGCTGAGCAGGGGCGACGTACAGGAGAGCAGACCGGGGAAGAAAGGCTTGTCCTTCAGGTCAGCGTCTGTGGGAGGCGGTCAGTAAAATGTTCGGCCGAGGGGCTGCAGCATGGCGGGGTAGCTCCGCGAGCAGCAATTTCAGGATTTTGGACGGGAGAAGGGGGGCCACGAACAGTGAGCCTCGAGGTGCTCCTTGCCGGGAGTGACGAGCTTGATAGCGACGAGCTTGTAGCTGGAGGGGAGCAGAGTGTTAGTCGAGTGTTCATGTTCGGCAATTGAGACTCAATGGACAGGAGGGAGGAAGCTTACCCGCGCTGCTCGAATCGCTGGATGATGGGACCAACGAGGCCACGCTGGAAGAGGTGTTAGTCGTGGCATAGGGACGGATTAGGCATGAGTTGTGCCAATTCCCATACCTGGACGCCATCAGGCTTGATAGCAATGAAGCTGCAAGTCATGAACGTTAGCAACCTGGCCGAGAAGCGTGGAGGGGATGGAGGGGTCAAGGTCGAGTCCTCGACACTCAATGCTCAATGGCGACGGCCTGAGGGTCTTGAGGTTCTGGGGTAGAGACTCACGTCTGTTCGGAGGCGGACATGGTGACTGGTTGTTTGGGTGGCTCTTCTGTATGAACAGGAAGGATGTCTGTGTTGATAGAGGCGGGAGAGTCGACAGTAGGACAGGAAAGTGTTGTGGTCCGGGACGAGGAATAAAAGAGATTTCTGGAAAGGACAGCTACGAGGGCCGCTAAGACCACGGCAAGCAACGGCAGCAGTGGGGTCCGCCGTGTGCTTCTGCTTGGGCCTGGGCTGCCCTCGCCTGCAGGCCTCCGCTGGCGCTGGTGCTGTTCGACTTGGCGGGGCATCTTCATGCAAACAAGCAAACCGCGGGGTGTGCCAGCTCAACAGCTTCCCCTGTTCAGTGGCTCACGACCGTTGCAGCCCGGGATTCCGCCGTCCCCAGACCCTTAATGCTTATGATTAACGGGCGGTGGATATCGAATATAAAACTGTTCAGAGGACCAATAGACTAATTGGATGTGTATCAGGTCTTGGTATAAACACTTGGTGAAGCAATGGCTCTCTTTATGGGAAGAGCAGGGAGAGGCAGTACCTTGGGGAAAGAGGCGGTAGTTGTGGATGGAGCGAGGCAGTGAAGCTCCAGCTAGAGACACCTCTCACCGCCGCCAGTGCATGAGCATGAGCTGTCCAAAACAAGACGTCAAAGGCCTCTACCGCGTACCGTGGCAAGTCCAACAAGACCAGATTTCACCTTTACAGAAGATCCAGATCAAATACTGAATATAGTGGCCCAATCTGGAACGAATATCTGTTTATTTACGTGTATTGCGAATGTTCATTGAGCTGCAGAGCAGCGTCGCTTGAACGTTCCAAGGTTGCTTGGCTGTGCCGTCATGTCGGAAGCAAGCTAGAGACCAGGGGTCCAAAAAGAAGGCATTGCCTGCCGGGTTGCTTACACCCACGCCCACTACGGGCTAGCTAGGGGCCAGCTTGACGTTTCGGTGCTGGGGACTAGACAACCGACCTCGAAACATCAACGGACTGGACAGTTAACAAATACACACTTCAACCCAGCAGGGAGACTGGGAAGTAGTATCACGCACAATTATCCAGAGGGCACACCACTGGACAATTGAACACCACAAGAACTCATGATACATATCTCCACATAGACCGTTTCACCATCTACTTGCTTTCCTTGGTGTCAACATCCGCAGTTTCGAAGCCCAGAGGGCATTACCTGCCTGTCATGCACTCTCAATGGCTGTCCCAGAGATGGACAGCCTACTTTTGCTTTCTTTCCCTTTTGCTGTCCCTCATTACTCCTGCAGGTAAGTCCCAAGCGCAATTCCAGCCATGCTTACCACGAGCTCGGGCACACTCTAACCCATCACATTACAGTCTCGGTCAAGGAGAACGATTTCAAGAAATGCCACCAGTCCGGCTTCTGCAAACGCAACAGGGCGTATGCCGATGATGCACTAGCATCAAGTTCTTGGGAAACACCATACAAGATCCTGCCAGAGTCAACGTCCTTCAAGGATGGCCAACTCCAGGCCGTCATCCTCAAGACCATCAACGAGCAGGGCGAGACTGTTCGACTCCCAATGACCGTCTCCTTCCTCCAAGCAGGCACCGCCCGAGTCACCGTCGACGAGGAGAAGCGCCAAAAAGGAGAGATCGAGCTCCGACACAACAGTCCTATCCGCAAGGAACGCTACAACGAGACTGAGAAGTGGGTTATTGTCGGTGGGACAGCCCTTGACAAGGATGCCAAGGTTGTCTTCGAGGACAAGTCCCAGACAACTGTCCAGTATGGGCCGGATTCGAAGTTCGAGGCTATTATCAAGTTCGCGCCCTTCAGCATTGACTTCAAGAGGGACGGCAACTCGCAGATCAAGTTCAACGACCGCGGCCTGCTGAACGTGGAGCACTGGAGGCCCAAGGTCGAAAAGGTCGAGCCTGAGAAGAAGGAGGGAGAGGCCGAGGCTGAGGCCGAGAAGAAGACCGAGGAAGAGCCCAAGGGCGAAGATGAGAGCACCTGGTGGGACGAGTCTTTTGGCGGTAACACCGACTCCAAGCCTCGCGGCCCCGAGAGTGTTGCTCTGGACATCTCCTTCGTCGGCTACGACCATGTATTCGGCATTCCCGAGCACACTGGCCCTCTGTCTCTGAGGGAAACTCGTGGTGGCGAGGGCAACTTTGAGGAGCCGTACAGGCTTTACAACGCCGATGTCTTCGAATACATCCTGAACAGCCCCATGACCCTCTATGGAGCCATTCCCTTCATGCAGGCCCACAGGAAGGACTCATCAGCTGGCGTGTTCTGGCTCAATGCCGCTGAGACTTGGGTCGATATCACCAAGGCCAAGGAGACGAAGAACCCACTGGCCATCGGCACTTCTGCAAAGACAAACACCCACTCCCACTGGATCTCCGAGAGTGGTGTGCTCGACGTCTTTGTCTTCCTTGGGCCTACCCCTCAGGATCTCACCAGGACCTTTGGCGAGCTTACTGGCACTACTGCCATGCCTCAGGAGTTCGCACTCGGATACCACCAGTGTCGTTGGAACTACATCTCTGACGACGACGTCAAGGACGTCGATCGTAAGATGGACAAGCACAAGATCCCATACGATGTCATCTGGCTCGACATTGAGTACACAGACGGCAAGAAGTACTTCACCTGGGATGACCAAATGTTCAAGGACCCCATCGGCATGGGCAAGCAGCTTGATGCCAGTGGCCGCCAGCTGGTGACCATCATCGACCCTCACATCAAGAACGAGAACGACTACCCTGTTGTTACCGATATGAAGTCCAAGGACCTGGCCGTCAAGAACAAGGAGGCCAAGATCTACGAGGGTTGGTGCTGGCCTGGCTCATCTCACTGGGTTGATTGTTTCAACCCCGAGGCCATCAAATGGTGGAAGTCGCTCTTCCGCTATGATAGCTTCAAGGGCACCATGGAGAACACATGGATCTGGAACGACATGAACGAGCCATCCGTCTTCAACGGACCCGAGGTCACTATGCCCAAGGACAACATCCACCACGGCGGCTGGGAGCACCGTGACATTCACAACATCAACGGTATGACTTTCCACAACGCCACCTATGAGGCTCTTGTGTCGCGTAAGAAGGGCGAGTCTCGCCGCCCATTCGTGCTCACTCGATCCTTCTACGCCGGATCGCAGCGTATCGGTGCAATGTGGACTGGAGATAACCAAGCATCTTGGGATCATCTCGGGGCGTCCATCCCTATGATCCTGGCCCAGGGTATCTCGGGTTTCCCGTTCGCAGGTGCTGATGTCGGTGGCTTCTTCGGCAACCCGGAGCAGGACCTGCAAGTCCGCTGGTTCCAGGCTGGTGCTTTCTACCCGTTCTTCCGTGGGCACGCGCACATCGATGCACGCCGTCGGGAACCTTACCTGATCGGCGAGCCCTACACCAGCATGGTCACCTCGGCCCTGCGTCTGCGTTACAGTCTCCTGCCCTCGTGGTACACGGCCTTCTATCAAGCCCACAAGGACGGCTCTCCTATCGTCCGCCCCATGTTCTACACCAACCCGTCCGATGAGGGCAGTCTTGACATCGATGACCAGCTCTTCCTAGGGAGCACTGGTCTTCTTGTCAAGCCCATCGTCGACAAGGACCAGGAGTCCACGGACATCTACATTCCCGATGACGGTGTGTACTACGATTACTTCACCTACGACATCGTGCCGACCACAAAGGGCAAGAAGGTCACTGTCTCGGCGCCGCTGGACAAGATCCCCCTGCTCATGCAGGGCGGTCACATCTTCCCCCGCCGCGATCGGCCAAGACGGTCCGCGGCACTGATGAAGTGGGACGACTACACCCTCGTCGTAACCCTCCCCAAGGCAGGCGGCCACGCCGAGGGCGAGCTGTACGTGGACGACGGCGACTCGTTCGACTTCGAGAAGGACCAGTACATCCACCGCAGCCTCGTGCTGGACGGCAACGTCCTGTCATCCAAGGACGCCGAGGGCAGGGACACCAAGAAGATCAAGCAGGGCGAGTGGCTCAAGAACATGAAGAATGTGAGCGTCGACAAGGTCATCCTCGTCGGCGCGCCGGCGGCCTGGGCCGACAAGAAGGAGGTCACCGTCACTGGCGCGGACGGCAAGACGTGGACCGCGCTGGTGGACTACACGCCTGGCTCCAAGACCAAGGCCGCGTTCGCCGTCGTCCGCAGGGTCGGGGCGCCCATCGGCGAGGACTGGAGCGTCTCGTTCGAGTAGAAGGATTCCTTACTATCTTTCTACTTGTCTCTCCTACGGTGGATATAGTTGGGTGGCAGGGCAAGCCAAGCGAGAGCGAAGCGAGGATGGACGCAACATGTTTCGGCGTTCTTCTCCTTTTTTGGTGTCTGAGTTACTTTGTACAACTGAGGAATGCCATTTCTTCAACACATAGTCTTTCTTTGTACAGTAGTGGTGGCCTGAACCTACCCACTAGAGAGGCAGGAAGAGTATGATGTAGAGATAGAGATGTGCTACGTTGAAATGAAACCGCGCGAACAGCGGGGCGTCTTAGACATGTGCGAGCCTCACCTGTGTGCTGACGAGACCGAGACTATTGGCGTGTGTGTATGTGCCCCTTTCGTCATATGTGAGAACATGCACAAAACCGTCGTTCCTGCGCGTGGAGACTTGCAGTGAGATTGAGAAGGGATCGAGATCAGTCGGCTATCTGGGCTCGAGCTGGGCAGCTGGTGGGTGTGGTGTGGGGATGGAGAGGCCACGGGCCAGTGTAGATCAGATCGTATATGCGCGTGAACCGACCACGCAGACCAGATATTGGACTGTGCTTCCTTCCCTTACGCGCGGGAGCCGTGCATTTATTTACTTGAGAGGGGTTGGCTGCCTGGGCACTTGAGAGTTCCAATGCTCGCCCACGCGATGGACTTATTCACGCGTTGCAGCAAGGCAGGACGGCGACGTGCATCTGCTGCGATGCGGCCTCCGAATACCCGCGTACTAGGCATGCATGTTCGACCGTTGACTTGTAGTCGTCATCGCGAATGAAAGACGGCTGGACCGGGCGCTCTTAATTCGAGACAGTTCATCCTATGCGAATAGTCGCTGTTGGTGTCTTGGTCAGTGGCCTACTAATACGGACTATGCTCCCGTCGCACAGTCGGGCGTCGTTGATGTCTGTCGTTAGACTCAAGTCAACTTCCCGAGCCGGACAGATCCATCTTCGAAGCTTGCTTTTTCTGGTGGATACAAACCGGGCTTGTTCACCTTGGCTGTAATGAATGCACGACACGTGTTAATGCCATAGGGCGTGCATGTCATGCCACATATGCGCGCTCTGATGAAGCACACATAGCACTTTAGAGTTTCCGCATAGGCCTGTCCGACCTTCGCGGACCGCCATGGCGTTTTGGTGCGCCCCGGGTCGAGTCAAGGCTGATGTCTGTCTCTTGTCCAGCTTCGTGGGCACCTCTCACGTATACCGTAACATTGGCAGCTCTTTTCGGTCAGCGAGTTCAAGCATCCACGCAATTGCGGAAATCACCAATGCGACTACATGATAAGAGCTGTACGGAATGTCCGTGGTGAAGCTGCCACGGCCGCATAGTGGTGGTGTTGCCGGCGGTGGAGCCCGGTATTAATCCGGGGAAGACGGTTCGAGAACGATCAAAGGCTCAAGCCTCAGGGCGGCGCGGGATCGCGAGTTGATGCCGTCAGCCTGGGGACCCCAGACCAGAGTTATGGAGCCCTCGTGGGGCGGGCGATGTGTTCCTGGGATATCTTGGTGGTGATCCGATGGGTCCCAGGCGGTGAGGCTGTGAGCATGAGGTTTGGTCTGGACCTCTTCTTTTTCCCGCCTGATAGTGGGGTGAGAGCGGAATGAAAGGGCTGGCCGGTACTTGAAGATGGGCACTCTTCCGTGGTGGATTGCGGCTTTGCATGTGCTTGCAACTTCCGATATAATTTTCCATTGACGTCCTGTGCATTTTCCGCCACGCGCAGGCGAGAATAGGAGCGGCCGATGCTCCGGACAACTAGCAGTCCCGAGAAAAGCACAGCTCCCGTCTCGCGTCGCTTAGCCTGGCGGCCTAGTCAACCTTGCCCCTAGTCTAACGCCCGATTTAGTACTAGCGGTACAAGGAAAACGGCGCAACCGCCGTCGATTCTGCTAAAGCTGTGCTTGACGTCAGCCATGGGCCCAATACGCAATACGGAGCAGAACCTTCGTCACAGCAAAAGTTAGAGCGCTTGGGACTGCGATGGGATGAGGGACCGGAGAGTTGAGAGAGCTCCGTGACAACTCATCGCTGGCATCATCGCCGGGTGCGCACATCCCTAGGCAGAGGGACTAGGTGACGGATGAGACGACCCTGGCGAGATAGAGACGCGTCGTGGTGGGCTCGTGTCCGAGGCTGATGGTCGCTTGTCCCTGCGTCTTGCTGCAAGCCACACACATCACCCTGCCGCCGTCAAAGAATTCCCCTGTCTGCGTGTCCCATCCACTCATCTCGATCACCGAGACCTGTCTCTGCTTGTGGTACCACCTGTTTAAGGGACAATCTGTCGCTTCCACCAGCCCTTCGGCCAGTCAGCTCGTCTAGTCCAGCTCTGGCAGGAGGTCTTCCAGGAAAGACCTTGATCAGGACCTGGTTGGACCCCCACGGCCCAGGAAGTGCTTGCCAGGACTGCCGCACTGCTAGGGCGCACACCCGTTTCAGGGCCATGCCACGGCAGCACGGGCGAGCTACCAGAAGCCAGTCAAAGTGCGTTCGCTCGGCGGCCTGTTCGGGTGGGAAACGCCAAGCCGGGTCTTCGTACTGTACCTGCACGCTGGACCAGCCGAGCCCAGCTCGCGACGATGGGTTGATCCAAACTCGATTTGTTGCGCGGGTGGGCTGCGGGATGCCCAGACAGCACTTCCGCCGAATTGGGTCCCCACCCAGCCAGGCCATCAATCAAGGTCTGACCCTCCATCTTGATATCGCCGCCGACTTAGTCCAGAAATTTTCTGACACCGTCGCCAGCCCAGCCCGGGACGACAGGGAAGAGCTCTCAACAGGATAAGAAAAAAAAGAAACGAGGGTCCATTTTACCAGAACAGCCCCCAATCCAATTCATTACAGTACTAGCATCGCAGCAGATTTCGGGGGAAAGGGGCTCGAAGGAGGCGATTGCGGGAAAAGTGTTGCTCTCTGCTCCTGCTTGAAATGACAACTGCAGGACAAGACAGGCCAAACAGGGCAATCAGGACAAGACTACCACCAAGAGGGAAAGATCGCCTGGGCAGCATCCGCGTCGATCTTGCCAACAACCTGCCCTGGCCTGCCCTGCCTGCCCACTTGCCCACCCAGGGTGATATCAGGATAACAAGACAAGGGAATGCACCAAGCTTGACCTCCATATCTTGGTGTCTTCGCTTTCGCGTCCCTGCACTGCTCTGCCAATAAACTCAAGAGTTCTAGATACTGTGCACAGTATCCAGCAGTCTTTCCTTCTCATTCCTCCGAGTCAGGTTCCCGATTCTCGAGCCTGCATCGCCCTGTCCTCTCCCCTCCACATCTGCCTCCTCTTGTCTCTTTCCTCCAGTCCGTACCCATCGCCGTCTCTGCCACTGATCCACGCAATCCTGTCTCCGTTTTTTTTTCTTTTCCCATCTTTCTAATAGTAGGTACATGATCGGCTCTGTTCCTCTGCTTTGACCCTGCATTTCTGTTGCGTCTTCCTCCTCGAGGAAACACCACACAGTATCGCACCCAAACTTGGTCACTTTGCTGCTCTCAGCCCGCACCTCCATACTGTACGAACAGAGAGACTCAGAACTACGATAGCCCCCATCTTCAAAAATTCAATCTCCTTGTTGAAGTATTCTGCTGCCAGCCTATGGCGGACACTCCCACCCGACAGGACCCATTACCTTAGTGCGGACTGGACGGGCTGGATCACTCGCTCACGTCCCTCAAACTCTCTCATCCTCCCAGGCCGTGGGATCGCGAGCTGTGGAGCCCACAACTACGTCACGGCCCGGAGCTCAAGACCCTTATTACCCAATATCAGCCTCGCCTCTGTCACATATATCTTTGTCGACCTGAACCGACGTGGAGAACACTGCCCGGTTGTAATCCAACAGGGTCCTGGGTGCCGTATCGGATTCAGTGGTTCTAGATCCCGTATCCGTCCACAATTCTCTTGCGCCTGTTCCAAGCCAACATGACGTCCCCTGTACACGTCGACACCAGCGAGAAGGCTGACCCAAACCTCCTGGCTCCCGGTACGTACATCAGATATTTGTGGGCTCTCCTCAGGAAAAGCCATACCTTCCTTGTCTGTTTCTCACCTCGCATATCAACCGTCAGAGGTCGTGTCACTTTGAACTCGGCTCTTTGGCTCCTTGGTCTCACCTGGTGTCTTGAGATGCTATATCAACCCCGCCTAGGCTCACCGACATGTCTCGAGATAATTCGGCTGACCCTTTCCAAACAGACGCGGCCACCCTCAGTCATTACTCAGACTCGAGGGAAAATGCCAACCGACTTATGGATGATCTTGAATTGCTGCGAATTGAACGCCAAGTCAGCAATGCCGAGAAGGAAAAGGAAAATGCGTCTAGACGCCGGTCAAGATCACAGCACCATCATCAAGACAGGCACAAGCCTGAAGCACCGCCAGAGGACGCTTTTCACACCCTGACCGAACCTACCCAACTGCCCCAGATTTCAGGAGGACCAGAACCGACGGCCTTAGGCAAGCTGTTCAAGAAACTCAGAAGGTTTCCCAGAGTAGTCCGCTACTTCGTCTATGTATGTTTTCTTAATTTCGGCCCACATCTTTCTGATCTAATCCCCGCATTCAACTGCCATCATGTTGCCATAGACTGACCTCAGCGGCATAAAGGCTATACCAGTGGCGGTCGTTCTTCTGACTCCTATCTTATTGGACATTTATGCATTCCCAGGGAGTGACAACCCGGTGGGCGGCCCAGGCGGCCTGAGGCTCCTCTGGTTCGGGATATGGCTTGAGATCGTGTGGTGCAGTCTCTGGGCCAGCCGCATCTTGGTTTCAATGCTGCCGTTCCTACACGGCCTTGCGGCAAAGATGGTCGGTTCCAGCAACCACAAAAAATGGAAGGACATCGGCAGACAAATGGAGATGCCAAGCGCCGGGTTCCTTTGGATGTTGGGCTTGATTGCCTCGTTCAAGCCTATCACGGACGACCATCGTAACCCAGGGGGCAATTGGTCCGACGACGGGGACCCGCCTTACATCACCTGGATCGACATTGTCTGGAAAGTCATCATCGCACTCTTCGTTCTCGCTACGAGTAATTGGGTTGAGAAGATCTTGATCCAGTGGATTGCAACGTCCTTCCATGCCAGGACATATGCGTCTCGAATCGAGCAGAACAGGCTGGAGATCAACTTCTTGGTCCGGCTTTATGAGTTCAGCAAGGAAAAGCTTGCCCACGACGACCCCGTGTGGATGGACTCCAACGGCGGGCCTTCCGGCGCCAAGACCCCCATGAAGATGGTCCAAGACAATGCACGGCAAGCCTGGAGTCAGATAGGCAAGGTTGCTGGGAAAATGGCAGGAGACTTTACGGGCCGTAAGGTTATGGCAGCCGGCCACCCTAAGAAGGTCGTTTTGGAGTTGCTTCGCAGCCAGCACAGCAGTCATACACTGGCACGACTGATTTATCGAACTTTTGTCCGCCCAGGCGAGGAGACAATCACGCTCGATGACCTCAAACAGGCATTTCCTTCAGCGGAGGACGCCGAGACTTGCTTCGGAGTCTTCGACAAAGATATGAACGGCGACATCTCGATGGAAGAGCTCGAGCTCGTCTGTAACGAGATTCACCTCGAGAAAAAGGCCATCGCCGCCTCGCTGAAAGATCTGGACTCGGTTATCCAAAAGCTTGACACGGTCTTTCTCTTCATTATCTTCATCATCGCAGTCATCGTCTTCATCTCCATCCTCTCAGGTTCGGCGGCGGCTGCCCTCGGCACTAGTGGTACCACCATCCTTGGCCTCAGTTGGATGCTCCAGGCAACGGCACAGGAATTTTTGCAGTCGATCATCTTCGTCTTCGTCAAACACCCCTTCGATGTAGGCGACCGAGTCACAGTCTACGGCAACACAGGATCGCTCGGCACTGGTGATGACTACTACGTCCAAGAGATCAGTTTGCTGTACACCGAGTTCAAGAAGATGGAAGGCCACATTGTCCAAGCACCCAACTCTCTGCTCAACACGCTCTTCATCCTCAATCAGCGCCGCTCTAGTGGATTGGCCGACCCTATCGAGCTCGTGATGAAGTTTGGTACATCAGCAGAACTCATCGAGGAACTGAAGAACCGCATGCTCGACTTTGTTCTCGAGCACAAGCGCGACTACCAGTCAAAGATCATAAGCGAAGTACGCACAATTGACGAGGTGTACTCGGTGACCATGAACTTCATCTTCTTCCACAAGTCCAATTACCAAAACGAGCTGCTCCGACTTCAGCGTCACAACAAGTTTGCTGCGGAATTGATGCGTGTCATGGCCGAGTTGGGCATAGAAGGACCAAGGAGGTTGGAGCCGGGCGGAGCCCAAAACTTCCCCTTCTATCTCGCCTACCCGCCTGCCCCTAGCGAGAGCGCGCCCAAGGAGAACGTCGTTAGGGACCAGCGCAGTGGCAGTCTCCGAACAGGAGCCGGCAGCGTCCACCGTGATGACGCGTCATTGCGCCCAACAAGCCCACCCAGCCCTGACGTGCGACGACGCAGAGCAGAGTCGCTGGCGCGGGCACAATTCGATCGCTTCACGGACTTCGGCGATGTTTTCGAGGGCCGCAAAGACCCTGCTGCGGCCAACCTGGCCCGCCTGCAGAGCCTGAGGGAGGAGGTCGCAAGTAGTAGCCAGTCGTCAGGCGTCGATAGATTCGAACGGGGCCCGAGTCTTGACAGGGTCGGTACGATGCATAGTGACACCACGACCAGGCACGGCAGGGGTATTTTCAGAAGGCCTCGGAGCTCCTCGAAGACAGTTTCGAGCGACAGAGGTGGGAACATTGTTTAGCGCACAAGTTCGAGCGGGCAGGAGTTTCCAGTGATATTCGAAGACTGACGGGAAAGAGCCGACTGTCTAGCCGCGAATTGATGATTTACTAGAGCATAGACCTTAATACCCACATAGACTAAGTAGACTGGCCTTACAGGATAATGGCAAATCCGAGACATTTTTTTCAACGCGTTGCGGTGGCGTTTGATCGAGTGAAGCAATACTGCTGCCTACGTGCTGGCATTGAAGAGCTGCATACGCACACGTAGAGCACTCGTGATTTGAGCGCCTGTTCCGTATCTTGGTTGAGAATATGCCAAGGTTGGCTCAATGTGTCCCACAGGTCTAGTAAGTTGTATAAATAGCGGCGAGATTCTGAGGGAGCGCAACGGATTGTTGCTCAGGCACGACTTCAAGTCACGACCCATACAGTCGCAAATATTGTGTGCAAGGAGAAAGAATATGTTCCGCAAATGAGGCCAGGGTAAGTTTAGCTTTATTGAAACCGCTCCTGCATGTCTTGATATGTAGTTGGCCGAGCGAGATATTCAACAGAAGCTAGTTTTGACAGTCAGCTCAAGGGATATCCGAATTGGGAGCCACATCTCGCCCGGTACTCTTTCAAGAAATTGTTCTGCTCCCCTCCAAACCCACCCGTCAACAATCCCGCAGTCTGAGACGAGTAGCCACGAGTACCCTCTGTTGCCAAGGCTACACCTACTCCCACAGCGACAAGAGGCACTCTTCAAGTCCATGCACACCCAAAATTTGAATCAAAAAGAGAAAGGAAAGATTTCGAATTACTGAATTATATACATGGTTCATGGCTGTAGTGGAGAAAGAACGTATGGCCGTAATCACGGAAAGATGTAGGACCGCGTCTTAAACTGTCCTTACTGAATAGTAGAATATCCAGGTCATATTCCAAAGCATCTTTGGGGCGTTTGCTTAGATCAAGCAGTACTATCTCTCAGTGTACTAAACCCTCGACCAGATTGTCCTGACTTGACTTTTGAGCTGTCCACACTACGCGTTGACTGATTACATGAGCACCTTTTCTGTATTTGGTCGGGAACAATTAAAAACGTGGCTGATCCTGTCTCACAGGTCTCACAGATGGACTAATCACAAGGCGCACATGGCAGCCCCGAGAGTAGGAGCGGCTGATACTATTGTTTGCCTCAGCCGCACGGGCTAGGGCACGAGGGACTCGAACGCAAGATTTTCGAAGCTGGATGATTATTATCTATCATGTATGATCCGATTCTTCCACAGGACGTTCAAAGTGAAGGCGAAACTGACAATTTCCTCCGTGCTGTTCTGGGAGTGATCGTCGCTAGCCTCACAATACGAGAAGACGAGAACAAAGCCTCTCCCCCCGCCCTCGATCCAGCAGCTTGCGTGACGCACGTCCGAAAGACATATGAGGTGAAGAAAAGGAGAGAAAAGTATGGCCTCGCTTCCAACCGGCTGGAAGGCCGACTACGACGGCCAGCGCTGGTTTTTCACCTACGGTCCCACGGGCCAGTCGCAATTCCAGTTCCCGCGCCCGGGGGACGAGTTCCCAGACTTTTATTGCTGCTCGGGCGCCGCTGCCCCCGCGGTGGAGTTGTTGCCCGAGGAGAAGCTGGAGAGCGAGAAGCAGGTGCGGAGGATGCTGAATTTGAGCGGGTCTGGGGATCCCGGGAGCGCAGGGGACGATTTGGACGAGAAAAGGGGTTTCAGTGGACGGAAAAACCCTAGGCTTGAAAAAAATGGCGACGGGGCCAGCAATGGCTGCTTTGAGAGTTTCGCAGCTGTGAGGGCTCAAGGCCGGCAGGGCTTGGGCGGCAGCCATGAAGGTGCAAAGACCACGAAGCAGAGGATGAGCAGCAGAAACGCTGCCCAAGAGTCAATTGGCGAGCCAGTGTCTGTATCACTGGTCGTCAAAGGGGAGCATGCTAACGCGAGATCGCCGCCGTACCGAGAGGGAGGTTCAATTGCGACCACAGCGATCATGAGCGAGCCAGTTCTGACGGCCGTCGAGACCGCTCCTCCTGTTCCGTCACTCGGCCACCAAGGCGCGCCCCCGCCCGTTTCCGCGGCGCATTCATCTCCTCCCGGTTTACCAATCCTCGATGGTCAGGCCATCGATTCGGCACAGAAGATTCTGTCGGCCGTCTCCATCTTGGGTATTTCAGAGCTCTACAGCGAATCGACCGCCCTTTGCGAGCATGAGATCAACCCGCCGCCCGTGGAGCTTCCTGTCAACGAGGAAGGTTGGATCGCGAGTATAAACGGCTCAAATCTCGCCATCCAGAGCGTTGTCGAGCTTCCAGCGTATGAAGAACCCAGTGTCAGCCCCGAGCAAAGAAACAGGATCGCCGGGATCGAGTCGAATTCCTGTACGCCACTGACCGTGGTTGAAAATCATGCAGTCATCTCGAACGTTGGGCCGAGGAAGACTGTTGAGAAAAAGAGCGGTGACCATGACCGTGCTGGCTTGCCTTCCCAGGCCTCGAGGATGTACTCCAAGATGCCGCATGAGAGAAGCTCGCCTCGCGACAGCGAGAGCTCCAACCTAGACGAAGAGCGCTCAACTAGGGATACCGACCAGGTGGTTGAAATGACCGGGACAGAACGAAGGGACCTGACGCATTTCCCGTCCATCCTCCGGCCAGGTCCACGGAGGTCTCGCCAGCCATCACTCCAACAGCCAGGGCCGGTGATGCCAGCTCCTGTCACTTACACATCCCCTGTCGCCGGTGTTCAGTCCCAGTGGCCACAGGAACAACAGCAAAAGAAGGAAGTTGAAACAGGTTCTGTGACCCAAGAAGAACCAGCCAGGATGCCCGCCATGCCGCCCGCGCCTCATCCGCACGAGATGCCACCGCCCGCGTCCACAACAGGCCTTGAAGCACCACCCCACGCCGACGGCCCCAGACAGAACCGCCTGCCGAGCTCGGTCAACTTTGTGATCCCGATACAGCACATCTCAAGCGCCGGACCCAGCTCCGCACCAGGTTGTGCTGAGGCGACAGGGTCGCCAAAGTATCGCGTTAGCGCAACATTCGCATCGGTGACATCCTCAGGGGAGCCTCCCAGGGCAAGGTCCTCCGAGACCATTGGGGCCAGCCCGGGGCTTCCGTCATGTCGCAAGACGGAGTCGTGGGCTCGGCCTGGAGACGAGCCTGCGCCCCCGGCTCGTCTTGTCAACGGCAGGACTGCGGCAGAGGTGCCGGAGTGGAGCTGGGGATACGCCAGATGAGCATGAATGGTGGCGGTTATTTGGTTTGCCATCCGAGGGCAAAGGCGGAGAACCATGGAATGTGTTTGATCATGCTGGTGTGTGGCCTGAGATGAGAGAAGGAGGCCAGAAGTCAGGTGATTGATGGTCAGCAGCGGGCTCCTCGACTAGTGAAGCGTTGTTGCAATTGAGAGCATCGTGAGATGATAGAGACCAGAGGACCCAAATGGAGACATAATTGTTGGTATGGTGATAGACCTGAATGAGTATTCTAAGCTATTATCAAGCTTTGGGTATCAATGACTCTCCAAGACCGCATCCAACAAAGCCCCGTCGACGACTGACTCTAAGCTTCTTCGGCCTTGACCTTGTCGAGCTCGGCATCCTCCACAATCTTCTCAGCCTCGATCTCCTGCGCCTGCGACTTGGCCTGCTCTGTGGTCAGGTCCAATCTCTCAACGTGTGAGTTCTTCAGCTTGTCGTTCTTCTTCTTGTTGCCCTGCATCATCTCCCTCCTCTGCGCCTTACGGGACGCCCGGTCCATGGCGCCGATGGTCTTTGGCGGCTCGTCGCCCACGGGCCACCGGGCGGCGACGGCAGCCTCGTCCTCCTCGGTCCACTCGCGGGGCAGGACGGCAAACACGAGGTACGACGTGTGAGCCTTGGTCTCCGCCTCGGGCCGTGTGACCAGGCGGCCCTGCAGGAAGGGCTTGACGGCCGGCTCCTTGGTGCCCTCCTCGGCAGCCTTGGGCTGCTGAGCACCGCCCTCGGCGGTTGTCTTCACGGGCGGGGGAACATAGTCATCCATGTCGTCATCATCGTCCGTCCTCTTGCCCTTGCTGTTGCCGGCAAACATCTTGGCGTTGTGCTCGGCAGTCTTGACCTCAATCTCCTTGAGCTTGGCCAGTGCCTCCGCGACGTTGCCGGGCGCTTGCTGTGCGCCTCGGTCAGACACGACGTCGAGGCCGATCTTCTCGCGATACACATTAATTCGCCTGTGAGCGATCTCCACCATGTCAATCTCCACCCATCCTAGCTTACGCATCTCCGAGACTGTACGAGTGACCTGCTCGATGCAGGGCGAGAAAGTGCAGATGTAGGTGCTCCTCTTGGGGTTCAAGGGTGATATCCACTTCTCCTCGCCCTCGCCGTTGCCCTCAGCACCGGTCTGTATGCCCTCCATCTCCGAGCCTGTCTTGACCCTGCGCCTTGACAGGTGTGGCAGCGCAAGCCAAGGCGCGGGCAGATCTAGGAACACCGCGTCGGCCTCTGGGCTCTTGCCGTCGACCAGAAATCCCTCCTTGTAGACATCGCGGTGATTGATCTCCACAATGCGGTTCAGGCCGTGCTCGCTGATCTCCTTCTTCATTTTCTCGAACCTCTGCTCGTGGAACTCGAAGCTGAAGACCTTCCCTGTGGGCCCAGTGCCGTCGTGGAACCCAGTCTCGCCATCGTAGACTGCCCGCGCCGAGGCGTGGGTGAAGCTTCCGCTGCCGGAGCCTGCCTCAATGAGCCTGGAGCCCGGGCGGGCTCGTATCCTCTGCAGTACATAGCTATAGTCTGGCGTGTAGACCACTTGTGTGCGGTGAGGAAGGCTGCTTGTCCAGATTTCAGGCGTTGGTGGAAGAATGTAGACGAACCCGCTCCTTGCGGCCGTGGTTGTTTGTTTTTGTTGTTTCTGGGGTGGTTTCGAGGATTCTGACACTTGTAATGCCTGTTCTCCTTGATCGTTCTCGGTTTGATCCTCGACGTCTCCGGTCACTGTTATTTGTGGAGCTTGTTCAGCGGTGTTGTCCTCGAGTGTAGTGGCAAGTTGGCCCGGTGCGCCCTTGACTCGCTTCTCACCCTCGTCGTTGGGACCTCTCTTTCTCTTGAGGCCTGTGCCATCCCCATCTGCAGTTCCTGGATCATTCGAATCGGTAGCGGCCTCCTTAGCCTGCTTGCTCTTCTTTTTCCGACCTCGAGACCCGGTGTCAACGTTCGAGGCTCGAACTTGGGAGCCCCACGGGACGCCGATCAGGGTGGAGTGAGGAAAGGAGCCGAATCGGGTGTTGAGAACATGGCCCTCCTTGTAGCCATCGTGCTCGCCTTCCGTATCTCGCAGGTATACTGGGATTAGGTCGTCTTTCGAAAGCTGTATGATGGCGAGTTGGTTGGGCCTGGCCACCGGGCCAGGATTGAGGAACGGCGAGTCTTGACGCAGCATTGTTTCCGCCTGTGAAGTATCCAATTGGATTTCTGTTGATTCGCTCATTCTAAGGCCAGGAAAGAGTAGCAAGTAGCTGCATGCGTTTTGCAGCCCACCTAAGCTTGACTGTCGCAAGTGAGTCGCTGAATGCCCGTGATAGTAGCTCTTGGAGGGTAATTTTCTGGTATCGATAAGGCAAAACGGAGGTACAAAAACGCCCCACCAGTCCACGCGGGGAACCGTCTCGCTGCTACGATCATTATCCCAGTCCGTTTGGAGCTTCCGTCTCGACCCCTCTTTTGGTCTCCCCTCCAAAGGGTCCCCCCACCCAACCCACGAGCTCCCAAATCAAGGCCAGGACGCCTCACAAAGCGGGTTTCATGCATGTGCATCCATCCACTTATTGGCTTCCAATGGATTGGTATCGTGTTCTCTCGCACACTAGTCAAGCCACAGAATTCCAAGCTCAACCGAGCCCAACCCCTTTTCATGTGCCGCTCGTGCAATCACGACGATTTGCCCGTCTGAGCGCCTCGTCCGTCGCTGCAGGATTTCCAATGGGCGCCAGCTCGTCGTCAGCTCATTACATGCCACGAACATGCAAACACGGTCCATTAAATTTTGCGCGCCCGACTGCGGCAACGGGTGTTGCATCCTGGACTTCAGTAAACCCCTGAAACTAGGCCACGAAGCCTAGTACCTTCAAGAGGCAGTCGCCAGAGGCAGTGCTTGTGCCCGCGCACCACGAAGTCTCAACCAGGTCTCAACATTCTTGTTGTTCCGCCCAAGTATCACAAGACAAGCTGCACTGAAATGCCCTCGAGCGGCAGCCCGTGGTCCGGCACGCCCCTGGGCAAGAACCTGCAGTGGCAGGCTACACAACAATTTTCTGGCACAGAAGATCACCGCCTTTGTCACCTGACTGTGTGCTAGAACTTGGGAACATGTCTGCTCGGCGAGCCATCAGAGAACGCCATGCAAGATAAGGTCATCCCACAGGATCTTATCCAAAGGAGGTCGCCAAAAGTGTAACGGAAGAGATCATCCTGGAACAGATCGACCCACGGAGATGTCCCAGAACAGGTTATCGTCGAGGCGAAGCAAGTTGCTGCAAATGTGTTGTATTGATTCCGTTGGTCAGCAATGGAAGAGACTATGAGCATTGAGCAGGATGGCTTGGAAGCGTATCTCCTTACTTGTCGAACAACAGGTTGCGGTGCTCACCGTGAGGCCGGCGCTAGATTGACGTCGGGGAGATTCTGTAAGATCGCATGGGGCGGATCTGCAGTTCATCGTCGTCGGACCACGTTCCAAAAGCTTGGCTCTGTGGCCAAGACTTGCCAAGATGCGGGAGGCTGCCGCCCAGCACCTGTCAGACCAAGCCGTTTGCCGAACTTTGACGACAGCCTCGGACTGCACTGCACAACACGCATCAGATGTGGTAGTTTCGGCCTCATTGTCGCGAACTGGTAGCATTAGTCTGACGACCACGTCTTCAGTACTTCATTGCCAGCAGGGCTGTGCATCGACGCACCTGCACAACGGGTCCGATGACAATCCTGCGCCCGGACAAGCTCCGACCTCCTGGCTATCGCCCGGGCTCCAGCACTAGACAATAGAGCCTTTCGAGGTCCTGCCGATGCGCGATACAACACAATGGACCCTCCAGTTTGTCGTCTAATCTCAGCTGTGAAGCAATCAGGGCACCAGAGTCTTGGTTGGAGGCCTACATTGATTATGTACTGCAACCGTCCACCATGTCAACACATGTTAGCATGAGCATTATGTCTACGTTGCATTTGGACTACGTCCATGACGCTCAGTATGAAACGAGATGCCGCAGTCCTTGAGCTGACTGACATCGGTATCACCCCTGAGCCACATTAAGCAGCTTGGAAAAGCCCAATGGGAGGACTCAGAAGCTCCTGTGGCGGACGACATGAAGTCACCGCCTTCTGATCCCAGACCCGGGGTCCCACGACCCTGCTGCGCCATCTATTCATATGGATCTCGGTCGGGGTGATCACCAAGGAAGGGGCCCGCAGAGGAATGCCACCAGGCCACTTACAGAACAGTACCGGAAGTATGGTTTCACTCGCCCACGTTTAAGCTTTGATCTCCTTGACCATCATACCTGGCCCGCCTTGGTGGCCGAAAGTTGGCTACCAATCATGCATGGTCAGAGCTAGTTTGACTTGTCAAGTCTTTATGCCCCCCGATCCTCCCCACTTCAGTGGGAGAAGTCGGATTTGGGCACCAGGATGCCGAGATGCCGGCGAGCGGCAAATCGGATGCCAGAAACTCCTCATTGATAAATATTGACCCATGCCTCCGCTATCTGGAGGCCTGGCTGGGCAGGCGGGTGTCTGGAGCCTGGCCCTTCGATCCACATGAGCTCATGTGCACCGTCATGCTCATACATCGGATGTCAAGGCCCTGCTTGCACACCTCAGGGGTCCCGTATGGTGGGGTAGCTCACAGACGTCCCATCAATTGAAGCTACCCCTCGATTGCTGCTGTCTTTCCGCGTCGCCCAACTCACTTGATTCTGAACCTGTGGGTGACTTCAGAGCGTTGGCTTGACAGGGACCCCGCCATTCTTCGTCGATCTGACCGACACCTCACCGGTTGGTTCACGAGGAGGGCGGGATAAATCGGCTGACCAAGGATACGGTGCTATCTTCGGGAAAGGAGGCGCCTCCACGGTTGCAGGAAATCCAATGGCCTCAGAATTGAACATCCCTCCTCCGAAACCTGTACATCAAACGGAAACAAACCAGGCACCGGGCAACCACTCTGTGAGGAGGCAGCCCTGTCCTGTACTCCTCTGTGTACGGCGGCCGCGTAAGGCACGCTTGCACGAGCTGTAACCGCCAACCCACTCAGCTTTCAGCTGCTACGGTGTCGCAGGGGGGAGGCATGCGGGATGCTTGAAATTACGTAGCAGTCGAGAGGACAAGCTTTCGCGATCGAACAGGGGTCCTCAGACGTTCTTGTTCTCGGATGGTTAAGTGGCTGTCATGGCGCCCTAGTCGACCCGCCTAGTCGCCGGCATGGCCAGGGGACCACCCAGACGTCACCATCAAGGTCCCGGGAGGGAGGGGCAGTGCTGTACCTCATTCGCATCAGTCAAGGAAAGGTCAGAACTCCACTTGGCCGTCTCGACCATGGGTTGGAGCACATGCAAGTTGGAAGGGGGGGCAATGCACAAGGAAGCTCTTGAGCATATATAGCAGCCTCCTTCCTCCCTTCTTTCCCCTCATCGACTCTATCCTCATCAACACACACTTCTACAAGCTCCAAGAACATCAACAAGACACCAATTTCTCCCGATCACTTCCTTCTTACACATACACACAGTCAACATGTGGGGCTTCGGTAAGCCTATTCCTCCCCATCACAGACACCCTCCCCCTACCTCCTCCCTGGCTTCATCTCCCCACATACATGGCTAACATCCTCCCCAGATGAGTCAAAGAGCGCTCGGGACGAGGTCTACGACGGCCAGCCCCACGAGTCCAAGATGTCCCACGAGCTTCTGGGCTCCGCCGCCGCCTTCGAGGGCATGCGCCTCTGGGAGCAGAACCAGCGCAAGGAGGGCAAGCCCGTCGAGCACGGCCTGGCCAAGGAGATGCTGGCCGCCGCCGCCGGCTTCGAGGTCGACAAGCTCGTCGAGACCAAGGGCCTGGACTTTGTCGACCGCGAGAAGGCCAAGCACCACGCCAAGAAGCAGGCCGAGGAGCTCTACGAGCAGCAGTACGGCGGCAAGGACCAGTTCCACCCGTGAGTTGAAGCCCCATTCATCCGCCCTCTTTTGCCAATTTCTTTCGTTTGCCCCCACTCATCGGAAATACGGACGCTGACGACGATTGCTTTTCTCATAGTGACTACGATGCGCCCCAGCACTTCAACCAGTACTAGGTGATCTGCTCTCAAAATCGCCTTGGGAGCGAGGTGGGAAATCCTCGGCTCGTGGCGTCGGTGATGCAGATGCGAAAGGGCTTGTAAGGGACTTTGACCTGAGAATGGCGGGACTTCGATAGCACCGTGAAGCACATCGTGAATAGGTAGATGGAATACAGAACTGTTCTCTGCCTGGAAACTTGACCCACTGGCCCATTGTGAACTGAGCGTTTGGTTCCAGGTGTTTCCATGAGTTGACCACATAGTCTCTGGGAGCTTGTCATTTGAATTGAACTAGTAGCTTTGTGTCTGCTTCAAAACGTGGTTGGTAGATCAAGATCTTACTGAGACCATAGTTGCAAACATGGCTGCAACTATGACACGGCCGAGATAGGTCTGAAGTCTGAGATGCTTCAGATATGCACCACCTTTGATTAATGTCACTTCTCAAAGTATCGTCTGGCCTTTAAGTTGCTCTCCTCCAGCCTTTTAGCATTGGTCATCACAGTCTCAAAGTCAACGAGCAACACCAACATGCAGCTGAAAAGAGTGACGACTTGTGTGCGAGCCTAATCCACTTGAAGATTATCACTTGTATGTGATTTATGGCTCACCCCATGATGCTGCTGTTGCAAGGGGATTTGATATGATCTTGAGGGAAGAGAAGCAAGAGATAGAGCATCTTGGGCGTTTCTCTGGACACAATCCTAGGGTAATCAGAAGTCATGGATAACCTAGTGCTTCAATAATCAGACTCGAATGGGAATATTGCAGTATTAATGCACTGAGAAACTCGTTATGTACGGTGTTCACAGCGACAGGGTTGCCGGAAGGTGCTCAACAAAACGATCCATTTTGTTTAGCGAAAGCCGTTAAACCACCCACAGCTTCTTCATGATTGTTAAAGACACGACCTGCAAGATAAGAGTCTAAGGCTCCAAAGGTAGGAACGAAAGGGTTCTTGAGAGCCGTTCAATTCACTTGGTAATTAATCTTCTTTACCAAATTGCTTTCCACTCTGTAGTACAGTGCTCGCACTCAAATGAGATCTGCATCTCTCTCATTTCCAGAGTCTCATTTTAGGAAGACTAGGAAGAAATCTCTTCTTCTCCGCGGCTTCCCTTTTTTCAAACTCGTCCGTGCATTCTCTGCAAGATCCCTTAAGAGTTGTGTACTTGCTCGGGCCGCCTGGGTCATTACTGGGCAGGAAGCGCAACTCTTTCGTCGCGCAGTGTCCACCAACAATGTTCCTGCGTGCGACGCTCCACGGGCCCTCGATTTCGTGGATACGAAACATTGCTGAAGTGTCTATTTTACAGACTTCCTTCACATCCTTGCATCTGGAAATCTTGTTCGTGGCCCCGTGGTTTGTGCAACGCTGCGCTTTCAATAGAGCCGGGTTCTTGTGGGCGTTATCCAGGATTGTGTTGAAATAGGCGCAGGGCTTCACGTTCTCGTGGAACCAGTGGCCGCATTCATAATGTCGACAACGGACTTGGCACATCTTTGCTTGCGATCGCGGAATTAAGCCGTCTCGTGGTGGTAGTCTGACAAATAAGAGGGACTCTTGTCAAGGGAAAGGAAATTCGATGAGTTCTGAAATCAAGGGGGCTTTGTTTTGACAAGCTGAAAGACGAAGTCATCAGTAGCCACGATGAGTTCCAGCTTTATATTTGAATCAGAACATGATCTTTGCGACAAGAGTCCTGTTGTCTCCCGAGGTTGATTTGAGCTCCAAGGTGTTGGTGTTTCCATTTCGCAGCGAGACCGTTCCGACAGCCATTGTTGGACCTCAGATCAAATCTGTTGGTGTTTCCATGACAGCTAAATGTGTTGGCCCGGGGTCTACAGGAACAGGTGAAACGGGGCGACCTCCAAGAACTGCAATGATGCCGCGGCCGTTGGGAGCTTTTTTGGTCATTCCAACCTCAAGGGCTCTGGTCCGCATTATTGGCCTGAATCCGCCCACACCAAAACATTGCTCTGGCCTCGAGCGACTCGGGTAAAGTGTAATCCTCCAGGGCGCTTAGGATCGATCGGTTGGATTGAGAGACCTGGACAGGCCGGCTGTGCTGCGCCGTAGTTACCCACAGCGAGTCGCCCATGGCCATATCCGCAGGACACATTCGGCCTACCTTGCACTGCAAATTATGAATAAAAAATCTGAGACACAGCCTCCACCCTGGTCAAGCATAATTTTGTTCTTAATCTATAGCGGTCGAACGTATCTGTATCAGCACTTGAGCATAGGGAATCGAGAACAAATGACAAAAGAATCTCAAAAGACTCTCTATCCTCCAAGCAACAAAGCAGCTGTGGACCCACTTGCACATTTAGATTTGGATGAGCTCTAAGTTTTCCTTGAAAATATTGATTTAAAAAGAACTAATCAGAACATGTTCTTGAGCATACCTTGTCTGGCCACACGTGCAGTCATTGTACTGCAACCCCTTCAGCTACCCCGGTACTCAGACTAGTTTAATCCTGCCACTCCCTGGAGTTCCTATTGACAGCAGCTCCTTGAAAAACGTGAAAAGGAAAGTAAAAGACTTGCTTTCTTCGCTGTGGCATGTTTCACATGAATGGTACTCGAAACAGCCAATGCGTCTATACTCATGCGCGAGGTTACCGACCTCTTCCACGACCAAGCCAAATATGTTTAGAAGATCCTCTGAGCCACGTTCGTCATAATAGTGTCCACGACAGTCCCCCGATTGCCCGAGGGGGAGAAAGTAAACGGACTGGCCTAGACGTTTATCTAGACCCTCAGAACAATCCAAGCGAAAAGGGAAACAATGATTTTGATGCCCCAAGTCCGCATATTGAAGCCACGATTCTGTTCTGGGCATAATCCCACCCACTTCTAAGCCTGGCGGTGCCATCTTCACAGTGCCTTTCAGAACCACGTCGCAATCAAGTATAAGCAACCCGTGCAAAACAGCACCACAGGTATCGATGCCCAAGTTCTCGATCGAAACGCTATGAACTCGGCTGTAGACGGTGCTCCAATCCCATGAGGATCTGTGAAATGTATCGAAGTCGATGGGTCCATCCACCGCCGCCCATGACCACGAAGGAGCACGATACTGGGGTCTCGGCCGCGGGTCCTTCGCTATCCAGTGCAACTGGGACACTAGGTTGTGTCGCCAAAGGCCGGCAACATACTCGTCCCAAGTCTTATCCATGTATGAACGAGCGATCCCAGAAAGAGCTACCAGCTTGTCCTCAGGGTAAGTCAGATCGCATTCTGAGTACCATTTAACGACGGAATTCCAATCCAAAGGCCGCGCGTGGTCCGGGTGCATCAAGTGGATCGTCGTGGTTGAATCGTCACTTTTGAAGCCACTTGGGAAGTCCTCAGATGCTCTCGCAGTCCTACACTCCCAGAATAGGCCATGGTTGCCACAGTGCAGAGTCCGCGGGGTGAGAATTTTCTCCTGTACGCACCATGCTCTGGAAGCGAGGTGTTGGCCTGAGACAAAAGCCTCATACCAATCAGGAAGCATGAATTCAAGAGCCTCAGTTCTTCCTTGAGCGCAGACCTCATGCATGAAGCCCAAGGAGTGGCTGCGAGGCTTGGGAAAACAGCCCTCGGTCCCTTCTCTTGCAGACGAGGCAGCTATATTGAGAGACGAGCCACCATAAACCGAGGCCATCTTGGCGGCCTGTGCCTCCCAGTCTTTATGGTCGTCTTGTATGATGCACAACGAATCAATCCACAAATAATCGAGTCCCACGGCCCGAGTTATTTCAATAGCGTCCACGAATGTCTTGGTAAGCGAATCTATTGGAACACAACTACGCATCTGTTCCAAATTCGCCGAACGAAGTGTCTCGAACTTCTGACTTCCCCAAGAATGGCTCAGAGTTGCGTAATCCGGTTTGCTAGTCCAGTCATCTGTGGCCACAAGTCGTACGGAGCAGCTAGTTATCAGCAAGAGACGGCTCGGATACTGCAGTGGTCGATCGAGATTACACTCCTCGTGGGATTTGAGACAGGTCTGAGTCCAGTGTTTGGCCAAGTTCATATATGAAAGCCAGGTCGAAGTTGGCTGCGTGTTTTGAAACCAGTCAGAGCACGGAACTTCATATTGGCCCCTGCTGTATTAGAGTCTGAGTTCTGGTGCTTTGTCTCTTGTGTTATACTTACAGGTGTCTTCGTGTTCATGGATTCTGAGTTTTATCGTGCTTAGATAGCCGGCTTTCACGCACGGCCGGCCGGGAAAGCTGATTTGCAGAGTGTCCGGTATGCCACTGTAGAGATAGTTACTGGATGCACTTCCTTATGTTTCTGCGGCCAACTGTACGGGTAATAAAGCACGAGATTGGAGATGTTTCATTTGTGTTCAGTGAGAAGCTACATGTGGGATGGAACAAGGTAGGAGCACTTTAGTTTGGAGTTCGTGTGAAGTTGGTAGGAAATGGGTGTACCTGTAAGTGAATGGGGGCCAGATACTGGCGGCCATGTAGATTTGCGAGGATTTGCCAAGTTTATGAAGCCTCCTGTCGATTTCGATATAAATATCCAGAGCGCCGTTGTGTCTTAGGCAACTTATGATTAGTGTGCACAACTTGCAGCCATTCCTGGCGGAAGCCATTCGCCTGACAATATCTTCATGATATGGAAAATCAACAGTCGTCCCGTGGTGAGGATGGATCCAGAATCTCGAGTCTGAGCCTGGGCTATGCGACATTGGATAGGTTCCAGACTTGCGTCCCTCTGCTTCTTCCGCGAGGCGTGCCCTTATATCGTATTGCGTGAGGTCGGGCCAATTGTCTAGAATGCTTTGACAGGTGCTGCAGAATCCACCAGCTACTGTCATTTCTTTCATGGCCTCTGCGACCCGGACTTCGGCGGCTTCGAGGTGCACCGGCTCCGGTGTAAACAAAGGTTTCAGAAGCGGACCAAGCTCACTCGAAGTCTCAGCTGCATTGAGATAGAGAGAACACCACTCCTCCAGAGTCGCGGCGCTGTCTTTGCTGCCATCCTGTGCCATGTCGTTCTCAGCTGAACACCCTGGTCGCCGGAAGTTGAGGTAGAGAAATTACAGAGGGACAAAACTGTGAACTGATAAGAATTCAAGAAGTCGATGACATAGTATACGATGCTGTCTAAAGGAAGCCGGCCGGTGGAACAGACCAAGTTGCGCGAACACAGACCCCGCTCGCGCACCTGGGCATGCTTCGCTTGCAACCAATATGCAGTAGGCTTGATCACGTGGTTGCATCACAGGAGGCCGGTGTCATTCAGACCAGCTTCTGGGATCTACCATTCCGGTAGAGAGTCAGTTGATTGTGTTCAGCATTCCTTCATATTTGGGCAACAGGTCAGAAGACGAGGTAGTTCAAACCTGAAGACTAGATGATGGTGACTAGGGTAGATGCAATGTGTCGACTGGGACGGCACACTTCCAGTCACAGATATTGTACCCCCTTCATTTTTCTGTCTTCTTCAACTTTATGAGTGAATAAATCACGCAATCTGGTTTCCTTACGTTTCCGCGAATGTGGAGAATTTTCTTTTCAGAGTCAGACTTGAAATTCCAAGTGAAGAGACTCTAGGAGACTGCGGACTTGCTCAACAGAGTACAAAACCACGTAATGTCTTCACTTCCAAGCCAGAGTCCACACCCACTATTCGATTTCGAACTCAAACACAACGTTCTTGATTTCTCCATTAAAAACGTACCTCTCCCGAGGTAGAACCAGTATCTTTGAATCCCAGCCGTAATCCACATTGTGTCAAATTAATAGCTTTGATGAGGATCACATTGCCTTTGTTTCTGCGCGTTCACAGCAGAAGCATATATATCCACTCCAAAGATCGGGTTGTCCTTAAGTAGCTCTATTCACTGTGTGTATCCATGTCACAAGATGATTCAGCGAGAACTTCGTTGAACAGAAGCGGATACATTCCTGGCACAGGCACACCAGAAAATCGTTGTTGATTGATTTGAGTCAAGATTGAGTTTGTGGTTGTGTTCTCTTATCAGAAAATCCCTAGAGACATCTGGTTTCTCGAGTTTTGCTTTCCATGAACAGCTTTCTCTTTCCAAAAATCATCCTCCAGGGCCGGCGCTGTTGTTATCTGGGAGATTACCTTCTCTCTCTACTTGATATGATGTCTCTTATTATGGTGCATCTGACCATTCGATTCCTGATTCATTTCAAATGGTCGCCTCCCAATTTTCCATTACTTGATTTATCCCCGGATGGTCAATACCCAGCCAAAACCTTCGGGCTTAGCTTTTATCTCTGTCCCCTGTAGACGCATTTCATGTACACTTTTTCTGAAGGACGCCCTGCTCCCACACGATCAAAAGTCAGGGGTGGTAGTTGATTGTCCGTCGCCATCCCCTGAGCATCGCACAGGGAAATGTCATAGATAGCTAAGAACAGGACAGTTGGGACCACGATATTCAGTTTCGCAAACTACAAATCATTAGCTTAAAATCTCAGTATTGTCTCAAAGGATCATTCATACTCTCATTGCCGCTGGACGAGTCAATCTGGTTAGTACGATTTGGGAACTTTCATTCTACATTTCCAATGCACTTACGACACGGATGATTCCCTGATCCCCATCCAAGAAAGGCGTGTGGTGTCGCAACACCTTCAGCCCTGACCTTGTTGTGTCGACTTGGGTCCCATTCATAAGGGTCTTTGTAGATTTGCGGATCCATGTGGACATCCTGAGCAGCGTAGACCTACGATTAGATGAACGTTAGCATAGACTCAAGCTGAGGCCCAGCGTCTCACATCTATCACGTACTGCCAGGCCATTCGGAGGTATGAATGATCCAGTGTTCCCGACTGGGACCTTCTTGCCACCGATATTCTTTCTCACAATTGTTCCCGACATGGTAAATCGCATCGTTTCCTTCATAGCCAGTTCGAGGAGCGGAAACTCTGTTTCCCAGTCTTCAAGCGTGAAGCGGTGCAGGATATCAACAACGCTCTCATCTGACTGCAGCCTATGATTCTCAATAGCCGCATCGACTTCTGCTCTTAGTTTTCCCATCCAGATTGGGCTCCGAGTCAGGTAGCATAAGTTCCACGACGCGTTGATGCTCGTGTTAAAGACGCCGGCGAGAATTCCGCCAATGATCGACTTTGCATGAACAGGATGTCAGATGTCACTATTTGTCTTTTGCAGGAAGGCTTGGTACGCACCAGGGCAATAATAGAGTCGCTGATCCCTTGTTCCATCATTAGCTGCATCGCATCTTGCTCCACTCTGCCAGTTTTACGTCTCTCAGAGACAAAACCTTGAATCAGCCAGTGTAATCTGGAATATCCCCAAAGGCGCCGGAGTTTGGAGGGCGTGGGTAATAACGGGAACCAAATATCAAAGAGCGAGCTTTCTTCAAGTGGTTTATACACTTCTCTCGTCTTGACAACCAGGTCCAAGCTATTAGCAATGTCATGTGTTCCTGTCATACGATGTGTAAGTCGATATATAAGAGTACCCATTGCGTCAACTGGGTCAATGATGCCCGCAGAACCTATGCCTTGAGCACACTCGTCGCTATCGTTGACAAGATGATGTAGATTGAGTGTCATGTGGTCATCCTGTGTGCACTTCTTGTAGACAAGCATGGCAGTACGAGCAACGCTGTTTGTCAGCCCATCTACGTTCAGAAAGCTTCCAAACAAGACGAGAAATCTTAAAATGGTTTAGCATCTATCCGAGTGTCTGCGACCTCAAACAAGAGAACTTAGCTTACCCAGCAAGAGAATCAAGTCCCCTGGAAGTGAGATAGGTAGTCCGTGCTGCATCGCCAGAAATTGCGATTACGTGATTTGACCCATACCAGAAGCTGAACTGTCGGCTTGGGCTTTTATCTCTTCCGAGCTGAAGGTACTTCGCCCTAGATCTCCAGAACTTCGGTCCTTTCCAGCTCAAGTATCCTTTGGCAAATTCTGGGGCATCACTCGGTGGGTTGATGCGGTAAAGAAGTGGTCTTGCAGCCATCAAGACCAGGATAGTCGCTATCGCGGCCAGCAGATTGTCGGCCTGGCTTGGGACTGCCGCCAGGCTACTCAAGAGAATGGCCATAATGAGCGAATATTGTGTTGCTTAAGTCAAGGGATAGCTGCGTGCTAGAACAAGCAGTAGAGCAAAACGTCTGGGAAACCAATGAGCTGACAGTGGGGGATGGCTGAAATAATAAGCAGAACCGGGAAGATTTGTGATTGGACTCTACGGCAAGGTGGTATTCTATCGACGGGTAGAAAAGATCTAACCTCCCTGATTTCTAGGAAGGATTAGCACTGATGAGTGACCAGCGAAAGCGGGTACAATTTTGGCAATGCAGACTCAACAGGCCACTGCACATTGGTTGAACTCATCTTTGGCGCATGGCACCTTGTCAGCTTTACCATTCCTATTCCATGCTATGCAGCTTATTTGCATATTTTGCAGCTTACGGCTGTATTGTCCGCCTATCACAGCTTTGCACGACGCCACTCGCTAAGATGAGTTCAAGATGGGTCTAGCTTACTTAGTGAACTCACAATACTAAGTCACTCGCTCAGAGAGTACTGCCTCCCCACGGTGCTCTAGTATATAAAGGCAATCCAACGCACGGCTGAACATGCCGTATGCAACGTGTTCAGGATCATCCACGAAAACATTGACAGTGGATTATTCAAGGTTCCTCACGACCTTGGGCGAACCTGCTTGATGTGATGTTTCGAAAATAGTCAGAACTCAGCGCCTGCAAGCACACCAAGAGGCAAATAAAAGTTCTATGTTTGTGGATCACATACAAACCTACAGAAACGATCGCAATATTTCTCGTCGCCATGCCAGATAGCCCAAAACTGCCACGCCCGCCATAAAGCCAGAAACTAAATAGGGCGCAACATCGAACCCCTCAAACTTGTCCCTGTTCCTCGCACTCCACTGCTCCACACTCGTAGCCGGCCTGCCCAGGACATCCTGAATATCATGGCTCACATCCACGTCGTCGTCTGCGCGCACAATCTCCACAAACTGGGCCACAAGCCCGTTGGCCATGAAGTCATCCGCGCCCCCCAGCTTCACTAATTGCTTAAAAACAGGCGCCGGGAGGTGCAGGTAGTGCACGTGGTGGCCAATGGTCCGCGAGAAGATGGCCGCGAACTCCGACATATTGAGTCTCTGTGGGCCAGTCAGGTTGTATACTTTACTGGTGTGGCTGGCTGGGCCGTCGATGATGACGCGGTGGGCGACGGCAGCCACATCCGCGGTGTCTCTGTGTCCCCGTCCCGCTCACAGGTCAACAACATGGTCTCTTAGTCTAGGTAGGGCTCCAAATATGCCCCCTTTCAGGTAACGGAGGAGGTACTCACACCCAGGGCGCACGACCGTCGCCGCTCGTCTGTGGCAAGAAACCCCTTTGTATCGCCGGAGCTGCGGTTAAGAGATTTGACATGAAACCGCTGGGCCTCAACGACGTCCACTTGATGCCCGCCTTGTCACAAGCCTCCCGCATATGCTTCTCGGCGAAAAAGTGGGCTTTGGCCCACGGCACGTCCGTCTCAGCCCGCTGGTCTGAGGCTGCGATCTTGACAATTAACTCGACTGTGCCACTAGAGATGGCGGCGTCGACAGAGTTGATTTCCATATCCAGCTGGTTTGATGCGGGAGGCGTCAGCAGGAACAAGGTCTTGCAGCCAGACATTTGGGATGCTAATGCCTCGACGGACTGGTTGAGGTTCCCGAGGACCGCTTCCACGAGGGGCCGTTGGTTGAATCTGTCTACTTGATCTTGGCGACGACATAGAACACGAGTTGGCGTATTGCTGGACTGTAGAAGTGAGACAAGTTGGGAGCCGATCTCGCCGGTGGCGCCGGTAACAAAGGCAGTGGGTGTCATTGAAAGCATACTTGTTGCGTCCAAGAACTAGGTAATCGCTTGCGGCTCCTTGTTCCTGGAATTATTATTCCAATGAGTTTCTGTAGTTGACTATTATATGTGCAGCTTATACTGGCGAAAGTGTATATATGTAATGTTCCAGCTTGATACATTCCAGAGGCCTGATTTGGCCGGAGAGACTCGGTCTCAAGAGACACACCGAGTCAGTCTCGGGGTTCCGCATTTGAACTGGTTGATGATCTAGGCCGCGCTGACTGTTTTCGCGTCATAGAAAAAAGTTACATCGATGCAGGGCTATGCAACCGATAATGGGGCATTACGACACGGGTAGCGCAATCGAGGCGGGAATCAAGTGCGGCAGAATTGAAAGGGTGCGTATGGTAGGTTGTGTTTGCTAGGCAGGCACAAAACAAGCCGCAGGGTCTTGTGTGCGCACCGGCAGTTCGACACGCCCAGGTGCATAAGCTTCCCCGTCAAAGTGTCAAAGCTGGATCGAACTCCCAGAGTTCCGTTCAATTAACTACCTCGTCCTCGTTTTCATGAGTGCCCTTGTATTTTTCGCAAAACTTTATGTGAGACAGGCAACCAGTTCCAGCCATTGCCTTCCCAAGTGCTGTAATCAACCAAGATCTCGTCTGAATCGAGGATGAGGCAAGTTAGCGTCGATGACAGCATTTCAGCTCTGTTCAGACTCATACTCATTGCATACAGCGATGGCATTTATATTTTATAGCTTTTAGTAAAATGACTTATTATACTTATAATTAGTTATAAGGGAGCCTTATAGCTAATTTAACTCATATTACTTTATAGATAGGGGGTTAGCTGACTGCTAGCTGGCTAGGGCATAGGTAATTAACTAGGGTAATTGCTGCACCATGGGTATGTTGCTATAGTAGAGCTTTGATGAAACCAATTTTAACAGAGGCTTTGAGAACCGGTCTTATCGGCAGCCGCACTGTATTAACAGATGGCAGTCTGCAGTATCACTGCCAGTTGATGAGAGCGGTATTGCCCTCTTTTAACCCGGCTAAACGAACGCTCTGCTTCCACACCCAGTCCCTCTTCTGAGCGTCTCTGGACTCGACACCCGTCTCCAGCGGTTTAGTACCGTCGAGATACAAATCCTTGGGTTCCTCGCCCAGCCCCGGCCCATCATCGAACGCGGCCCTCACCACGTCTCCGGCGCTGCGCTCCGGCGTTCTCACACCCCCATGCGGGTTCCACCAGGCGATAAGCGGGATAATGACCCCGAACAAGACGACGCGAATAAAGAACGACGCGTGCCGCTGGAGTCCCGTCGACATGGTGCCCGGGTCGATGCCGAGGACGCAAATCTTGTTGAGGGCGGGGTCCTGGTTCAGGCGGCCTTGTAGAGAGTGCATCATCATGACGAGGAACAGCTTGGAGGCACTGTAGCGTCGAAAGCCCCCTCGGAAACCAGGTTCCTCCGGACCAGATGGCCACTTGCCCTTTGCGATGGCTTCGATGCTGCTCCTGTCGTGGACGATGGTCTTGTCCTCGTCCTCGAATGCCTTGGTCGCGTCGTTGCGCTTGTCGTAGGGACTGTGTACGAGTGAGCATGTGCATCGGTACCTGTGAGAGAGGCTAGGTGCTTTCAGTCCAGGACGCACTTACTCATGGGACTGGCTTCCGATAATGACGATCCTGCCCTTCTCCTTGTCCATGCTCTCCAGGAGCAACAAGGTCAGGAGCCATTGGCCCAGATAGCTGGCTGCGAATGTCATGTCCAGCCCGCCCTCGGCTTCATCTGTCCACTGCTGCTTTCCAAAGTCCTGAAAGCCCGCGTTGAGCACCAGGGCCCGGATGGGCGGGATCTGGCCTGCTGCGATGCGAGCGTTGATGGCTGCTGCGGTACTACGCACGCTCGACAGGGAGGCCAGGTCCAGGGTGAGGACGTCGTGGGCATGTTTTCCTTTGGCGGCGGCCAGGGTAGTATAAAGCGCAGAGGTGGAGGAGCGAGTGGTATAGAGACCGTGGTAACTTGCTAGTTCAGTAGTAGAGCTGACAATCTTGTTCACAATGGCGCTGCCGAGACCACCATTTGCGCCTGTCACTGATCTCGGCACCGACACGTTAGCATAGCAGAAGGAAGACAATTTTCCCGCAAGTTGAACCCACCCAGAATCGTCCCGTTCGGAGACGGCATCTTGTATTCTCTCAGAGCTTGACTGCTAGGAGATTCTGCTTGTGGGTCAGCTCTCGGACGACGTGACGCCGATACAGAACACTCAGAGAGATAATAAGGCGTGCTCTGGTCTAATTGGTGCAATGTAACCCAGGAGCTAAGGTAGGTTCGTTCTCAATCCGTATACACTCGAGGTTGTATGCGGTCCCTTCATGCAGTAGTAAACGCTCAAAGACCCAGCGTTAAAAAGAAAAAAACAAAAAATAGGAGCTAAGACTTGACTCGAGGAGGATTGCCGCTTGCATCGCTGTAATCTGACCCGACCGATCCAACTCTTCAAGCGTGCGCGTGGCGCAGCCCGACACCTGCAGAAGACTGGAACATGGAACTGTGAATAGTGGATACACAGTCAATGCGCTGAAAAGCAAAAGACTTGTGAAATAAATGATCGGGCAGACGTCGTGCCGCCAAATCTTCTTGATAATCCAATGTCCGAGTAGCTAAGGATTCTTTCCCTTGTTTATGACAAAAACCGGATGCCCATCCACCAGAATATCAAGACTCCACCCACGTCGGTTGATTCTCCAGGCGAAGTTTGCAGCCCTTGCTAGTCAGGGCACGCACATTCACCAGCGGGATCGCTTCAATAGCTCAAGCCATCAACAGCCACCAACAGCCAGGCTGTTGATTACGCCGAGCAATTCGTTTTCTGTCGATACCTTAAGACTCATCCCCATTTTCAGGATTGAGAGGAATTCCTCCCTTATTTCACGATGAATCCATCCGCGGGTCACGACAGCGATATGGTAGCTTCAACAAGTGCAGCTTGCGTGAGTAATTTCGTCCTACATTCACCGTTCCTGTAACTCTCGGCCGCTGTGTTCTGACTTGCCCGACTCTGGCAGCGCCTCGCCCTCTCAGTCGCACTTGGCCAACAGAAAGTGCTTTCTCCAGGAACCACTGCATACACCGACGCTCTTGAATCCTATTTCTCTGTTCAACAAGAGTCAATGCTTCCAGCCTGTATCGTGTCACTCCAGACTACCCAAGACGTCTCAACCGCTGTGAAGACATTGGTTCAGCTGCACGAAGAGGGGCAGTCGTGTCTTTTTGCCATTCGTTCAGGCGGGCACACGAGCTGGGCGGGCGCCTCCAACATCCAGGGCGGTCCAGTCATCGATCTTCGTTCCCTCAATGCTATTCAACTCTCTTCGGATAGAGGGGAAGTTGAAATCGGAGTCGGTGCTTCCTGGGGCGATGTGTATGAGATTCTCGACCCTCTCGGGCTGAGTGTCAACGGGGGCCGAGCTTCCACACCCGGTGAGTCTTGTAACTCAAGTTGATGCTACAGTTTCTGGCAAAATGTCCCGAATTTGACACCATGACTATTTTCTGACTCGCACAGGGGTCGGTGGCCTGACGCTCGGCAGCGGTGTATCTTACACTTCACCGCGTTACGGCTTCACCTGTGACACAGTCACGCAGTTCGAGGTCGTGTTAGCGGATGGTTCCATTGTCGAGGCCAATGCGAACCGCAATCAGGATTTGATGTGGGCTCTCAAAGGTGGAGTCAACAACTTCGGCAGTGAGTAACCTTTATTTGCCTCTCTTCAGAATGACATCGAGATCGACAACCGCTGTGAATAGTTGCGGCATGTGGAGAGCTGTGTAGAAACTGACAGCGTATAGTTGTCACCCGCGTCACCCTGAAAACCTTCCAACAAGGACCCGTCTGGTCCGGTACTTTGTACTCCCTGGCTACTTACGCAGACGATGTTATTCGCAATATCGTTAGTCTCAATTCAGCTACGTCTTACGATGAGTATGCCTCGGTCATTACCTCATTCGCCTACAATAAAGCGTCAAACATCACCACTGTTGCAAATCTGCTACAGTACACGAAGGAGGTCGTAGACGCACCGACCACATTTGAAGGCTTCTTGGCTGTGCCCACGATTTTCAGTGACACGAAGGTCGCGAGTATGAAGGAGACTACCGATGTGACAGCCACACAGAACCCGGCAGGCGTTAGGTGAGTGCTTTCAGCATTCCTTCCTAGAGCAACACAAATTAAATTCTCATACGGACGGAATAGATCTCTGACTATGGTCACGACGCTCGTGTCCACTGAGCCGGCCCTCAAAGCCGCATACGAAAGATGGACGGTATCCTATCCAGCGCTGAAGGATGTGGCCAATGTCTTCACTCTCATTCTGGAACCGCTGCCGCCAGCGATCTACAAACGCCACGCCACTGGAAACGCACTGGGCTTGGACGACCGCACGGATTCACTCGTCATAGTTGAATTGTTCGCCTCTTGGGTGAATGCCGCCGATGACGCGCTTGTTAAGCGTACGTTGCATGAGCTCCTGGAAGCTATCAACAATGCGGCAAAAGAGCTCGGAGCCTTCGATCCATACATCTTCGCAAATTATGCTTACAAAGATCAAGATGTCATCGGAAGCTATGGTGCTGAAAGTTTGAAGAAACTGAAGCAAGTAAGGGAAAAGGTTGACCCAAAAGGTATCTTCACAAACCTGGTCCCTGGTGGATATAAAATCTTAGATGCCTAAGTACTTAAGAATGAGCTACCACCCACAACATTGGTTCATGGCGCATATGTCCCCTAAGTAGTATACTGGGGAATTACACTAGCCCCAGGCGCAACCACAATATAGTAGCACCACCTGAATTGATCAAAGAGATTTAGGCAGCTAGTGACTGCCGGTTGTGGTTGACCAGAGAGACGCCATAAGGCGTAGATAGTCTCAACACGTATAAAGGTGCCCAGCTCGCCACTGCGGCGCTGCCCCCTCAGGAGACACAGTACACACAACTGCCTGGTTGATGTCCGGTAGTCGGGAAGGGTACCGCCCGGCTCGCCGACCAGTTACCACTCTGTACCTACAAGGCTCCCGATGCGGCGCGGCAGAAATGACCAATCACAGGTATTACAACCTTCAGTATGAAATCCCCCTTCACTCCCAATACAAGCCTTCTTGTTAGGTGGCTCGCAATTCGCGCCACAGTGCTAATAGTTCATGAATAGTGTTATTTGAATGTGTTGGTGGTGGTTGGAATGGGGCGTATAGTGGCATGTGGTATGGGTACGTAATTACTCTGATCCAAACAGTTACCGGTGATCCACGTTTTCGTCTGAGTACTGTCCCTGCAACCAATTTGCACCACTTTTGATTGAAAGAGCACATCTCTATCGCTTGTTCGTACAAATACAACGAATAGTCGTCTCGAGTCCCTCTGCAGCAGATTTGTCACATGAGAAACGCACTCTCGCCTGCGACCACGAATAGTTTGCAACTCCGACCGGCGGACATGTGACCACGAGGAGATCCTACCAACACATTGATCGGCACTAATCAGCAGAACGATTTACATACAGGCAAGCACGCGTCGCCTAATACCTGAGACGTGTGCAATACCATCCATGAGATCATGAGTTCTCTCGTCTCGGCGGCAGATCCTGAAGCTCAATATCGTTCTCAGCTCTTGGCTTGCTCCCGCACCAGCAAAAGTTGAACAAGTCGATGCCGCATATGTAACAATTCGTTCTTGTCTTGTTGTAAACGAATATGTCGAAGAAGATGCACACCACGAAGATCACGGCGCACAGGCCGAAACCGCCGAGGAAAAGAGCTGCTCCGTCACCGCCACTCAACATCTTCCAAGGCTCCGTCTTTGGGATGATTTAGAGAATGGGTTTGGAATCGTATGAGAAAGCCTTTCTGTTGCGCTATGATGTGGTATCCATCTAGGAAAAGAACGATTCATATGCAGAAAACTCAAGTTGCAGGGCTGGGATTTCGGGTTTATCAAGAAGTCGAAGCAGACGAGTCTATTTGGGAGGTGACTGGCCCTAAATCTTGATAGCAATGTCACGTGGAGTTCGTGATGCCAAAGCAATGGAGAACAGACCGAAATTGTCGCATGAGCCTATTTGAATCTTCTGACTCCCGAATTGGGTCCTTGACTTCCTAAAAGTCATACCAGGAAACTTCTTGTCTTTTCCTGCCTCACCCGGTAATCGTGGCAGCTGGTCATCAGCTGGTGTTCAGTGGGTTTCCAGCATGCGACTCGTCAGGCAGACCGGAGGTTTGCTATCATAATCATTTTGACTCACGAGGTGTGTGAGTTCGAATCTCAAGTTGGGCCCACACAAGACAATCATGTATCCTCCAGTCATTGCTGTCGTGCTGCAGACATAATTCTGTCAAATTTGATTTTGATGCACGTCCAGGTGTGGCCACGTTGACTGATGATAAAACCACTCACAGATCGTGGAGAACGTTCAACTATGAATACGAAAGACGCAACGAGAAAGAATAATGGCTGAAGCTGAACTATGATTCAGGTCGCCGGCAATCTGTCACAGAACCGGTTGACTCAGACTGAGCCAAAAACACAGACATTTCTCAGGAGCAATAGAGACACGACCTTGCTAAACCGTGCCGCGGCATGCAGTTGAACACCTCGGCCAAGTTTTCAAAAACACAACCTCGACTTACGGATTCTGCATTGCAGAATATGAGGGGAGAGAACTTCTTCCGCATGATACTCGAAACCCAACTTCGGAAACATTTGGATGGCACTCTATGCCGTATTAGCAGCATCGGTCATGTACAGTCCAATTCAGAAGCCAATGGTTTGTCAGCTTAAATGTTCACCTTCTTGGTGGCCATCAAATGGAAGAAGATCAGTAAAAACCGTCAACATCACTCGGAATCCTCCAGCCCCCCACATCTGGGACTCAACGCCGCTGTGACCTAGGTCAAACAGCCGGAACTACAGATGCGAATGGTTGAAATCCAATAATCAGGGGAGCCGCAGCCAGCACGAGGCTTGGCCCAAAGAGCTTTCGCAAGACAGCCTCGAATTTTATT